>AP025041.1:18599031-18820606 GCA_036186865.1 Eustoma russellianum | reverse complement strand
GTATGTGCCTTTTTCAAAAATCTGAAAATATATATTTTTTATATATATGTAGGCGTGTATATATGTGGTGAAAGGAGGAGGAGGAGACTTTCCTTTCTTAGTCTTGTTGCCTTTGTGCCTTGTCCAAATGTAGCTTCCTTTAATAAACTACTCAGTTTAATTAACTAAGTACTTCACTTAATGAACTAGTATAGTTTATTAATGGTGGCACCTGAAAATAGTATAAACACAACAAATGTTTGCCATTTGATGTAAGCTTTAATGGTTCATGGCTCGTTAGTACGTCAATATTATATATGAACTATATAAGGCAAGTTATATGCAATATATCATGCACATTTATGTCATGCATGTTTTTATGCACATTTAAATCATATATTTTGAAATCACTCAAACCCCTTTTTCTCCACAATGTCCCCCTTTTGATGATTTTCAAAATAACCTACTTTCATGATTTAAATCCTATCGCTCCCCCTTCAATCATGCATAAATTCAAAATTTGAATTTTAAATTTCAAACCTGCTCCCCCTTGATTTATGCAATTAGTATATCTCTCCCCATTAAATCATGCTTTCTCTCCCCTTTTATTTTGGAAAGTAAATCAAAATATGCCTATAAATGAGGAAAGAGAATCAAATCAAATCATATCAGCAGACATCATGCCTAATTTAGAACGAAGAGATTCGTACGTGGCTTGATTTAAGGCTTTAGTGAAAATATCCGCTACTTGTGCCTCTGTGCGTACGTGATCTATGGTAATATTACCATTATTTACATGATCACGAAGAAAGTGGTAGCGTACTTCTATATGCTTGGCCTTAGAGTGTAACATGGGGTTTTTAGACAGGTTAATTGCACTCATACTATCACAATATATAGGAATTTTATTCACGATAATTCCAAAGTCCGAGAGTTGTTGTTTTATCCATAACAACTGTGTGCAGCAAAGGCTAAGTGTCATGTACTCAGCCTCGTAGTGGACAAAGCAACGCTTGCTTGCTATTTGGAAAACCATGAAATGAGTGAGTTTCCTATAAATTGGCAAGTGCCACTCGTGCTCTTCCTATCTATTTTACAGCCACCATAATCTGTATCAGTATAAGCATGTAAATTAAATTCCAAATCTTTATCGTACCAAATGCCTAAGGTGGGCGTGTGCTTAATATAGCAGAATATTCTTTTTACCACATTATAGTGAGACACCTTAGGTTGACTTTGAAAACGTGCACACATGCATACACTAAACATGATATCAGGCCTACTAGCAGTAAGATATAGCAAAAAACCAATCATAGATCTATACAAGGCATTATCAAAATCTTTACCATGTTCATTTTTATCCAATTTAGTAGTGACACTCATAGGGGTAGGGGATGGTTTTAAATTTTCAAAGCTGAACTTTTTAATCATGTCATTTACATATTTTGCTTGGCTTATGTGAATTCCTTTACTTGTTTGCTTAATCTACAAGCCAAGAAAATAGTTAAGTCCGCCAACCATAGACATTTCAAATTCAGATTTCATACAATTTTCAAAATCTTCAACAAGTTTATGTGAGGTAGAACCGAAAATAATATCATCAACTTAGATTTGAATAATAAGTAAATCCGATTTATCTTGTTTCAAAAGTAGCGTACTATCTATAGTACCTCGTTTAAAACCATTTTATAAAAGGAAAGTAGCAAAACGATCATACCATGCTCTAAGTGCTTGCTTTAATCTGTATAGTGCCTTCTTTAGTTTGTACACGTGATCGGGATGTTTCAAATCTTCGAAACTTGGTGGTTGCTTCACGTATACCTCTTCTTGTATAAATCCATTTAGGAATGCACTTTTTACGTTCATTTGATAAAGTTTGAAATCTTTCATGCAAGCAATGGCAAGTAAAAGTCGTATAGCTTCTAAACGTGCTACGGGTGCAAATGTTTCATCATAATCAATTCATTCTTCTTGATTATAGCCTTGTGCTACAAGTCTAGCTTTATTTTTAACGACCTTTCCTTCTTCATTCATTTTATTTCTAAACACCCACTTTGTGCCTATCATGGTCTTATCTTGTGGTCGTGGCACTAAATCCCATACATCATTTCTAACAAATTGATTAAGCTCATCATGCATGGCATCAATCCAAGAAGAATCACTCAAAGCATCATGCACATTTTTGGGTTCAATTTCGGAGATCATAGCATGAAATTGATTTATTTCATCCGAAGTTATTCTTCTACATGGTCGCACGCCGTGAGTGATGTCGCCTATAATGAGATCATGTGGGTGATCTCTATGCCGTCTTGGTTGATTATTTTCTATGTTATCATGCATTTCTAAGTGATCATGCATTTCTAGTGTATCATGCATATCATGCATATCAAACATACCATCATCTTCATATAACACGGGTTTCAATTCAAAGTCATCATCATATTCTTTATCTTTATTGATCTCACCAAATTCATTAAACTTTGCATGAATAGATTCTATGATTTGTCTACTGAGAGGATCATAACATCTATATGCTTTTGAATTTATAGAATATCCAACAAAGATGCATTCAATTGGTTGAGATTTAAATTTATCTAAATTATCTTTTGTATTCAAAACAAAACATTTGCATCCAAACACACGAAAATAGTCAATCTTAGGCATGCGATCATTTAATATCTCATAAGGCGTCTTGTTTATTTTCTTTCTAATGGATAAGCGATTCACTATGTAGCATGCACAGTTTACGGCTTCCGTCCACAGAAATCTAGGCAATTTATTTTCGCATAACATAGTCCTAACGATTTCTTGTAATGTTCGATTCTTTCTTTCTGCTACTCCATTTAATTGTGGAGTTCTAGGTGGCGAAAACTCATCCTTGAATCATTTTTCTTCGCAAAATGAAATCATATCCTTGTTTTTAAATTCACCACCTCTATCGCTTCTTATCTTTTTCACATTTACACCGTATTGATTTTCAAGTTGTTTGATCAATTTCGCAATCTCAATGGCACTATCATCCTTATGTGCAAGAAATAAAGTCCAAGTATAACGAGAAAAATCATCAACAATCACGCAAGCATAGTGGCGCCCACCAAGGCTTGTAGTGCGACAAGGACCAAACAAATCAATGTGTAGTAATTCTAAAACTCCAGTCGTGCTTATTTCATTCTTAGGTTTAAGTGACTCGCGTGTTTGTTTGCCTTTTATGCAAGATTCACACAACTGAAAGTTGTCTAAATCAAGAGTAGGCAATCCCCGTACTAGGTTCTTTCGGTTGAGTTTTTCTAGTGTGGAAATGCCAATGTGTCCTAAACGTCTATGCCACAACTTTACATTAGGTTTGTTTGACATAAAACACTTAACTGTAGCGTCTACCATATCATCCATAGAAAGCGTAAAGATGTTTCCTTCTTGTTTTCCTTTTAAAACGGTTTCTCCATTTTTATTTATTATATTTCAATAAGGGCGAGTGAAACACACATCAAAACCATTGTCAATAAATTATGCTAAGAAGATTATAGGATAAGTTGCTTACCAAAAAGACGTGGAGATTTGAAGAGTGCTTGGGTTTCCGATTGTACCTTTTCTTGTGATCTTGCCTTCATTGTTGTCTCCAAAGGTCACGGATCCACCTTTTGTGACCTTCTTTAATTTCGTGAACAAGCTCGGGTCACCCGTCATGTGCCTAAAGTAGCCACTGTCAAGGAACCACTTTATAGATGTATCTTTTGATGTGTGGGTTCCCTGCAATGTGCAAAAATGATTTAGGTACCCTTTTAACTTTGGATCCTTGCGAGTTAGTTAATCACCTCTTGGTAAAAGTACCTTTCGGTACCCATACTTGGGTGATCCTTCTCGGTCTTGCAAATGGCAAGAATGTAGATGAAGGTGCAATGTAATAAACATGTGGTGAATGCACTTCGGGTCTTTAGCCAAGAACTCTTTTATACTCATTGTATGTAGGACGTTTTTGATATGTCCTTGTGTTTGTGTGCGTAGTGCGTGATCTAGATGAATGAAATGGATGACGTGTATGCATTACTTGTTTCTTCTCATATCTATATGGCACTAAATTGTATTTCGCATGATATGAGTAAGAATTGGGGCGTGAGTAGGGGAGAGAGGGTTTTTGCGTCATCTTAGACGCTGTTTTTGGCTTTAGGGTGTCTACTTTCTTAGACACAACGAACTTAGTTGGCTTGGTGGATACTTCATTTGTTTCAACGTATCCCAAACCTGTTTTATCACTATCATGCTTTTGTGATAAGATAATACGATGCAGCATGTTAGATCCCATATCAAACTGTTTCATCATTTTCTCTAAGTCCGTATTCCTTGATTTCAAACTTGAAATCTCGGATTTCATTTCATTATTTTGCGTGGTCAATGATGAAATTTCTGTCTTTAATGCATTGATGATGCATGACGACTATTCTTTAGAATCGTTTAATTGAGCGACAAGATTTTCGTTAGAAGATTCTAACATCTTCTTGTCTTCAATTAATCGCTTCTTTTCTTTAGCGAGAGTCTTAGTGAATTTATGCAGTTCTAAGTACTGGCTATAAAGATCATCATAAGAAGGCTCAGAGTCAGAATCAGAATCAGATGATACCTCATTAGATGCTTTCGACACAAAGCATACTTGTGCAGTCTCCTCTTCGATTTCAGTCTCGGAATCCGATTTATCACTCTATGTGGAGGCTTTGAGAGCTCGTTTCCTTTGCTTGGGTTCTGAGATGAGTCTATTCTTGTTCCATTCCTTGTCAAGGTATTTATTTGTTTGCTTGTCCTTATTAGGACAGTCATATGATAAATGTCCAAGTTTTCTGCATTCATAACATTTAACATCCTTATCATTTGTCTTGTTCTTATTTCTTTTAGTCAAAGTGCCCTTATTTTTGTTTCTAAATGACTTTCTCATAAATTTTCTTAAAATTGTAGCCAATAGAATTAAGTCATCGTTATCTGATTCAGAATCACTATCATCTACGTGATCGGAAGAAGTAGAGACGTATTCATTTAATTTAAAAGCAACAACTTTACCTTGTTTAGATGATTCCGATTTCTGTATGATGAGTTTATTCTCATAAACCTTAAGTGGTCCAATTAATTCTTCCATCTTTATTGAGTTTGTTTCTTTGCTTTCTTCTATTGTGGTCACTTTAGGATCCCACTCGGAGGGAAGGCTTCGCAAGACTTTCTGTACCTTTTCCTGCATGGTGAAGGTTTTACCAAGAGACTCAAGAGAATTATAGATGTTAGTCAAGCGAAGATCCATATCAACAATAAATTCATTAGGCAATAATTTAAACAACTCGAGTGTGGACATAAGCATGTTTATCTTGGACTCTTTTGCTTGACTAGTGCCTTCGTGTTTCATTTCGAGTATTCTCCACATTTCTTGTGCACTAGAACAGTTTGAGACATAATTAGACTCACTCTTACTTAATCCATTTAAAAGTAATTGCATAGCCCTAGCGTTCATGCTAAGTCTCTTTTTATCCTCACTTGTATATTCTTGTCTAGGTTTAACAATTTCTAGTGTGACTGCGTCTACGGTGGAAACTTAGATGGAACAAAAGGACCATCTTCTATGATTGACCAAAGATCAATATCAATTGCCATAAGAAAGAGCTTCATTCTTAATTTCCATTGAATGAAAGACTCACTGTCAAAAAGAGGAGGCCTTTGGCTCCACATACCTTCTTGCTCGGTTTTGAGATTTGTGGTTGCCATCTCACTGAATCGTTGGATCCTTTGAAGTGAGTGTTCCTGCGCTCTGATACCACTTCTAGGATCTTCAAGGCACAACTAGAAGGGGGGGTTGAATAGTTGGTGCGGAAAGTGTGGTTTTTAAAATTGTTTTGACTCAAGAACTCAACTTCTGAAAACAGTTTCTGTTTTCAGGACCAGTTTTAAAACGTTTTTAGAACTAGGTTGTAGGTCTTCAAAAATTTTGAACTGTTGAGAGAACTTATCCTCAGATGTTATGAGTGTCTCCTAAAAATTTCAGATTTAAATTCAACCTTTAACCCCTTCAAAAAATTGTTGGTGGTCAGATTGCGCGAATCTGCTAGAAACGGTAGAATGTTTTCAAAAATTTATTTCTATTTGTATGTAACTCCAAATGCTATGAAATTTTAACCACTTACCCCTTATATGTTATATTTAAATGGGTTGAAACAGTATTGAAAAATTCTTTTGGGAAGTTAGGCAAATACTATCAATGTCTCAACCTTTGCAAGCTGAAAATCAGAATGCACTAGTCTCAGAACTTTGGACGTTTGATTGACTTATACTTGTCCAAAAGGGTTGAAACTTGTGCTAAATTAACCTTAAGATGTGTGGCTATGATTCTGGAAAGTTTTTTAATTTTTGAAAAACGTTTACTATTTTTACTAACGTAATCAAAAAGGATAAATAGTTCTGAAACATAATATAAGTGCTGAACAAAATGACACAAAGAATTTTATACTGGTTCGGTTATAAACAACCTACTCCAGTCTTCGAGAAACACCTTCCTCGGTTCACACTAATCACAAAACACAAATACACCTTACCACGGGGTTGATGGAGTTACACACCAACTCCAACCCTTTACAAACCTTGTATGTTGAATACAATGCACACGAACACCACCACCTTGCAAGATTGAAGATTGACCACACCTTGATCAATCTTTTACAAAGATGAAGAATGTGTGGTGGTCTAAGATAAACCTATTCAAGAATATGAATGTAAGTACAATAGGCGTTTGGGTAGAAGAAAGAAAGAGAGTGTAGAAGAGGAAGAGCTAGGCGTTTTTGATCACTTGGTTTGCAAGACTTGTTCTTGTTCTTGTTTTGCTCTTCTTCCTTCCTTTTTAACGTTATAGCCGTCCCCCTCTAGGTCCTTCTCCTCTTGAAAATTATCTTCTAAGTCCTTGGAAGAATATGTGGCATCATTGTGACATGATTTTGCTTACTTGACACCTCCTCATTGGATGATCATTTGACTCTTGCTTACTTGGCACTCATTGATTGGTTGAATGTTGTCATCACTTGATGACTAGGAAAATCTGATACATCCACTAAAAACATGTGCCAAAATCACCATAAAACAATTACCATAACTTCCAAGATCATCACATAAATTAAGCAAGATAATTTCCTCACAAAAATGGATGAAAAAATCGGCCATAATGATACTTGACATGCTGAAATTTCAGCATGTGACACATGGTGTTTTAATTCAAATTATTTCCAAATTTTGTTTGATTTTTCTCTCAGAAGAAAATCACCAATTAGTAGATAATATTCTCATCAATTTTGGGAATAAAATTGTACATCACATAGGCCAAAAAATCGGCCATATCCATTACTACACATGCTGAATTTTTCAGCATGTGTGATATTCAAATATATCACAATTTTAATTCCATAACTTATTCAAATTACTTCCAAATTGTCTTCTAATTAATCACATGTTTTAAGACACAAAATATAGGCTCATAATGGTGAAATTCGGCCAGCCTATTATCCACATTCTGAAATTTTCAGCATGTGTTAAAAATGAGATAAAATTTGAAACATTACCTTTTGTAGCTTCTTTCTTTAAGTCACCAACATTGTATGATTGATTCTTGACCAATCAATATGCCAACAAGGCTCCACATATGCTCCATTTCAGCTGGAATAGGCGTTGCAATGTATGTGTGCATGTGCTGAATTTTATTTTTGCAAACTTTGTAAAATAGTGCACATTTAATAATACACACATGGTATATTCCAATCAGCCCTTAATTTAATTTTCTAGAACACTTTAAGATGTATGACATATGTAAAAATTGTCTAGATACATGTCGTATGATGTGCCAAAAACGTTCCATGTGTTGTGTACGTAGAAAACCGAATTTTTGATGTTTATCGATTACCCGATTTTTCTCTAATTAAATTCTAACTTTTTGCACATGTTATATACATTATGTTAAACATAATATACATAATATAAACTTTAATATTCAGCACTTGGCTGGTTTTAAAGTGGCGCCATTTAAATTTGACAAAATTGAAATTAGAATCTCCATAATTTCGCCTTAATATGGGGTGATTTGTGTGTGCCAACATAGAATGATTTTATGGCTGCACATAAAATCATAACCACGAAATCTTTTGAGTATTTTTGAAGTATAGGGTCTGGCCATCTATTTATGGCAAGTACATGACACGTTGGCGACGTTTCGGTATTCGTCCGATACGACAATTTTCGGTTTAGAACCTTTTAACATGTCGTATTTCATTTGTCATCACCATGACTTATATCATATGATATATGACCTGAATATACTCATAAATATGAGTTAAGTATGGTGGTGTGACGTTAATGTACGTACGTAAAATATATGACGTGTCGGTAGTACATTTGGAATAAATGTGTATGTGCCTTTTTCAAAAAAATTTGAAAATATATATATTTATATATATGTAGGCGTGTATATATGTGGTGAAAGGAGGAGGAGGATACTTTCCTTTCTTAGTCTTGTTGCCTTTATGCCTTGTCCAAATGTAGCTTCCTATAATGAACTACTTAGTTTAATCAACTAAGTACTTCACTTAATGAACTAGTTTAGTTCATTAATGGTGGCACCTGAAAATAGTATAAACACAACAAATGTTTGCCATTTGATGTAAGCTTTAACGTTCATGGCTCGTTAGTACAGCAACATTATATATGAACTACATAAGGCAAGTTATATGTAATATATCATGCACATTTATGTCATGCACGTTTTTATGCCCATTAAATAATATATTTTGAAATCACTCAACCCCTTTTTCTCCACACTTATATGCTTGAGTCTTATTGTTTATGGCATTTTCGTTTGGGACATGTTAATTATAAGCCAATACAATGAATGGTTAATCTTGACTTGTTGCCCAAATCAAATTTTGATAACAAAAAATGCCAAATATGTGTTGAAGCGAAGATGGCAAAGGCGCCATTTCCTTCGATAGAAAGGAACACTGAACCTTTGGATTTAATTCATACCAATGTGTGTGATTTAAAATTTGTGCAAACGAGAGGTGGTAAAAAGTATTTCGTTACATTTATCGACGATTGCACACGATATTGTTATGTGTATTTGCTAAGTAGAAAAGACGAGGCCCTTGATGCTTTCAAGGACTATAAAAATGAGGTTGAGAATCAACTTAGCAAACAAATTAAAGCAATTCGTAGTGATAGAGGTGGCGAATATGATACACCGTTTAATGAATTCTGTTCAGAACATGTCATTATTAATCAAACTAATGCACTATATTCACCTCAATCGAATGGTATTGCTGAACGCAAAAACCGTACTCTAAAAGAGATGATGAATGCTATGTTGATAAGTTCGGGTTTGCCTCAGAGCTTGCGGGGGGAAGCAATTCTCTCAGCCAACGTCATTCTAAATAGAATTCTATCTAAGAAGATGAATGAAACCCCATACGAGCTTTGGAAAGGCCGCAAGCCTAGTTACAAATACTTGAAAGTGTGGGGGTGTCTGGCAAAGGTTGTTGTACTTAAACCAAGACAAGTTAAAATCGGGCCTAAAACGGTTGATTGCATATTTATAGGATATGCAACTAGCAGTAGTTATATCGGTTCTTGGTGCACAAATTGGATATTCCCGACATACATGAAAACGTTGTTATGGAGTCAAGGAATGCAGTGTTCTTCGAAGATGTCTTTTCGAAGAAAGACAAAAATCGAGAAGAAACAAGAATTGGTAAGCGAATGCGTGAGGCGACTTCTCAAGGGGATGAGGAGCTTCGTCAAAGCAAGCATGCCAGAATGCCAACTTTGTTTGGACCGGACTTTTTAACCTATATGGTAGAAAATGAGCCAATGAACTTTTCCGAGGCAATGTCAACTCAAGAAGCTCCATTCTGGAAAGAGGCAATTAACAGTGAGATAGATTCAGTTCTTCAAAATCACACTTGGAAGTTGGTTGACCTTCCACCTGGAAGTAAACCACTTGGTTGCAAGTGGATTTTCAAGAAGAAACTGAAAGAGAATAGGTCTATTGAAAAGTATAAAGCTAGATTGGTAGCTAAAGGCTATCGACAAAAGGAAAGCTTTGACTTTTTTGACACCGACTCACCAGTAACTAGGATCACTTCTATAAAGGTGCTAGTTGCTATTGCTGCAGTCTATAACTTGGAAACCCATCAGATGGATGTGAAGACTGCTTTTCTGATGGTGAGTTGGATGAAGAAATCTATATGGAACAACCCGAAGGTTTTGTGGTTCCAGGACAAGAGTTTAAAGTTTGTAGACTCGTTAAGTCCCTGTATGGACTTAAGCAAGCGCCTAAACAGTGGTGCTTGAAATTTGATCAAGCTATGCTAGCTAATGGTTTCAAGATCAATGAGTGTGACAAGTGTGTCTACACTAAGAGCACATAGATTGCATATGTGATAGTATGTCTCTATGTAGACGACATGCTAATCATGGGGAGTACTCGGGACATAATCTTAAACACAAACAAGATGTTGACGAGAAACTTCGATATGAAGGATATGGGAGTTGCCAATGTTATTCTAGGAATTAAAATTTCTAGGATAACCGAGGGACTCGTACTGTCACAAACTCACTATATTGAGTCTGTTCTAAAACGGTTTAATATGGTTGATGTGAAACCAGTAAAGACTCCACTCGACTTAAGTATACACTTAAGGAAGAACCGAGGCGAGCCAGTAGCTCAATTAGAGTACTCGCAAGTAATCGGAAGTCTAATGTACATAACAAACTGTACAAGGCCAGACTTAGCATGCTCAGTAAGCAAATTGAGCAGGTTTACAAGTAATCCAAGCGATGAACATTGGAATGCTCTGAATAGAGTAATGAGATACTTAAAATATACAATGAATCTTGGATTACACTAATCAAGATATCTAGCATTATTGGAAGGCTATTGTGATGCCAACTGGATATCTGATAGTAAAGATTCTAAGTCCACTAGTGGATATTTATCCACGGTTGGTGGAGGTGTTGTGTCGTGGAAATCCATGAAGCAAACGTGCATAGCTCGTTCTACGATGGAAGCAGAGTTTATAGGACTTGATAAAACCGGGGAAGAAGCTAAATGCTTTGAAATTTTCTGGAAGATGTGCCATGCTGGCCTAAGCCAATTGCTCCTATCAGCATACATGGTGATAGTCAGTCGGCTATAGGACGAGCTCAAAGCAGCATCTATAATGGTAAGTCTCGGCACATGCGTCAGAGACACAACACCATTAAGCAGTTGATATCTAATGGCGTGATTTCCATTGATTATGTAAAATCAAAGGAGAATTTAACGAATCTGCTTACAAAAGGCTTGCCAAGATATCAGATGTCAATTTTGACAAACAGAATGGGGCTAAAACCTATAATGCATTAACCTTTGTAACGGTAACTCAACCTTGTTGACTGGAGATCCTAGAATCTTGGTTCAATGGGACAACTAAGTTATGGAGTTTAGTGAGCACTTACTCATTCTATTAAATAAAAGTGCAGTCTGTAGAGAAATGAGGGTAAGCTGAGGCTTTTAATGGTTCCTATATCTTGATATGTCAAGTGGGGTATGGCAGAATACTCTTGATAGGAAACACCTATGTAAGTGTGAAGTGTGGCCGCTTCTATGAGAATTTTGTAAGGCCAAAGTTCTCTAACACACTTTCTGAAACCAGGCGGTTCATGGCCAAAACAAACACAATTATGAGAACCAAAAAAAAGTGTTAAAGAAAATGTTGTGTGAGTACTACTGTCTAGGTTCACAATAAAGGACGGTTAGTTCAAGACATTAAGTTCACTAATTAGCCGAGTGGATCCGATAGTATATCACTAAGAAAGGTTCAAAGCCAAAAGCTACCTCTTCTGATGTAACATTTTCTTGTCTGACTTCTTGGTAGAGTCTGGATAAACACTTGCATTAATTCCCATTCATGTGGGGGATTGTTGGAGAAATTGAAGTGGGTGAATGAGAAGTTAATGCTCCAAGTAGGGATAAAAGAATTTGAAAGTCAGTTTCCTAACCGTAATTCAAATTTGAGAATCGGTTACTTAACCATAACTTGAATTTGAAAAATCAGTTACGTAACCATAACTTAATTTTGAAAATCAGTTATTCAAATTTGAAAAGCGGTTGTCTGTTATCTGATCTAATGGTGGCAATCTGATCCGCTGGCTGTGGTTAAACTGTCAATTAACCAACCTAATCAAATTTTCCCTATAAATAGTAGCTAAACTGACCTCTCTAGTCACACTCACTCAGAATCCAATATTCTCATATCCTCCTCTGCATACACGTGCTATTCTCCTCTTTCTCTTTCTACCTTTAACATCAAGTCCGAGAAGTTCAGGGCATCTTACATGTTCGTAAGTTCATACGCTGCAGTGTCGCTCGTCTGAACTGACTTCCGTAGTATCCTAGAAGATGATTGTTCCATCCGGTTGGGCACAATATACCGGAGCAATACGTCTTAAGGACAGAATCCTGGACTCACCTCGGATCTCTGCTCAGCTGAGCTGTTGAGGTTATTGCCAGGCTGAGCTCTGCTTTGTGCTAAACTCTGCTAGTGTGCTTAGAACATTCGTTGTTCTGAAGCATTGTCTTGCTGAGCTATGCTTCGTGCTGAGCTCTGCTTTTTGGATTAGGACATTCGTTGTTCTGCAGCTCTGCCGTGCTGAGCTCTGCTCGGCTAAAGCGGCTGAAAGCCCAACTTTCGTAGTTGTGCTGAAGTGTCGAGGTCGGCGGATCGGTGATCAGTCCAGAACGTAAATACAATTGCGTTGACTGGACTGATCTGATCTATTTGATCAGTCTGACTTTAGTTCTGCTCGGCTGGAGGGCTGATACCACAGAACCACTGTTCTGAAGTGCTGTTCAGTTCAGGTCGGCAGGTCGGCTGACTGTTCACAACGCAAACTCATTTGCAGTATCTGAACTATCTTGACTTAGCAGATCTATCCAGCCTATCCTGAGCTCGGCAGTCCGGCCACTGCTTTATTCCAAGAGCAAATTGTACACAAGTCAATCTGACGTGAATTATTCCCAACAGCAACTTGGGTATGATTTCTCTAGATCATTTCTTTCTATTATGATTTTATATCTTCCGCTTGGATTGGTGCTTCGTAATATCTATTGCACGCAGTCTTTAGGCTACGGGCAACCTCGGTATGTTTGCGTTTGTTCTGTTAGCATTTCTCATATATGCGAATCCAATGTGTATCCTTACACACGGTTACTTTTCGTTTCCCAAGGAATTTTTTCGCGAGATGGCCAAGGGAATGTTATTCTCTTAGTGGAGCGCAATTCAATCTTGTTGCTTTGGTCTGACATGACATAAGCAACGGCAGTACGTTTAATCAACACGTTCTTTTCTACTGCAATTTCATCTCATTAATTGTTTATGATAATAATGTATTTCTTGTGCAACATCTGTGGCTCCGAGGCAATCATGACAGTGGCGTCAATCGAGAGTTATTCATTATCGCAAACGCATACAAGAAATTTCTATATCGATCACACCAGGGAGCAGAGCTGCTAGACCGATCACAACGTCGCAGATTGGTCTCCTATAGTTATTTTCACCGAGTGGCATTTAGACATCTTTTAGTTTGGTATTTGTGTTGTTTGTTGCTTTTACGATCATTGCATTTTAGATATGTTTTCCTCTTATTGCATTGTTTAGTTTGGGAGAGTCTTCCGCCTTAGCTTGGATGATGTAACCACGATATTCCTCTACCATAAGTGAGGACTAATTATTCAATAAAATACTTGGACAGTACCACCCATCCTTCACCTTATACATACATACATACATACATACATACATACATACATACATATATATATATATGTATATTTGTTTTAATAAACGGAAGGAAACCTTCCGGCCTTTATTTAATCAATAAATATCCCGCGTTAAATGGCCGAGGGTAGCCGTTTACTACAAACAAAATGAAATTAAATGATCCTTCGCGGAACATGAGGCATGCTAATCACACTATAGTTCAAAAGAACGATGACTTCTCCGTCTAGTAACCATTGATGATGGTGGAGGTGGTGGAAGGTTCTTCCGAACTCTGCGCTTTTTCCGAGATAGTCCGCCAAGAAGAATCCCGCCACCAGTCGATGTCATGGGACAATCCATATCATCCGCCGCAATGAGCAAACTCTCCCGTATATCATCATAGTCATTCCCTTTGCGCCGATTAGATGAGCGAGATGCTTCATTGTCCAAACCTACTGCAAGAACATCATCTTCCTCCTGCTGAAAGTGGTCTTGATAAAATTGTTCAATTAAAGGATCATAATCGGGGAAGGAAGGAGGGTCACTGGCTGGCAGTATTGCCAGTAGCGCTGGCAATTCAATTTGAATTTGAACTTTAGCCACTTTAGAGGTTGAGTTCACCTCTTGAACTTACTGTACATTTGTGTCCAATATCTCCAATGGGGGAGGAGATATGCATACTGCTTCCTCTCCTATATTAGATTAATCGATATGGAAAGATAGTGTAGCCGAGCAGGATGTATCCACCTGCTGCTCATGCTGCTGCTCTTGAACCTCCAATGTTGGGGGCACTAATAGTACGGGACTTAAATCTGCAGTCAACCGAGAAAAAATCTGAAATGTAGATGTTTTCGCAGTAGTCGCAAGGGTCTGTGATTCCTTGGCAAGAATGGGTTGAAATGTTGCCTCCTGTAGTGCTTCCCTGTAATCACCATCCCCTGCCCCAACATCAACCAAATCCTGCTGTGGAGTCTCCTTAGAATCTGCATGTAATTCTCGAGTCTGAACCAGATGCTGAGTAGGATTAGAATCTCCAGCAGGTTGTTCTCCAGCCTCTTTCTGAATATTTCCTTTAGGAATCCAAACCTCACTCTTTCCTGCATTCTTCGTCGGATGCGCTGGGGCCTTCCCTTCTCCACAAGAACCTCCTGAATGGCCAAAACGATGGCATTTGCTGCAGTACCTAGGGAGATCTTCATACACAACTAATTGAAAGAAAGAATGCTCTCCACAATCTATAAATATCTTAGATGGTAAATCCATGTTGACATCCACTTCAACACAAAACCGTGCCACAGAGGGACGATGAAAACTTAAGGTAGCCGAGTCCATCTTTAACGGGGTACCAATCAACTTTGCAATCTCATATAACGTACGATAATTGTGGAGATGAATTGGAAGACCCTCAAGTGCCACCCACACCGGGACAATTGGGGTATCCAGACATGGATCAAAAGAAGGAGTCCATTTCGTGACCTTCATATCATATCCCTAGAAACGTCAATGACGACGATAAAAGAATCGCGTGTAATCATCTTCGTTAACAAAGTTTAGCAGTACATGTCCCTCATCAAGGAGACCAATATTAACTGAACTTTTGAACCCAATTCTGTCAATCAAGGCGCACAAGCCTGCCATAGATGGCTTGCCACGCCAAAAGGCTCCGATCAAGGCGTATTTGAAGCGATTTGCAACAATGGCAATATCATCTTGCGTAAATGAAATAGCAGGTTATCCTTTATAGCGTCCCTTCTCACACGATGGGAATCTGCCTGTAACTGCATACGATACCATAGCCCCAAATGATTTGGAGAGTGGCGGCGGTTCCATCTCAGACCAAATATGAATTCAAGACCAGAAGTAAATGATAATGCAGCATTACAATTGAAAAGGTTGAAACTTTTGCAAAATATGGGGCCGCTAAAACCCGTAGAATCAAAATGGACTTGTCGCAAAGAAAACAAAAATGAAGAATCGAAACAATTACCAGAAGCGATTGCAGAAATCGAGCGGTGTTATAATTGAGATAGAATAATCGCGCAATGTATATTCCAGATAGTGCAGAATTGCGTGTAGATCAAAAATATGTAAAAAGAAGGAATCGAAGTGAAGCAGAAGTGATCGCCGGCATCAGTGCTGACGGTCGCCTTTGAGCGCCGCCGCTGCCATCAACCAAGGCTCTTAGATATTTAGTCAAAGTTTGTTATATATATATATATATATGTATATGTATATATATGTATATGTATATATATGTATATATGTATATATATGTATATCTATATATATGTATATATATATATATTTTTTTTATTTAACGGAAGGATACCTTCCGGCTTTTATTTATGTATCATAACCCGCGTTAATGGCCGAGGGTAGCCGTGAGTACAAGCGAAAATAAAAGAAAAAGAAACCAAATGATCAGTCATGGGACTGCTAATCTATCTATATTTCAAAAGAACGATGGCTGCGCCGTCTAGTAACCATTAAGGACGGTGGAGGTGGTGGAAGATCCTTCCGAGACCTGCGTTTTTTCCGAGATAGTCCACCAAGGAAATCCCGCCCCTAGTCGATGTCCTGCAACAATCCAAATCATCGCCTGCAATGATCAAACTATCTCGTAGATCATCATATTCAGACCCTTTACGGCGAGTATATGAGAGAGAAGCTTCATTGTCCGAACCTAGTGCCAAAGCCACTTCCTCTTCCTCTTCACGAAAGTGATCTTGATAGAATTGTTCAACTAAGAGATCATAAGCAGGCTGGCCATGGGCTGGCATTATCGCTAGTGGAACTGGCAATTCAACTTGAATGGATTGAATTTGGACTTCCGGAGCCACTTCAGACGGTGAAGTCATCTCGAGAGCATGCTGTATGGTCGTGTCTGAAATCTCCAAGGGCGAAGATAGTGTAGGTGTATCTGTGTGCTGCGGATCCTGTTGTTTTTGAAACTCCAATGTAGGCGGCACTACCAGTATCGGACATAAATCTGCAGTCAACCTAGAGAAAATCTGTGATACAGATGGGTCAGCAGCATGCGCAGGGTGTTGCGTGGTGTCAGATGCTTCATCCAGAGCGTCTGGAACATGTGATGGTTCAACTGTCGATAAAGGTGGCTGTGCACTTTGAGCCATAAGTCCTTCGATATTTATGGGGTGGTCCTTAGGGTCTTCAACATCAATGATTCCCTCATAGGCTGAAGGATTTGCGGCTGATGGGCGTTTAACCGGTGTCCACCGCGTTTGGGGCTGACGAACGGGGGGAGGCGGAGGAGGTGGTGGTGGAATGCTCGATTCTCCTGTGGATGAGCAAGCAGCGAGTGCATGTCCCAGTCTGCGGCAGTCAGTGCAGAATAAAGGCAAATCTTCATAAACTATGGGCTGCAAGATTAAACGACCTTTGGCTTGTAGATATATTTTTTGAGGCAAATCATGAGATACATCAATCTCTACACACACCCGAGCTACCGACGGACGCAGGCCCTTGGAGGTAGCCACGTCTAGCTTGATTGGTAAACCAATGGAACGAGCGATTTCAAATAAAGCTTCCTGCTGATGAAGGTGTATCGGCAGTGCAGGGAGAGCAACCCAAACCGGCACGATGGGGACATCGGAGGATGGATCAAAATCAACAGTCCACTTCGTAACCCTCATGTGGCAACCAGAAATTTGCCAAGATCGACGATAAAAACATCGCAAATAATCCGCCTCATTGTTAAAAGTCATCAAAATATGTGTTTGATCAATAAGAGTAATCCGAAGGTCATGATGAAACCCAATCTTCTCAAAAACTACGCGTATGACCTTTAATGGGGGACGACCATACCAAAAAGTACCAACTAGAGAATACCGAAAAGGTGCAGCAAGCGCATCAATTTCCGAATCAAGGAAAGATACCAGTGGAATACCTTTGTATCGAGTCGCTGTCTTCGGCGAGATGGTGATTGATGGAGCGGCCGATCCGGCCACTACTGCGGCGAATGTAGGCGCAGTAGCCATTGCGCTGAATCGCAATGTCGGCTGTGGTAAGTGTTGATGTCAGCCAGCGAAGCGTGAAGGATGGCGGCAGCGGTGACCCCGTCGAAATGAGAATGCAACGAATCCCTTTTGAATCGTTGCTGCAAGAAATCGACGAAGAATAATGGAAAAGCTACGATCTTTCCATAGAGCGCAATGGACAAAGTGATGGGATCGTAGATTCGTTGACTGCGGCAGTCTACGGCGGTGGCAAAGAAGAATGTGGCAACGGAGGGCAACGACGGCGGCAGAGCCGCAGGGCCGGCGGCGTGCGTCAGGGGTCCTCCAATAAAGATACACAAACACGTATATATATCTATATATATGTATATATATATATGTATATATCTATGTGTGTGTATATATATGTGTATATATATATATATGTATATGTATATCTATATATATGTATATATATATGTATAGTGCCAAAAGAGAGGTTTTTGTATCAATAAAATCGTTTTTTCCAATATATATATATATATATATATATATATATATATATATATTTATTAAGCGGACGGATACCTTTCGGATTTTATTTATGCATTAAATATCCCGCGTTAATGGCCGAGGGTAGCCATTACTACAAACTAAAATAAAAGAAAACATAATCAAATGATCAGTCGTGGGACTGCTAATCTATCTATATTTCAAAAGAACGATGACTACGTCGTCTAGTAACCATTGAGGACGGTGGAGGTGGTGGAAGATCCTTCTGATATCTGCGCTTTTTCCGAGATAATCCGCCAAGAAGAGTCCCGCCACCAGTCGATGTCATGCAACAATCAATATCATCTCCCGCAATGAGCAAACTCTCGCGTAGATCAACATATTCAGTCCCTTTACGGCGAGTATATGAGAGAGAAGCTTCATTGTCCGAACCTAGTGCCAAATCAACTTCCTCTTCCTTTTCCCGAAAGTGGTCTTGATAGAACTGTTCAATTAAGGGATCATAAGCAGGCTGGTCAATGGCTGGCATTATCGCTAGTGGAACTGGCAATTCAACTTGAATGGATTGAATTTGGACTTCCGGAGCCACTTCAGACGGTGGGTTCATCTCGTGAGCATGCTGTACAGTCGTGTCTGAAACCTCCAAGGGCGGAGGAGATATGTGGACTGTTCTCTCTCTTCTATGTTATCTTCAGCGGCCTGTAGAGATAGTGTAGGTTTATCTATCTGCTGTTGATCCTGTTGCGTTTGAACTTCCAATGTTGGCGACACTAATAGTACAGGACATAAATCTGCAGTCAGCCGAGAGAAAATCTGTGATATAGATGGATCAGCAGTAGTCACAGGGTACTGCGTTTCCGTAGCATTAGTGGATTGAGTTGTTGCCTCCTGTAGTTCTGCCCTGTCATTAACGTCCTTTACCCCAACTGTTTGTGTCAGATGCTGAAGAGAATCTCCAACAGGTTGTTCTCCGACCTCTTTTTGAACATTTCTTTTTGGAATCCACACCTCATTCTTTCCTGCATTCTTTGTTGGATGTGTTGGAGCATGATCCTTCGCATCACCACATGAATCTAGTAAGTGGCCAAACCGACGGCATTTGCTACAGTACCTAGGGAGATCTTCATATACAACAACTTGAAAGAAAGAGTGTTCGCCACAGTCCACAAATATCTTGGAGGGTAAATCCATGGTGACATCTACTTCAACACAAAATCTTGCCACAGAGGGACGATGAAAACTTAAGGTAGCCGAATCCATCTTTAATGGTGTACCAATCAACTTTGCAATCTCATATAACGTACGATAATCGTGGAGATGAATTGGAAGACCCTCAAGTGCCACCCACACCGGGACAATTGGGGTATCTAGACATGGATCAAAAGATGGAGTCCATTTCGTAACCTTCATGTCGTATCCCTGGAAACGCCAGTGATGACGATAAAAGAATCGCGTATAATCATCTTTGTTAACAAAGTTTAGCAGCACATGTCCCTCATCAAGAAGACCAATGTTAACTGAACCTTTGAACCCAATTCTATCAATCGAGGCGCGTAAGCCTGCCATAGACGGTCGGCCACACCAAAAGGCTCCAACCAAGGCGTACTTAAAGTGATTTGCAACAATGTCAATTTCATCCTGTGTAAATGAAACAGCAGGGTATCCTTTATAGCGTTCCGACTCACGCGATGGGAATCTGTCTGCAACTGCAGACGATACCATAGCCGCAAATGATTTGGAGAGTGGCGGCGGTCCCATCTCAGACCAAGTATGAATTCAAGAACAGTAGTAAATGATGTTGCAGCATTACAATTAAAAGATTGAAGCTTTTGCAATAAGGGGCTGCCGAACAAAACCGTAGAGGAATCGCTGAAGCAAATTGAAAGATACGGATCAAGAGAAAATTACCGGAGGATGAATTGAAATCGCAGAAGTGACTGCGAATGACTGACAATTCAGCCGCCGCCCGTGTGTCCTACCTATTCTTTGTCGGAGTCGTCGGAGATCCGCAGTATCGGCACAAAAAATTCACCGGAGATTAGGCATGAAAGGCCCCGCCAAGAAGCCAATCAACGCCCTCAGCAAATGGGTTCGCCGTCAGCCACCAAAGGTCAAGGCTTTTTTGGCCGTGATTTCAGGAATGGCTGCTTTGGCTCTTCTCTGTGCAATCGTCCATGATCACGATAACCTTTTTGTCGCATATATATATATGTATATATATATATATGTATGTATGTATATATATATGTATGTATGTATGTATGCATAGTACACACACATATATATTTTCCATAGTAATTATATGCATATATATTTTATATTAAGTAATTTACATACATCAACCCAAATCAATGCGAATGCATACATGCAATCACTCATTCACCCAGCACTACGAGATGATTGACCTATTGCACAACCGATTACTATCTTCAAGTTGTGTCACTTAGTATATGGCTTCCTTTTTTCTTCCTTAGCTTGTTGTTTTCTCATACATTACGCTTTCTATATGTATTTCTGTCTTTGCACTGCTTAGTTTACGAGAGTCTCCCACCATAGACTTCTGATGTAACCACGGTATTCCTCCGCTACAAATGAGTGCTTATGAATTAATAAAATAACTGGATGGTACCACCCGTACCTCACCTAAAAAAAGTAATTTACATCCTTAACACCCTAGTGGGCCATGCATTATGTATTTTTATATTCATATATGCTTGTTTTACACGTCACACTTCATTTTATTACCTGAAGGCCATTTGGCCGAATATTATGTCATTTCATATACATATTTAAATATCATTTTTCATCTTTTTATATGCATGTTTTATGTTGTATATTTTTATAACAAGCATGTACATATTGTGTTCCTCTATTTTGGTATGTCATCTTTCTTTTTATTTTCCCTGCATTCTTCAGTACATTAGCTTACACTCTCTGTCAGATTATCTATATTTTTTTCTTTGAGCTGGATGCTGGATGTTCCTGTCTCCTTTACTACTGGCACTTGTGTTCTTTTGGCCGTCTTTTCCTACTGTTCCCTGGGTTTTGCTTGAATACAGACAACGTCGATATGGTCATGCATGGCCTATATTCTCTTGATTGCAGTGGTTGTCCCTTGACAATTTCTTTTGTGTACCGTGCATGGACGGCGGAAAATCACTCACTGGCGGTCTCCTTTTCACGGTTGGCTCAGCACACCATGTGATTGCAATCTGCTGACAGCCTCTTCTTTTGCGACACTAGCGCGGTGTTTACATCACACGATAGATCAGGCTGGTGTATAGTTTACACTATTTTTACATTAGCTTCTCATTTGCAGTATCTTTCTTTTATGCACGTTTATGTATTCATTTCATGCATTTTGGTGGGAAAATCTCCCACAATATATGATGAAGCTCAAGTTAAGTACCCAAGAATGGCCATGTCGCCGTGTGACATATGTATGTATATATGAAAATGATAATCACCAAACAACACTTGAAACCATAAAAATACATCATGCTTATGATGCATACATAAACATGTTAAAAACATTATCTTAAAACATATGAAAGCTAAAACACATAGTAAAATGCATACTTGATGATCATCTCCAAGAAATGCATAAACAAACATATGAAAGTTGCATTCTTTAAACACTTTCTTAGCCTTACATATATCTTCATTAACTTTCTTTATTTTCTTCACACAACTTCTAAGATTCTTATCTTTATTTCATTTTAACCTATAGTATATGTATGCGAGTGTGTGGCCGTTTGTATACATTAGGCGTATATCTATATGTATTTCACTTAGAAACATAGATCTTTCATGTTCTTATGGTAAAACTTAAACATACTACATGATGATTCAGACTTTGGTATAAACATATATATTTAGTCTTTGAAAATCCATGAAAGATCTAGGAAGAGTACTTGCCTTGGTTCACTTTTATTACGCTAAAAGTGGTGTTTCTTTACTTGGTTTTAGAAGAAAACATCTCTTTCTCTTTCTTGGTAGCCATGGTTAGGATGCAAAAGTTGAAGATTTAGTGAACGAATTATGAAGCTAAATAGAGGAAAGCATTTAACTTAAATCATTTAAAGTTCTTACCTTATTCTCTTTTTGTTATTGCTCCTAAACTTTCTTAAATAACCCTTGGATGATGGAGGCTTATCTAGCTTAGCTTGGATGTGTGAGGTTGAGATGAAGAAGAAGAAAAATCTTCCTTTGTTTCCTTGCAATAATTTCGACCAAGTAGAGGAGGAAGAAGAACTTGGAAGGTTTTGTTTTGCTTCAAGGACAGAGAAGAGAGTAATTTGTGTAGTCTAAGAAGTTAAATGTGTGAAGTTAAGAAAAGAAGGAAGAGGGATGCCCTCTTGTTATTCTCGGCCGAGCTTGGGGAGAGGGAGGGAAGGAAGAAAAAATCTTGTGGATTGTGTAGTAGGTTGTAGGCAAATGATGGAATTAGAGGAGTGTGTAAGAGGATAAACAAAAGATAATGTCTTGCCTTCTTTCTTGGCTCAAGGTGGCCGGCCAAAGGTGTAGGACCTCAGACGCTACCAACTCTCCCAAAACCAATTGGTGATAGAAGATGCACATACCCTAGCCTTATAGTGAATTCAGCACACACAAGCGCCTACAACATTCGATTGTGACTTGGCCCACCAGCCTACGTGCCACGGGACAATTGCTGCACCTAACAATCTCCCCCTCAGCATTTGCTCCTGCTAGGAATCGAACCCGTGACCTTGGCTCTGATACCACTTGTAAGATCTGCAAGGCACCACTAGAAGGGGGGGTTGAATAGTGGGTGCGGAAAATGTGGTTTTTAAAATTTGTTTAAACTTGAACAATTCAAGTTCTGAAAACAGTTTCTGTTTTCATGACCAGTTTCAAAACGTTTTGAAAACTAGGTTTCAGGTCTTCAAAAATTCTTAAATTTGGAGAGAACTTAGACTCAGATGTTATAAGTATCTCCTAAAAATTTCAGATTAAAATTCAACCTCTAACCCCTTGAAAATTTGTTGGTGGTCAGATTGCGCAAATCTGCCAGAACCGATACACTGATTTAAAAAATTTATTCCAATTTGTACACAACTCCAAATGCTTTGAAAATTTAACCACTAACCCCTTATATGTTATATTTAAATGGGTTGAAACAGTTTTGGAAAATTCTTTTAGGAAGTTAGTCAAATACGATCAAAGTATCAACCTTTGCAAGCCTGAAAATCAGACTGCACTAGTCTCAGAACTTTGGACGTTTGAATGACTTATACTTGTCCAAAAGGGTTGAAACTTGTGCCAAAAGAACCCTAGAACGTGTGACTATGTTTTCTGAAAGTTTCGTAATTTTTGAAATAAATTCGTTTACTATTTTTACGAACGTGATTAAAAACAGTAAACAGTGCTGAAACAGAAAATCAGTGCTGAAAGTAAATGACACCAAGAATTTTATACTGGTTCGGTTATAAACAACCTACTCCAGTCTTCAAGGAACACCTTCCTTGGTTCACACTAATCACACACACGCAGTACACCTTACCGCAGGGTTGATAGAGTTACACCTAACTCCAACCCTTTACAAATCTTGTATGTCGAGTACAATTCACACGAACACCACCACCTCGCTAGAATGAAGATTGATCACACCTTGATCAATCTTTTACAAAGATGTATGAATGGTGGTTTATCTCAAGCCTATTCAAGATTTAAAGAATATGAATACAATAGGCTTTACAAGAAAAGAGAAAGAAAGAGAGAATGTGGAAGAAGAAGAACTAGGCTTTTTGATCACTTTGAATTTTGCAATGCTTGGCCTTGTTTTGTTTGCTCTCCTCTTCTCTTTTTAATTGCAGCCGTCCCCTCCTAGGGTTTCTTCCCTCTTGAAAATTGTCTTTTAAGTCCTTGAGAGAGTGTAAGAAATCATGGTGACAATGCTTTGCTTACTTGGCATCATTCTATTGGATCATCATTTAGTCTTCGCTTACTCGGCACCTCCTTATTGGCTCAATGTTGTCATCAAGATGACATGGAAAAATCTGAGATTAACACTTTAAACATGTGCCAATATCGATCATAAAGTCATGCCATAAATCACAAATCCTCTCATAAATTTCAAGACAAGAAATATCCTTCTTTCCAAGCTCAAAAAATCGGCCATACCATCTTTTCCATGCTGAAATTTTCAGCATTTACATCATGGAATAAAATTCAGATTATTTACCATTTTCCTTTGAATTTTTTGTCATAAAAATAAATCAATCATATATGGTAAGTCTTGCTAACAAATGATGAATGAACATGGACACAAAAGAAGGGTAAAATTCGTCCAGCACACCTTCACAGATGCTGAAAAATTTCAACATGTGTGATATGTAAAATATCACACTTAATTACCTTACATAATATTCAAATCATTTCCATAACATCTTCAATTAATCCTTTAATAAAATTGACAGAATATGTTGCCTTAATGACACAAAAATCGGCCACATGTGTGTAGTATGCTGAAATTTTCAGCATGTGACATAAGAGAGGTATATGTTGAATACTTACCTTTTGTAGCTTCTCTCTTTGATTTCTCAACATTGTATGATTGATCCTTGACCAATCAACCTGCCAACAAGGCTCCACATATGCTCCAAACCAGCTGTAGGTGGCGTTGAGTGTGTTTGTACATGTGCTGAAATTTATTTTTGCTAACTTTGTAAAATAGTGCACACTTAATAATACACACATGTAATATTCTAATCAGCCCTTAATTTAATTTTCTAGAACACTTTAAGATGTATATTATATGTAAAAAGTGTCTAGATACGTGTCACATGATGTTCAAGAAAAACGTTCCATGTTATGTGCGTAGAAAACCGAATTTTCGATATTTATCGATTACCCGATTATTCTCTAATTTAAATTCCAACTTTTGCACATGATATATATATTATGTTATACATAATACATATAATATATACTTTAAATCTCAGCACTTGGCTGATTTAAAGTGGTACCATAAACATGTGACAAAATTAAAATTGGAATCTTCACATTTTGGCCTAAATGTGGAGTAATTTGTGTTTGCCAATATGAAAAGTATTTTTGGCTGAATATATCATGTATATCACGAAATTATCATCAATGTTTGATGTATATGGGCTGGCCATTTATTTATGGCAAGTACGTGACACGTTGGCGAAGTTTCGGTATTCGCCCGATACGACAAATTTCGGTTTAGAACCTTTTATCATGTCGTATTTAATTTGTCATCACCATATCTTATATCATATGATATAAGACCTGAATATACTCATAAATATGATTTAAGTATAGTGGTGTGACTTTAACGCGTACGTAAGATATATAATGTGTCGGTAGTACGTTGGAATAAATGTGTACGTGTCTTTTTCAAAAAATCTGAAAATATATATATATATATATATTATGTATATGTGGCGTGTTTAATAAGATGGGGAGGAGGAGAGAACTTTCCTTCCTTGGCCTTGTTGCCTTTGTGCCTTTTCCAAATGAATCTTCCTTTAATGAACTACTTAGTTTATCAAACTAAGTACTTCACTTAATGAACTACTTTAGTTCATTAATGGTGGCACCTGAAAATAGTATAAACTCAACAAATGTTCGCCATATGATGTAAGCTTTAATGCTTCATGGCTCGTTAGTACGGCAACATAATATATAAGCTAAATAAGGCAAGTAATGACAAGTTATTATGCACACATGTACACTTATGCACGTTTATATCTTATGCTCGTTTTTGTGCACATTTAAATCATGCATTTGAAAATCACTCAAACCCCTTTTTCTCTACAATCTCCCCCTTTTGATGATTTTCAAAATAACTTATGCACATGATTTAAATCCTATCGCTCCCCCTTCAATCATGCATAAAATCAAAACATGAGTTTTAAATTCCGAGTCGCTCTCCCCCTTAATATATGCAATTAGTATATCTCTCTTCCCCTTAAATCATGCTTTCTCTCCCCCTTTATTTTGAAAAGTAAATCAAAAGATGCTTGTAAATATGAAGAAGAAAAAAAAATCATGCAATTCATATACGTTCGTTGGTAAGGGTTATTTATTCAACCCTTTGAAAATGTCCCTTTTGGTACCCACATTTGGGTGACCTTTCTAGGTGTTCCAGAAGGTGAAAAAGATGATGAAAATGCAACATAGTATCCGTTGGGGGCAAATGCGTTTGGCCGTTCACCAAGAATCCCATCATACATATAATGTGGTTTTCGTTTTTGATATGTATTTCGATTTACATGCACGGGGCGTGATCTAGATGCATTTGTATGATATGAATGTCGCACATACATCACTTGTTTCTTCTCATATCTATATGGCACATAATTATATTTTGCATGATGTGAAGAAGAAGCACGTTGAGATGTCATAAGAAAAGGCCTGTGCGTTTTCTTAGATGCCACATATGTCTTTGATGGATCTATTTTCTTAGATGGGATGAATTTAGTTGGTTTATTTTGTGGCTTACTTTTCTCAACGTATCCTAGTCCGGTTTTGTCACTATCATGCTTTTGAGAAGAAATGATGTGATCTAGCATGTTCGATCTCGTATCAAATTGTTTCACCTTTTTCTCTACATCCGCATTCCTTGATTTCAAGTTCGAAATTTCGGATTTCAATTCAGTGTTCTCAGATGTCAGTGATGAAATTTCAGATTTTAATGCATTGATGATGCATGATGACTCTTCTTTAGAATCATTTAATTGAGCGACAAGATTTTCGTTAGAAGATTCTAACATCTTCTTGTCTTCAATTAATCGCTTCTTTTGTTTTGCAAGAGTTCTAGCAAACTTATGTAATTCAAGATATTCAACATACAAATCATCATAAGATAGTTCAGAATCCGAGTCAGAATCAGAATTTACCTCATTTTCAAATAGTGGAGGCATTCGGCTTGACATATCTTTTTCCTCGGTTTTGTCGCTAGTGGTTGTCATCTCACTAAGATCGTTGGATCCTTTTATTGTGAGTGTTCCTTCTCTGATACTAATTGTAGGACCTCAGGCGCTACCAACTCTCCCAAAACCAATTGGTGATAGAAGATGCGCATACCCTAGCCTTATAGTGCATTCAGCACACACAAGCGCCTACGGCATTCGACTGTGACTTGGCCCACCAGCCTACGTGCCACGGGACAATTGCTGCACCTAACAATCTCCCCCTCAGCATTTGTTCCCGCTAGGAATCGAACCCGTGACCTTGGCTCTGATACCACTTGTAGGATCTGCAAGGCACCACTAGAAGGGGGGTTGAATAGTGGGTGCGGAAAATGTGGTTTTTAAAATTTGTTTAAACTTGAACAATTCAAGTTCTGAAAACAGTTTCTGTTTTCAGGACCAGTTTCAAAACGTTTTGAAAACTAGGTTTCAGGTCTTCAAAAATTCTGAAATTTGGAGAGAACTTAGACTCAGATGTTATAAGTATCTCCTAAAAATTTCAGATTAAAATTCAACCTCTAACCCCTTGAAAATTCGTTGGTGGTCAGATTGCGCAAATCTGCCAGAACCGATACACTGATTTAAAAAATTTATTCCAATTTGTACACAACTCCAAATGCTTTGAAAATTTAACCACTAACCCCTTATGTGTTATATTTAAATGGGTTGAAACAGTTTTGAAAAATTCTTTTGGGAAGTTAGTCAAATACGATCAAAGTCTCAACCCTTGCAAGGCTGAAAATCAGACTGCACTAGTCTCAGAACTTTGGACGTTTGAATGACTTATACTTGTCCAAAAGGGTTGAAACTTGTGCCAAAAGAACCCTAGAATGTGTGCCTATGTTTTCTGAAAGTTTCGTAATTTTTGAAATTCGTTTACTATTTTTACGAACGTGATTAAAAACAGTAAACAGTGCTGAAACAGAAAATCAGTGCTGAAAGTAAATGACACCAAGAATTTTATACTGGTTCGGTTATAAACAACCTACTCCAGTCTTCAAGGAACACCTTCCTTGGTTCACACTAATCACACACACGTAGTACACCTTACCGCAGGGTTGATAGAGTTACACCTAACTCCAACCCTTTACAAACCTTGTATGTCGAGTACAATTCACACGAACACCACCACCTCGCTAGAATGAAGATTGATCACACCTTGATCAATCTTTTACAAAGATGTATGAATGGTGGTTTATCTCAAGCCTATTCAAGATTTAAAGAATATGAATACAATAGGCTTTACAAGAAAAGAGAAAGAAAGATAGAATGTGGAAGAAGAAGAACTAGGCTTTTTGATCACTTTGAATTTTGCAATGCTTGGCCTTGTTTTGTTTGCTCTCCTCTTCTCTTTTTAATTGCAGCCGTCCCCTCCTAGGGTTTCTCCCCTCTTGAAAATTGTCTTTTAAGTCCTTGAGAGAGTGTAAGACATCATGGTGACAATGCTTTGCTTACTTGGCATCATTCTATTGGATCATCATTTAGTCTTCGCTTACTTGGCACCTCCTTATTGGCTCAATGTTGTCATCAAGATGACATAGAAAAATCTGAGATTAACACTTTAAACATGTGCCAATATCAATCATAAAGTCATGCCATAAATCACAAATCCTCTCATAAATTTCAAGACAAGAAATATCCTTCTTTCCAAGCTCAAAAAATCGGCCATACCATCTTTTCCATGCTGAAATTTTCAGCATTTACATCATGGAATAAAATTCAGATTATTTACCATTTTTCTTTGAATTTTTTGTCATAAAAATAAATCAATCATATATGGTAAGTCTTGCTAACAAATGATGAATGAACTTGGACACAAAAGAAGGGTAAAATTCGGCCAGCACACCTTCACACATGCTGAAAAATTTCAGCATGTGTGATATGTAAAATATCACACTTAATTACCTTACATAATATTCAAATCATTTCCATAACATCTTCAATTAATCCTTTAATAAAATTGACAAAATATGTTGCCTTAATGACACAAAAATCGGCCACATGTGTGTAGTATGCTGAAATTTTCAGCATGTGACATAAGAGAGGTATATGTTGAATACTTACCTTTTGTAGCTTCTCTCTTTGATTTCTCAACATTGTATGATTGATCCTTGACCAATCAACCTGCCAACAAGGCTCCACATATGCTCCAAACCAGCTGTAGGTGGCGTTGAGTGTGTTTGTACATGTGCTGAAATTTATTTTTGCTAACTTTGTAAAATAGTGCACATTTAATAATACACACATGTAATATTCCAATCAGCCCTTAATTTAATTTTCTAGAACACTTTAAGATGTATATTATATGTAAAAAGTGTCTAGATACGTGTCACATGATGTTCAAGAAAAACGTTCCATGTTATGTGCGTAGAAAACCGAATTTTCGATATTTATCGATTACCCGATTTTTCTCTAATTTAAATTCCAACTTTTGCACATGATATATATATTATGTTATACATAATATATATAATATATACTTTAAATCTCAACACTTGGCTGATTTAAAGTGGTACCATAAACATGTGACAAAATTAAAATTGGAATCTTCACATTTGGCCTAAATGTGGAGTAATTTGTGTGTGCCAACATGGAAAGTATTTTTGGCTGAATATATCATGTATATCACGAAATTATCATCAATTTTTGATGTATATGGGCTGGCCATTTATTTATGGCAAGTACGTGACACGTTGGCGAAGTTTCGGTATTCGTCCGATACGACAAATTTCGGTTTAGAACCTTTTATCGTGTCGTATTTAATTTGTCATCACCATATCTTATATCATATGATATAAGACCTGAATATACTCATAAATATGAGTTAAGTATAGTGGTGTGACGTTAACGTACGTACGTAAGATATATAATGTGTCGGTAGTACGTTGGAATAAATGTGTACGTGCCTTTTTCAAAAAATCTGAAAATATATATATATATATATATATATATTATGTATATGTGGCGTGTTTAATAAGATGGGGAGGAGGAGAGAACTTTCCTTCCTTGGCCTTGTTGCCTTTGTGCCTTTTCCAAATGAATCTTCCTTTAATGAACTACTTAGTTTATCAAACTAAGTACTTCACTTAATGAACTACTTTAGTTCATTAATGGTGGCACCTGAAAATAGTATAAACTCAACAAATGTTCGCCATATGATGTAAGCTTTAATGCTTCATGGCTCGTTAGTACGGCAATATAATATATAAGCTAAATAAGGCAAGTAATGGCAAGTTATTATGCACACATGTACACTTATGCACGTTTATATCTTATGCTCGTTTTTGTGCACATTTAAATCATGCATTTGAAAATCACTCAAACCCCTTTTTCTCTACAAAAGGGGTTCGGGAAAGGAGAGTTTTTGTCTTTTATGCCATGTAGGATAAAGTGTGATAATTAGTGTAAAAGTTTGTTGAGTTTTGTTGTGTAGTGGAATTTAGAGTGTTATGTATTTCGGTTCGATTTAAGAAAAATTTTTAATTAAGTTTTTCTGTATGTTCCATAATGTTTGTTATCGAATTCACTAGGGTTTTGACATATCGTAAAGTTTTAAAATGCATAGCGACGAAATTAAATCTACATAGGGAAAATGTTACGACGTAATGAAAAATTTTTTTGGGACGTAACACTTGCCTCTCTAGAAGTGCTTTATAAAATGATTCAAGGTCCCTATACACCGAACGAAATTAAAATGTCAAGTCTTCTATTCAAAAAATTCACTTTGAAACTCCTATTTTGAGCATTAAAAATTCATTCACACAATATTAGAATCAAGTAGAAGTGGCAATCTCAGATACGACATGAAAACACGACTTGAACTTTAGACGCTCCTCATGGGTATGTGTATAGCCTTAGTGGGTTTCGTATACAAATCGGGTAAGACCTAAAACTTACCCGTTAAGAGCGAGTCATGTCTATGTACACCCGCATGTTACCTATTTATACCCATCATACACAATTTTTTTAAATATATTTAAAATATAAATTATAAATTATTTAAGTATAATTTATAAAACAAAAAAAGAAACTTCTAAAACCTAAAAACCTAATCCGTGATTCCCAATTTCTCACTCCCTTCTTACCCTCTGCAATTGCCCCCCGCCTCCCCTATCTATCATTCTCCATTTCTTCTCTCTTCACTCACTCCCACTCTTCTCAGTTCTCACTTCTCACTTAAGCGGCAGCTGACAAGCAAACAGCCTTGGTTTTATTTCGACAAAGTTAGTGAAGCCGAAAGATAGGTCAAAATTCACTCCAAACAGAAAATGACATTGTAGAGATGGAGATGACTTGAAGTTATGATTTAACTTTTATTTTTTAAATTTTGAAATACTTTCTGTCCGGAGGTCTTCCATTAGCGACTCGTCGTCGCTGTCGCCGCCGCCGTCCTCATCATTCTCACCAGAGATACTCCTCTATCCTCTATTCTTTTGTCACCTGGCTTTCCACGAAACGTGAAAGTACTTGAAAAATACATGAATTAACCCGTATACGACCTTATATATTTGTATTTGTCAAGTTTGTGGGTATACCTGATACACGACACAGAACCTGACATGTACAAGTTTGGGTATCTACTTCCGTACACGTGAAGCAAACGGGTAAGGTATGGGTCTGGTACTTTGATACTCGAAACCCGTAAAACACAAAACACGAAACATGAAATACGACCTGTTTGTCATCCTTAGAATCAAGTGATTCAAAAACCTAAATTGTTCACTCGATGCGCATAATTGTAGACTACTTAGTTCTCATTAAATCATAATGGAACTCTTCCGTAATTACACTCAAAATTAGGAGCTCCGCTGTTTTTACAGTTGGAATTATTTAGGTTTTAGTCCCAAATTCTCTAACAAGAAGTACATGGCATGGGAGGGCATTGCCTCCACAAAGAAGTAGATGAAGTTAGCCGACAAATGTGTTTGCCAATTACCTTTCCTTTCCTGTAAACAAACTCAAATGACATGCTGTCCGATTCTTCAGCGGCACGTTTGATACTTCCCACAACCTGGACTGCCGCAGAATAATCTTCCTCAGTCGAGCGAAGCCACTGTATGGCTGCCACACAATCTGTTTCAATTACAAGTGTTGGAATTCAGAAGCCATATTGTAAAATACAAAAATGTGTATTGTACAATATAAGAACATAAATTGAAAGCTGACCTGCAAATTTCATTCAGACATCCTCACCATGGCTTGGCTCGGAACTCCTTTTATTTCTACTAGCCACTCACCTCGGCTCACCAATTTACTTCCTCTCTTATTTCTACAGACTATCCTTCAATACTTCAATTTAAGCTTGGTATATTTAAACAACCAAAATTGACTTTATGTCTATAGATTTCCCAGTATCCTCCCTCAAGCTTGGTGTATTAATAAATACGACCAAGATTGACTATTCCTCGCCTTCTCCTTGGTCTGTCTTTAACCGTGGTCGGCTAGCTGCTTTCATTGATACCTAAAAAATTTAGGACAAACTTGGTAATGTTCATTAGTGTAATCCATGCATCAGTATATTTTACATCATGTTGCAATTTGTTTAAATACAAAAGGGAAGTGAGGTCTGCTCAAAAAAACTAGATAGCTGAATGAATGCTAATTTCTTAACCATAAAGTCTGAACAGAATGAATGTAATCTTTCTTTTATAAAACTACTAATATGTTATGTCTAAAACAAATATTCAAATGACACAAAATATGTGAGTTCAGATGTCAGAGGTAAATCCTTCTCATTTAACAATTTCATAAGGGCCCGTTTTACAATTGCATGTCCAAATGTTCAAACAAATATATTCGTGTAACTATTTTTGTTATTTCAATGATGATAAAGCCATAATGCACGCTAATAAGTACCATTGTTTCTTAGTTTATCTTACCAAGGATAAATATTATGTGCACTACAAGCTGCGGGTCAAGTCCGCATAGATTATTATTGACCACTAGTTGATCTTAATTTATTACGTGGTACACAAATGCCATAAAGTCTCTGTGATTATGGTACTTAGCTCAGTGCAGTTCATATTGAAAACAATTTTTAATTTATGAATATGTTGAACTATAGATGTTTAGATGCACGGTTATTTCTGAACTGAGGCACAACTCGGCAATAGATAATCTATCAAGAAAGGGTATAGTTTTTCAACATATATTCAAACCATAGACAAAATCACTGATATTTCAGAAAGAATTTACCTTCCCAGGTAATTAACCGAAAATACCTGATTCTATCGTTCCAGGGTTGTAAAGGGAATACCACGTTATTAGCATAAAAATACCTTCTGCTTAGTTCGGTTAGCACTTTCTTTTGCTCAGCTCGCTAAGCACTTTCTGTAGTTAAGTTAGCTCAGATTTGCATCTGCTCTGCTTGGCACTTCTTGCCACAGCATGCATTCGTGACACTAAATATATATATATATATATATATATATATATATATATATATATATATGTATCTATGTATGTATGTATATCTATATATATTTTTTTAGAAGAAATATTTTATTAAAATGCCTCACTTATGGCGGAGGAATACCATATTACAAAGTGTCATCACACAAAAATAAATAGTGTAATGAGCTAATGAGTACTAACCTCCAATTGTATATAGTATGCCGCATTAAAACCTTGCCAAGTAAAACCACCCTTGTGGATAAAACATCGGCGAAGGAAAAAGCGTACATATTTATATGATTGGAGCGTTTAGCCAATACAATGTGAATAGTCGCTAAGTTCAGCTGATAGTGATGTAACATTGTCAGTCCCATCGCTTGAGCACCCATCATGGTACAGTGACACTACATATACACACACACACACATATATATATATACACACACATATATACATATATTTTTTTGTTTTATTAATAAACATATATACATATACATACATATATACATATATTTTTTTTTGTTTTTTTTAAATAAACGGAAGGATGCCTTCCGAGCTTTATTTATGCATCAAATATACGACGTTAAATGGCCAAGGGTAGCCGTTACTACAAAGTAAAATAAAAGAAAATGAAATCAAATGATCAGTCGTGGGACTACTAAGTTATCTATATTTCAAAAGAACGATGACTTCCTCGTCTGGTAACCATTGAGGACGGCGGGGGTGGTGGAAGATCCTTCCGAGCTCTGTGCTTCTTCCGAGTTAGTTTGCAAGAAGAGTCCCGCCACCAAATATCATGCGACACTCCATATCATCTCCCGCAATGAGCAACTCTCGCGGATATCATCATAGTCATTCCCTTTACGTCGAGTATATAAGCGAGAAGCTTCATTGTCCGAACCTAGTTCCAGATCAACTTCCTCTTCCTCTTCCCAAAAGTGGTCTTGATAGAATTGTTCAATTAAGGGATCATGATCAGACTGGCCACTGGCTGGCATTATCGCTAGTGGAACTGTCAATTCAATTTGAATGGATTGAATTTGGACTTCTGGAGCCACTGCTCTCTCTTCTATGTTAGATTCATCGGCCTGGATAGATAGTGTAGCAGAGGAGGAAGTATCTATCTGCTGCTGATCCTGTCGCTCTTGAACTTCTAATGTTGGCGGCACTAATAGTACATGACATAAATCTGCAGTCAACCGAGAGAAAATCTGCAATATAGATGGATCTGCAGTAGTCACAGGATGTTGCGATTCCTTAGCATTAGTGGATTGAGATGTTGCCTCATGTAATTCTTCCCTATCATCAACGTCCTCTACTCCAACAGTTTGTGTCAGATGCTGAATAGGATTAGAATCTCCAACAGGTTGTTCTGCTACCTCTTCCTGAATATTTCCTTTAGGAATCCACACCTCATTCTTTCCTGCATTCTTTGTTGGAGGTGCTGGTGCATGACCCTTCACATCGCCACATGAACCTAGTAAGTGACCAAACCGACGGCATTTGGTACAGTACCTGGGGAGATCTTCATACACAACTACTTGAAAGAAAGAGTGTTCTCCACAGTCTACAAATATCTTGGATGGTAAATCCATGGTGACATCCACTTCAACACAAAACCTCGCCACAGAGGGACGATGAAAACTTAAGGTAGCTGAATCCATCTTTAACGGTGTACCAATCAACTTTGCAATCTCATATAAGGTACGATAATCGTGGAGATGAATTGGAAGACCCTCAAGTGCTACCCACACCGGGACAATTGGGGTATCCAGACATGGATCAAAAGATGGAGTCCATTTCGTAACCTTTATGTCGTATCCTTGGAAACGCCAGTGACGATGATAAAAGAATCGCGTATAATCATCTTCGTTAACAAAGTTTAGCAGCAGATGTCCCTCATCAAGAAGACCAATGTTAACTGAACCTTTGAACCCAATTCTGTCAATCGAGGAGCGTAAGCCTGCCATAGACGGCCGGCCACGCCAAAATGCTCCAACCAAGGCGTACTTGAAACGATTTGCAACAATGGCAATTTCATCTTGCGTAAATGAAACAGCAGGGTATCCTTTATAACGTCCCGTCTCCCGCGATGGGAATCTGCCTACTACTGCAGACGATATCATAGCCGCAAATGATTTGGAGAGTGGCGGCGGTTCCATCTCAGATCAAATATGAAATCAAGACTAGTAGTAAAGGAGGATGCAGCATGACAAATAAAAGGTTGAAGATTTTGCAATATTTGGGGCCGCCGTCGAAAATTGCTAAAATGAAACCTAGATGAGAGAATCGAAACAAACAATTACCAGTGGAAGACGACGAAATCGAGATCGTTGCGCCGCCGAAAACTTCGCGTATATTCAGCCAATTCGCACAACCGAAACCAATAAACCATATATGCTAGTTAACAAAGAGATCGAAATGTAGAACCAAAAGAGGGTGAACGATCGCAGTACTTAGAGCAGCGGCATGACGCCGCTGTCAATCGCCAGAGAGAAAGAAATTTTTAAGAAATTTACATATATACATATATGTATATATATGCATATATACATATATATATACATATATATATACATATATGTACATTTTTTCGCCATTCATGGCACATATCCGGTTGTCATATGCGTATTACAACGTGGACAGTTGATTTTGATCCCACTACAGATGTTCCCATTGTCCCGGTTTGGATCGCATTTTTAGGTTTACTGATCCATCTTCATCGTCAGGAGGCGTTGTTCGAAATAGTACATCCGATAGGTTCTCCGATCAAACTTGATGTTGCGACTACGGATGGGTTAAGGCTGTTAGTCGCCAGGATATGCGTGGAAGTGGATGTTTCCCAGGATTTACCTCAAAAGATGTATTTGCAGGCAAAAAATCTGTTGATCTTGCAGTCTGTGATTTATGAAGATTTGCCTCAATTTTGCACGTCATGTAGAAGATTGGGCCATGCAGCGTCGGTTTGCCCTCCGAAAGCGCAATCTACAATGCCACCTCCGCCACCCCGACCACGGGCGCAAAGATGGACGCCAGTTAAAAAGAAAATGAACAATCAATCTGCAGCCAATCCGCCTCTGGATGACGATTCTGTGCCCACTCAGGAACAGCCTGCTGACATCCCGTCGAATATTGCTCCCTCTGCCATCCCTCCATCAGTTGAAATAGATGATTTTCCAGCTGTTTGTGAAACAACAGAACCATTGCAAGACGTTACTGATCCTGGTGATCTCGAACATTGCTCCGATAATGAGCTGCCCACACATGCTCATCATACTGAGTTAACTATTGTTCCGGACGAGGTGGTCCACCGAATGAAGTTCATCCCTACATCGCCGGATGAAAAATATTTTGTTGTCTCGTCTTGAGGATCCAATAGAAGCTGCCGAGTTTATTCTTGTGGTTCCACGTCGAAAACGTCGTGCTCGAAAGGACACCCCTCCACTACCACCCTCGACTATACTTACTCGTAGTGCGTCTCATGCGATCTAGGGAAGTGTTCCTACTATTTCTCAATGAATATCTTAATAAGGAATATACGAGGCATGCGTGCCTCTTTGCCGAGATTGCATACTTTGATCCATGATCACCGTTTAAATTTATTAGCATTGATAGAACCTAAGCACTCGCCGTCACATATTGATCGTTATGCGTTGGACCTTGGTTTTTCACATCATTTCGCTTCTCAATCGGAACGTATTTGACTATTCTGGCGTGACTCAGATTATCATTTGAATGTAGTGCAGGATCAAAATCAGGTCATCCACTTTACTCTTCTATTTCGGCAGCTTCAACTCACATTCGTATTATCATTGTTCTACGGCAACCATACAACTTCATTGTGTTGTTCCTTATGGCACTCTTTGTACACTTTCTCGGAATCCAATGATTTGCCATGGGTGGTAGGAGGTGACTTTAACACTTTTCGCTCACTAGACGATCATGCCGAAAGATCCCAACCTTCACTCTCATCGTTGCAAGATTTTAATGATTGTGTTGAATCATGCTCCCTGATGGCACCTCGGTTTCATGGGTCAAGATTTACTTGGACAGATGGTAGAGGACTTGGGCGGGTACGAAGGCGACTAGATTGGTTATTTCTCAATTCTCCCTTTCAAGATGCTTTTGATGACACGCAACTTTCACATCTCTTACGCATTTCTTCGGATCACTCACCATTATTATTTGTATGTCGACTGCAAACCCTAGAGGGCTGCAGATCATTCCGCTTTTTAGACTCCTGGTTACATCATCCAGATTTCAATGCGTATATAAGTCATGCTTGGACATCTTACCCAACAACAGGAGGTATGTATGGCTTTTATTCAAAGTTGTTACAGCTAAAACAAGATATACAGCGGTGGAATAAGGAAATATTCGGAAATATATTCTCGAAATTTAAACAAGCTAAATCTGTACTAGCTATCGCTGAAAATGCTTGGGACGCCAATCCGATTGATGAGAATAGGGAAGAGTATCATATGGCAAAAGCGGAGTATCTACAAGCATCCTCTTATGAATTCCATTTCTGGAAACAAAAAGCGCGGGTTCGATGGTTACAAGACGGTGACACGAACACACGATATTTTCACTCCATAGTAAAAGAGAAACGTTTGCAACTGCGAATACAACAAATCTAAACACCAGAAGGCACAGTATGCACAGCTCCGGAGGATATCAAGGCCGAAGCCGTGGCCTTCTACACATCAATATTTGCTCATGAACCAACAAATAATTATGATGCCTTGCTCCACCACATCCCACATTTGATCACACCAGAGGATAGTTTGATGCTCACTCAACTTCCTATGGAGGCCGAATTTAAGGCAGCAGTTTGGAATTTAGACCCCCAAAGTGCAGCAGGACCTAATGGTTTTCACGGTAACTTTTATCGTTCTTATTGGTCGATTATTCATATTGATGTGGTTAAAGCTGTGCAGGAATTTTTTCTGGGAATACCTCAACCTTTGATAATGGCGAGTGCGCTTATTACGTTGATACCCAAAAAATCATCTCCGACACTTTTAGTGACTTCCGGCCAATCTGCCTCACCAATTTTTTTAGTGAAGTCTGTACAAGAATCATTGCTACTAGACTGAACACTTTACTCCCCAAAATAATTTCGCCAGAACAAACAGGGTTCTTACCAGGTTCAGATATTTCAGCGCAAGTTCTCTTGGCTCGTGAGATGATACATATGTTGGATAAAGGTGGTTCTCAACTATGTTTGAAATTAGACATGATGAAAGCTTTTGACAGAGTCATTTGGGAATATCTTGAATGGTTATTGCTCGCATTCGGTTTCTCAGAATTTTTCATTCGCATCATATTGAATCATTTGCGTGCCACTACATTATCTGTCTTGGTTAACGGCCAGCCTTCAGCTTCCTTTCGACCATATAGGGGGGTTAAACAAGGAGATCCATTGTCTTCTTTATTATTCATTATCTCATCTGAAGACTTTAGCAGGGGATTAAAATCATTAGTAGATTCTGGAGCTCTGCAGCCATTCAGACTTGGCTGGGTCCCTTTTACTCTTACACATTTAGCATATGCAGACGATCTCTTAGTGTTCTTATGCGGCACCCAACGCAATCTACGACGTTTTCATGCTTTCTTAGCACAATATGGAACTGTCACTGGTCAAAAGATAAATTTCCAGAAGAGTAACTTTATTCCATCAGCAGTAGTAACTACTCATCAGCGGCAGTCCTTCGCGAATATCACGGGCATGAGATGTTCAAGTCTACCTTTTCGATACCTTGGATCTTATTTACATAAAGGCATAACTCGGTCGAGATATTGTGTATCATTATTACAGCATATAGACAAAAGACTGCAAGGTTGGCATTCCAGATTATTATCTTCAGCTGGTCGGCTTGTATTGCTTCGTTCGGTGATATCATCTCTCCCTTTGCATGTTATGGCTGCTGGTGGCTTGCCAAAATCTGTGATCAACATCATCAATCGGAAAATGGCAGGTTTTTATTGGGGGCAATAAGCATCACTGGGTTTCCTGGGCTTCTATTACTAAGCCGCATGAAGAGGGCGGTCTGGGACTTTGGAACCTTTTCGCATTACAACAAGCATATCAATATCGCATTTGGTGGTCGTATCACCAACAAACAACGCTATGGAGTAAATACATGTATGGTAAATATGGTCACCGTGGGGATTATTTGCCTCGACTACCTGACTCCCCCATTTGGAAAATGATTTGTCGAATTCATCCTACCTGCATTGCTCAGACAGAAGGTCAAGGGGTTCACCTTACTTGGAAGCCGACAGCGACGGGGGAATTCTCCTTGCGCAGCGCATATGACATCTGCCGTTTATCCAGCCCAATACTCCTTTCAACGAGGTTCATTTGGTTCAAGCATCATGCGCCCAACATTCGGATATTTTTATGGCGTATATTTCATTCTGCACTACCGTTTGAAGATTACACTACTAAATATTACACGCTATGCCCAACCCAGTGTCCTTTTTGTAACCAATCATCAGCCACGGTGGACCATACATTCCTATACTGTTCGGGTATATGCGCATTATGGAAATTTTTTGCGGGTGAATTACATTGTCCCTTCCCAACGTCACTGCCTCTTCGCCAATATCTACTTTCATGGTGGTACCGTTCTACTTCTTCATCTTTCCTTGGGGTCTTGCGCATTATTATCCCAGCAATCATTGTCTATAATGTATGGCGATCCTATGCATCTTTAGTTTATGGTGACCAACACACTTTTACATTGCCCTCCCTACGAGCGACCATACTATATGATATTACTATGTGGTGTAAATCCAAAGCGGGATCAAAGCTCGTGACGCGTCCTCGACAGGCACTTCCCTGGCTTCCTCCACTTCGGGTACATCGTCCTCTGCTAGTGCGTTGGTGGCTGCCTCCCCCAGGACGATTCAAATTAAATACAGATGCGGCAGTTGGTAGACAGTATGGAGCAGGAGGTGCTCTCTTGTGTGACCATTCTGGCTCGTGTGTGGGCGCAATTTCTTTTTGTTTACTTCTGACTTCTCCTTTACATGTGGAGATACAGGCAGCGGTTTTTGGATTATTATATTTTCTTCCCCTGCATCGTTTGATTATTCTTGAATCAGATTGTGCCATACTCATATCTCGTTTGCCACAAACTCAGCTGGGTCATGGGAATTATTGTCTTCGATTATTGTACATGCTTGTGCATCAACATCGGTTGGAGTATCGCCACATTTACAGTGAGGCAAATATGGCAGCCACTATCTTGCATAGAATGCGATGTTACACCCAAGCACTCAAGTCTATGATTCTCGCTCACTTCCTCCATTAGTTCGCAGTTCCATATCATTGGATCTCTCTTCGGTCCACTTGCGTGTTCCTTGATATATTTACGTCTTCCACGTAGATTGGCATATATTCGCTTTTCCTGCCTGTATCCTATGGGGTTCAGTCAGGCCCGGTATGATTTTTTACCTATTCATCTTACTTCTTGTGCTTAGCTACATTCTTGGTCATAACGCATTCGTTTTCAATCTTTGTGCATGGCTGGAACAATTCCATACACTGACGTCCACGAGTTCCCTGACTGAACTATTTTCCACAAAGGTAGCTAATCCACCGATCACACCGCGGCAACATCTATATTTCGAATAGTGGTGCTCTTCTCCAAAATACAGTGCTTCTGTCTATAACTCTGGTCACATAAATATGTACGCTTTTTCCTTCGCCAGGGTTTTATCCACAAGGGTGGTTTTACCTGGCAAGGTTTTAATACGGCATATCATATATGACTGGAGAATAAGCATCATTGACTTCTTGTATTGGTTTTTTTCTTACTCAGACTTTCATTATTGTAATATGGTTTTCCTCCGCCATAAGTGAGGGCTATTTATGCATAACAATTTTGTTTAAAATATATATATATATATACATTTTTTTGAGAAAAAATTTTGTTTTATTAATAAAAGGTCTCACTTATAGCGGAGGAAAACCATATTACAAGTATCAGAGTATGCGAATAAATGAAATAACGAACTAATGATGTCATATCTCCAGTCGTATATGATATGCCGCATTAAAACCATGCCAAGTAAAACCACCCTTGTGGATAAAACCTTGGTGAAGGAAAAAGCGTACATATTTATACGGCTTTCATTGATATCGAATGTATATAAGTGTGAGTACAACGATGTGATTTCTGTTGAGGAGAAAACAATACTGGTCCGAGTTGGCAGTGTATCACGGAATGCGTTGGAAGGGCCGCTACTTGATCTTGACGGATCCATTATTATTTGTACCTCGTGAGATTGCAAGGAAGAAGTTATACCAATGGCAATAATAAAAGTAGTGAGAGTAAGCATAAAAGTCAAACGCATACCCAAGTCGCCTTGGCTAAGCTAGAGCCAAGGTGACGGTGTCACGTTATTGGTTCCAAGTAGTCGGGCCTTGATGTTCCAGCTTGTGATGATGAAGATCCGACAATTCCGTATGAATGACTCGTACATGGCATGGAATTGTTGTGTTGCCATAAGCAGTAACGTCATCATGATATGAAAGCCAATCCATGCCCAGGGAAATAAAAAGATCAGGTTATGAAGGAGTATGAAGCAGAGTATAAACCAGGCCAATAGATAACAAGACATACCGAGCCTACCTGTATCCCTTAGGATACAAGCAGAAAGATGGAAAAATTGCCAATCCATGTGGAAGACTTTAGAATGTCAAGAGACGCGCAATTGGATGGAGGAGAGATCCAATGAGATTGAAGCACGCACCAATGAAGGAAGAGTATGAGAAGTATAATATTGTATGCTAGGGTTCAACATGGCATGTTGAGCTGGATAATATGCCGCCATATTTGCCTCTCGATAAATATGATGATAGTCAAGGCGATGAAGATGAACTAATGTGTGAAGTAAACGAAGATAATAGTTCCCATAGACAAGCTGCGGGCGTGACAAACGATATATCATCTGAGCATAATCTGAATCCAGTATAATCGCACGATACAGTGGAAGAAAATAGAAAAGTCCAAACACATCGGCCTGAATCTCTGCATTGAGTGGTGTACTTATAGGCAGTCGGAATGAAATGGCTCCCACAAATGTGCCCATGTGATTACGCAATATTGCACCTTCTGCGGCATAATGACTGCCAACTACAGCTTTAATGTTTAATTTTAACCGACCAGGAGGCGGAGTAAGCCAACGGACCAGTTGAGGCTGCGGAGGCTACAGCGACGGCAGCCAAGAAAAATATCTCCTAGGTCCAGCTGCTAATTTTGATCCTGATATTTTTTTTGCTCCACATAGTGATGTCATATTGTATGGAGGCCCGAAGTGATGTGATTGTATATTACTTTGCTCCCCATAGACTAAGGAGGCATAGCCGCGCCATATGTTATATACTATAATCGCCAGAATTACGATTTTAAAAACCCCAAGAAGAGATGAAAAAGAGGAGCGATACCACCAAGAGAGAAGATACTAGCGAAGATGCAACGAGGATGGATGAGGACAGTGTAGCTTACTAGCGAAATAATGCCATAGGGGTCGAACTTGTGAACAATATAAGAAAAAATGATCCACTGTTGCTGACGCATCTTTAAAGAATGGACATTGCGTAGGGCGAGATGTAGAGTACCTACCAATATAATCCTCAAACGGCACCGCAGAATGGAAGAGTCGCCATAAGAATAACTGAGTAACTGGTGAATGGTGCTTAAACCAAATAAACTTCGCTGAAAGTAGCTGGGGACTAGATGTGCGGCAGTTATCATAAGCGCTGTGCAAAGAAAATTCCCCTATGGGCGTGTGAAGCCATGAGAGGTGGTCTCCTTGGCCTTCAGTCTGAGAAAGGCAGAAAGGATGAATTCTGCAAATAATCTTCCAGATGGGTGAATCTGGTAAACGAGGTAGATAATCTCCGCCGTGACCGTTTTTGCCGTGCATATATTTGCTCCAAAGCGTAGAATGCTGCTGATACGACCACCAAATACGGCAGTGATAAGCTCGTTGTAACAGGCTAAGGTCTCGAAGACCCAAGCCTTTTTTCTCGCGAGGCGTGCAAATAGTAGTCCATGATACCCAGTGATGCCTGCACCCCCAATACAATGACGCCATCTTTTGATTTATTACCTTAATCACTGATTTCGGTAATCCTCCAGCCGCGAGGATATGTGGTCGTAAGGCTGCTATCACAGAGCGTAATAAAACTAGACGACCAGCAGAGGAAAGTAATCGAGAGTGCCATCCCTGAAGCCTATCATCAATATGCTGCAACAGAGAGACACAGTATCTGGCACGGGCAATGCCCTTATGCAAATAAGAACTAAGGTATCGAAAGGGTAAGCTGGAACATCTCATGCTTATGACGTGTAGGATCTGCAAGGCACCACTAGAAGGGGGGTTGAATAGGTGGTACGGAAAGTGTGGTTTTTTTAAAATTTGTTTGAACCTAAACAATTTAACTTCTGAAAACAGATTCTGTTTTCAGAACCAGTTTTAAAATGTTTTTAAAACCAGGTTAGAGATCTCCAAAAATTCTGAAATTTTGAGAGAACTAGCCTCAGATTTTATGAGGGTCCTGTAAAAATTTCAAATTAAAATTCAACCTGTAACCCTTTCAAAAACCGTTGGTACTCAGATTGCTCGAATCTACCAGAAACGGTAGATGGTTTTGAAAAATTTATTCCTATTTGTGTGAACGTCCAAAAGCTCTGAAAATTTGATCACTAACTCCTTATATACTATATTTAAATGGTTTGAAACAGTTTTGCAAAATTCTTTTGGGAAGTAGGTCAACTACAATCAAAGTCTCAACCTTTGCAAGTCTGAAAATCAGACTGCACTAGTCTCAGAACTTTTGATGTTTGATTGACTTATACTTATCCAAAAGAGTTGTAACTTATGCCAAATTAACCCTATAACGTGTGAGTATATTTCTGGAAATTTTCGTGATTTGTTTAATTCGTTAACTATTTTTACGAATGCGAAAAAGAAGGATAATCAGTGCAGTAACTGAAAAGTAAATGCAGAAAGTAAATGGCACCAAGAATTTTATACTGGTTCGGTTATAAACAACCTACTCCAGTCTTCAAGGAACACCTTCCTTGGTTCACACTAATCACACACATGCAATACACCTTACCACAGGGTTGATAGAGCTACACCTAACTCCAACCCTTTACAAACCTTGTATAACGAATACAATTCGCACGAACACCACCACCTCGCAAGAATGAAGATTGATCACACCTTGATCAATCTTTTACAAAGATATATAATGAGTGGTGGTCTATGTCAAGCCTATTCAAGATTGAAAGATATGAATACAATAGGCTTACAAGAAGAGAGAAAGAAAGAGAATGTAGAAGAAAAAGAGCTAGGCTTTTTGATCTCTTTGAATTGCAATGCTTGTTTCTTGTTTTGTTTGCTCTCTTCTATTTCCTTTTAATGATGCATGGCCGTCCCCTTGTTGTAGCCTCCCCCTCTTGAAAATTATCTTTTAAGTCCTTGGGAGAGTGTAAGACATCATTGTGACAAGGTCTTGCTTACTTGGCATCTTCTTATTGGATGATCATTTAGTCTTTGCTTACTTGGCACCTTCTTATTGGATGAATGTTGTCATCATGGATGACTTGGAAAAATCTGAGAATTACACTTAAACATGTGCCAAAAATCATCACAAAATAACTTCCATAAATCATGAGATACATCACATAAATTGCAAGACAAAAATTCTTCTCAACTAAGCCAAGAAATCGGCCATAATAGGTGTTACCATGCTGAATTTTCAGCATGTGACACATGGTTGAATAGTTCAAAATATTATCATTTTTCTTTGATTTTTCATTTTAAAAGTAAATCACCAATTGATGGTAATTATTCCTATCACATGACAAATGAACTTGGACACTTTCAAGCTCACAAATTCGGCCACCATGTCTTCACACATGCTGAAAAAAATTCAGCATGTGTGATATGTAGAATATCACACTTTATTAATTTAAATAATATTCAAATCATTTCCATTTCTTCTTCCAATCAATCACACAATAAAAGATGACAAATTATATCATATTTATGTCACAAAATCGGCCAGCTAGTTGTAGCATGCTGAAATTTTCAGCATGTGATATAAGAGAGACAAATTTTGAATTCTTACCATTTGTAGCTTCTCTCTTCAATTCACCAACATTGTATGATTGATCCTTGACCAATCAATATGCCAACAAGGCTCCAAATAAGCTCCATCTCAGCTTTAGGTGGCGTTGGATATGTATGTGTATGTGCTGAAATTTATTTTTGCTAACTTTGTAAAACAATGCACATTTAATAATACACACATGTTATATTCCAATCAGCCCTTAATTTAATTTTCTAGAACACTTTAAGATGTATATCATATGTAAAAAGTGTCTAGATACGTGTCACATGATGTACCAAAAACGTTCCATGTGTTGTGTGCGTAGAAAATCGAATTTTCGATATTTATCGATTACCCGATTTTTCTCTAATTTAAATTCCAAATTTTGCACATGTTATATATATTATGTTATACATAATATATATAATATATACTTTAAATCTCAGCACTTGGCTGGTCTAAAGTGGTACCATTAACATGTGACAAAATTAAACTTGGAATTTTCACATTTTGGCCTTAATGTCGGGTGATTTGTGTGTGCCAACATGGAAAGTATTTTTGGCTTAATTTTCTGTCATGTGCACGAAATTTTTATCCATTTTTAAAGTATAGGGTCTGGCCATTTATTTATGGCAAGTACGTGACACGTTGGCGAAGTTTCGGTATTCGTCCGATACGACAAATTTTGGTTTAGAACCTTTTATCGTGTCGTATTCAATTTGTCATCACCATATCTTATATCATATGATATAAGACCTGAATATACTCATAAATATGATTTAAGTATAGTGATGTGACGTTAACGTACGTACGTAAAATATATAACGTGTCGGTAGTACGTTAGAATACATGTGTATGTGCCTTTTTCAAAAAATATGAAAATATATGTAATATATATGTATATAGGCGTGTATCATTAAAGAGGAGAGGAGGAGAAAACTTTCGTTCCTTAGCCTTGTTGCCTTTGTGCCTTTTCCAAATGTGGCCTCCTTTAATGAACTACTTAGTTTATTAAACTAAGTACTTCACTTAATGAACTAGTTTAGTTCATTAATGGTGGCACCTGAAAATAGTATAAACACAACAAATGTTTGCCATATGATGTAAGCTTTAATTCTTCATGGCTCGTTAGTCCGGCAACATAATATATAAGCTAAATAAGACAAGTAATGGCAAAGTATCATGCATCTATGTACACGTTTATATATATCATGCATTTAAGTCACTTATTTTGAAATCACTCAAACCCCCTTATCTCTGCAATCTTCCCCTTTTGATGATTTTCAAAATAACTTATGCACATGATTTAAATGCTATCACTCCCCCTTGAAACATGCACAAATTTGAAATTTGAATTTCGAATTTCAAATCCGGCTCCCCCTTGATTTGTGCAATTAGTATCAATTAGTGTCTCTCTCTCCCCCTTAAATCATGCTTTTCTCTCCCCCTTTATTTTGGAAAGTAAATCAAAAGATTCCTATCAACAAGGAAAGAAAATCAAATCACGTCAAATCAAATCATATCAACGGGAATCATGCCTAATTTAGAACGAAGAGATTCATACGTGGCTTGATTTAAGGCTTTTGTAAAGATATCTGCTACTTGTGCTTCTGTGCGCACGTGATCTATGACAATATCACCATTGTTTACGTGATCACGAAGAAAGTGATAGCGTACTTCTATATGCTTAGCCTTAGAATGTAACACGGGGTTCTTAGACAAATTTATGGCACTCATACTATCCCAATATATAGGAATTTTATTTACGGTAACTCCAAAGTCCGAAAGTTGTTGTTTTATCCACAACAACTGTGTGCAACAAAGACTAAGTGCCACGTACTCAGCCTCAGTAGTGGACAAAGCAACACTTGCTTGCTTTTTGGAGAACCATGAAATGAGTGAAGTTCCTATAAATTGGTAAGTTCCACTCGTGCTTTTTCTATCTATTTTGCAGCCACCATAATCTGCATCAGTGTAAGCATGTAAGTTAAAGGTAGAATCCTTATCGTACCAAATTCCTAAGGTGGGCGTGTGCTTAATGTAACGGAATATTCTTTTTACCGCATTGAAGTGTGACACCTTAGGTTGACTTTGAAAACGTGCACACATGCATACACTAAACATGATATCAGGCCTACTAGCAGTTAAATATAGCAAAGAACCTATCATAGATCGATATAAGCCATTATCAACGTCTTTGTCCAATTTGGTAGTGACACTCATAGGGGTGGGGGATGATTTCAAATTTTCGAAATTAAACTTTTTAATCATGTCATTAACATATTTTGCTTGACTTATGTGAATCCCTTTACTCGTTTGCTTAATCTGCAAGCCAAGAAAATAATTAAGTTCACCAACCATAGACATTTCAAATTCAGATTCCATGCAATTTTCAAAATCTTTAACAAGTCTATGTGAGGTAGAGCCAAAAATAATGTCATCAACGTAGATTTGGATAATAAGTAAATCTGATTTATCTTGTTTCAAAAATAGTGTATTATCTATAGTACCACATTTAAAATCATTTTCTAAAAGGAAAGTAGCAAAACGATCATACCATTCTCTCGGTGCTTACTTTAGGCCGTATAGTGCCTTCTTTAGTTTGTACACGTGATCTAGATGTTTCAAATCTTCAAAACCGGGTGGTTGCTTCACGTATACTTCTTCTTGTATGAATCCGTTTAGGAAAGAACTTTTTACGTGCATTTGATACAATTTAAAATCTTTCATGCAACCAATAGAAAGTAATAGTCGTATAGCTTCTAAACGTGCTACGGGTGCAAATGTTTCATCGTAGTCAATTCCTTCTTCTTGATTATAACCTTGAGCTACAAGTCTCGCTTTATTTCTAAAAATCTTTCCTTCTTCATTCATTTTATTCCTAAACACCCACTTTGTGCCTATTATAGTCTTATCTTGTGGTCGTGGCACTAAATCCCATACATCGTTTCTAACAAATTGATTAACTTCATATGCATAGCATCAATCCAAGAAGAATCACTCAAAGCATCATCCATATTTTTGGGCTCAATTTCAGAAATCATAGCATGAAATTAATTTATTTCATCTGAAGTAATTCTTCTACGTGGTCGCACACCGTGAGTGAGGTCGCCTATGATGAGATCATGTGGGTGATCTCTATGCCATATTGGTTGATTATTTTCTATGTTATCATGCATTTCTATGTGATCATGCATTTCTAGTGTGTCATTCATATCATGCATATCAAAAGAATCATCATCTTCATTCAACACGAGTTTCAATTCAAAGTCATCTTCATATTCCTTATCTTTATCAATCTCATCAAATTCATTGAATTTCACATGAATAGATTCCATGATTTGTCTAGTGAGAGGATCATAACATCTATATGCCTTCGAATTTATAGAATATCCAACAAAAATGCACTCAATTGATTTGGATTCAAATTTGTCTAAATTATCTTTTGTATTTAAAACAAAACATTTGCATCCAAACACACGAAAATAGTCAATCTTAGGCATGCGATCATTCAAAATCTCATAAGGCGTCTTGTTTATTTTCTTTCTTATAGATAGGCGATTTACAATATAGCATGCATAATTTACGGCTTCCGCCCACAGAAATCTAGGCAATTTATTTTCACATAACATAGTTCTAGCGATTTCTTGTAATGTGCGATTCTTTCTTTCTACTACTCCATTTAATTGTGGAGCTCTAGGTGGCGAAAACTCATGCTTAATTCCTTTTTCTTCGCAAAACGAAATCATCTCTTTGTTTTTAAACTCACCGCCTCTATCGCTTCTTATCTTTTTCACATTTACATCGTATTGATTGTCAAGTTGTTTAATTAATTTTGCAATCTCAACTGCGTTATCATCCTTATGTGCAAGAAATAAAGTCCAAGTATAACAAGAAAAGTCATCAATAATCGCGCATGCATAGTGGCGCCCACCAAGGCTTGTAGTGCGACTAGGACCAAACAAATCAACATGCAATAGTTCTAAGATTCTAGTTGTGCTTATTTCGTTTTTAGGCTTAAGTGACTCACGTGTTTGTTTTCCTTTTATGCAAGATTCACACAACTTAAAGTTGTCTAAATCAAGCTTAGGAAATCCCCGTACTAGGTTCTTTCGTTGAAGCTTTTCTAGTGTGGAAATGCCTATGTGTCCTAAACGTCTATGCCATAAATTCACGTTGGGTTCATTTGACATAAAACACTTAACTTTAGCGTCTACTACATCACCCATAGAAAGCGTAAAAATGTTACCTTCTCGTTTTCCTTTCAAAACGGTTTCTCCATTTTTATTTATTATGTTGCAGTAAGGGTGAGTAAAACACACATTGAAACCATTGTCAACAAATTGAGAAATGCTAAGAAGATTGTAAGATAAGTTGCTTACCAAAAAGGCATTGGAGATTTGGAGAGTATTTGGATCTCCAATCGTACCTTTTTCGATGATCTTGCCTTCGTTGTTGTCTCCAAAGGTCACGGATCCGCTTTTTGTGACTTTCTTTAGTTTGGTGAACAGGCTCGGGTCACCTGTCATGTGTCTCGAGCATCCACTATCAAGAAACCACTTAATAGATGTATCTTTCGATGTGTGGGCTCCCTGTAATGTGCAAAGATAATTTAGGTACCCTTTTAACTTTGGGTCCTTTCGAGTTAGTTAATCACCTCTTGGTAAAAGTACCTTTCGGTACCCATACTTGGGTGATCCTTCTCGGTCTATCAAATGGCAAGAATGAAGGTGCGACATAGTAGACATGTGGTGCATGCACTTTGGGCCTTTGCCCAAAGACTCCTCTATACTCACTAAATGAAGGACGTTTTTGATATGTCCTTGTGTGTGTGTGCGTAGTGCGCGGATGATATGAATTTCGTGTATGCATTGTTATTTTCTTTTCATATCTATATGGTACAAAGTTATATTTCACATGATATGAAGAAGAAGTGGGGCGTGATGAGGAAAGGGGCGCCTTATGCGTCATCTTAGACGCCACTTGAGGCTTAGGGGTGTCTACTTTCTTAGACACCACAAACTTGGTTGATTTGGTTGATAATTCATTTGTATCAACGTATCCCAAACCTGTTTTGTCGCTGTCATGCTTTTGTGATAATATAATGCGATGCAGCATGTTGGACCCCGTATCAAACTGTTTCATCATTTTCTCTAAATCGGTATTCCTTGATTTCAAATTTGAAATATCGGATTTCATTTCATTATTTTGAGTGGTCAATGATGAAATATCTGTCTTTAATGCAGTAATGACACATGATGACTCTTTCTTTGAATCGCTTAATTGAGCGACAAGATTCTCGTTAGAAGATTCTAACAGTTTCTTGTCTTCAATTAATCGCTTTTTTTCCTTAGCGAGAGTCTTAGTGAATTTATGCAGTTCTAAATACTGACTAAAAAGATCTTCATAAGATGGTTCAGAGTCAGAGTCAGAATCAGATGATACCTTATTAGATGCTTTGGATGCAAAACATACTTGTGCAGTCTCCTCTTCGCTCTCCGTTTCAGAATCCGATGAATCACTCCAGGTGGAGGCCTTTAGAGCATGTTTCTTTTGTTTGGGTTCTGAGACGAGTCTATTTTTGTTCCGCTCCTTGTCAGGGTATTTATTTGTTTGCTTTTCTTTATTGGGGCAGTCATATGATAAGTGTCCGAGTTTGCCACATTCATAACATTTAACGTCTTTGTCATTTGACTTGTTTTTATTTCTCTTGGATGTAGTACCCTTATTTTTGTTTCTAAATGACCTTCTCATAAATTTTCTTAATCCTTTAGCCAATAGAATTAGATCATCATTATCTGATTCAGAATCACTATCATCTACGTGATCGGAGGGAGGGGAGACGTATTCATTTGATTTAAAAGCAATAGCTTTACCTTGTTTAGATGACTCCGATTTCCGTATGGTGAGTTTATTCGCATAAACTTTAAGTGATCCGATTAATTCTTCCATCTTTATTGACTTAGTTTCCTTGCTTTCTACTATAGCGGTCACTTTTGGATCCTATTCGGATGGAAGACTTCGTAGAAATTTCTGTACCTTCTACTGCGTGGTAAAAGCTTTACCAAGAGACTCAAGAGAGTTGTAAATGTTAGTCAAACGAAGATCCATATCAAAAATAGACTCATTAGGCAATAATTTAAACGACTCAAGTGTGGACATGAGCATGTTTATTTTTGACTCTTTTACTTGACTCGTGCCTTCGTGTTTCATTTCTAGTATCCTCCACATTTCTTGTGCACTCGAACAGTTTGACATATAACTAGACTCACTTTTACTTAATCCGTTTAGAAGCAATTGCATAGCCCTAGCATTCATACTAAGTTTCTTTTTATCATCACTCGTATATTCTTGTCTAGTTTTAACAACTTCTAAAGTGACTCCGTCTACGGTGGATACCTTAGATGGAACATAAGGACCATCTTCAATGATTGACCAAAGATCTATATCTATAGCCATAATAAAAAGCTTCATTCTAAGTTTCCACTGAATAAACGACTCACCGTCAGAAAGTGGAGGCCTTTGGCTCGACATACCATCTTGCTCGGTTTTGAGATTTGTGGTTGCCATCTCACTGAATGCAAGCCACCACTAGAAGGGGAGGGGTTGAATAGGTGGTGCGGAAAGTGTGGTTTTTTTAAAATTTGTTTGAACCTAAACAATTCAACTTCTGAAAACAGATTCTGTTTTCAGAACCAGTTTTAAAACGTTTTTAAAACCAGGTTAGAGGTCTCCAAAAATTCTGAAATTTTAAGATAACTTAGCCTCAGATGTTATGAGGGTCCCCTAAAAATTTCAAATTAAAATTCAACCTGTAACCCCTTCAAAAACTGTTGGTACTCAGATTGCTCGAATCTGCCAGAAACGGTAGATGGTTTTGAAAAATTTATTCCTATTTGTGTGAACCATTTCCACGGTCTCGTCTAATATAATAGAAGAAATGCCACACATCTATTCTCTGCTCGTTCCAAGCGAGCGTTTAACCAAATCTACTGAATCAAAGTTCTGAAAATTTGACCACTAACTCCTTATATACTATATTTAAGTGGGTTGAAACAGTTTTGCAAAATTCTTTTGGGAAGTATGTCAACTACAATCAAAGTCTCAACCTTTGCAAGTCTGAAAATCAGACTGTACTAGTCTCAGAACTTTTGATGTTTGATTGACTTATACTTATCCAAAAAGGTTGACACTTGTTCCAAATTAACCCTAGAATGTGTGAGTATATTTATGGAAATGTTCGTGATTTTTGAAATTCGTTAACTATTTTTACGAATGCGAAAAAGAAGGATAATCAGTGTAGTAACTGAAAAGTAAATGCAGAAAGTAAATGGCACATCCAGTCTTCAAGGAACACCTTCCTTGGTTTGCAATAATCACACACACGCAATACACCTTACCATAGGGTTGATAGAGCTACACCTAACTCCAACCCTTTACAAACCTTGTATAACGAATACAATTTGCACGAACACCACCACCTCGCAAGAATGAAGATTGATCATACCTTGATCAATCTTTTGCAAAGATATATAATGAGTGGTGGTCTATGTCAAGCCTATTCAAGATTGAAAGATATGAATACAATAGGCTTACAAGAAGAGAGAAAGAAAGAGAATGTAGAAGAAGAAGAGCTAGGCTTTTTGATCTCTTTGAATTGCAATGCTTGTTTCTTGTTTTGTTTGCTCTCTTCTATTTCCTTTTAATGATGCATGGTCGTCCCCTTGGTGTAGCCTCCCCCTCTTGAAAATTATCTTTTAAGTCTTTGGGAGAGTGTAAGACATCATTGTGACAAGGTCTTGCTTACTTGGCATCTTCTTATTGGATGATCATTTAGTCTTCGCTTACTTGACACCTTCTTATTGGATGAATGCTGTCATCATGGATGACTTGGAAAAATCTGAGAATTACACTTAAACATGTGCCAAAAATCATCACAAAATAACTTCCATAAATCATGAGATACATCACATAAATTGCAAGACAAAAATTCTTCTCAACTAAGCCAAGAAATCGGCCATAATAGGTGTTACCATGATGAATTTTCAGCATGTGACACATGGTTGAATAGTTCAAAATATTACCATTTTTCTTTGATTTTTTATTTTAAAAGTAAATCACCAATTGATGGTAATTATTCTTATCACATGAGAAATGAACTTGGACACTTTCAAGCTCACAAATTCGGCCACCATGTCTTCACACATGCTGAAAATTTTTTAGCTTGTGTGATATGTAGAATATCACACTTTATTAATTTAAATAATATTCAAATCATTTCCATTTCTTCTTCCAATCAATCACACAATAAAAGATGACAAATTATATCATATTTATGTCACAAAATCGGCCAGCTAGTTGTAGCATGCTGAAATTTTCAGCATGTGATATAAGAGAGACAAATTTTGAATTCTTACCATTTGTAGCTTCTCTCTTCAATTCACCAACATTGTATGACTGATCCTTGACCAATCAATATGCCAAAAAGGCTCCAAATAATCTCCATCTCAGCTGTAGGTGGCGTTGGATATGTATGTGTATGTGCTGAAATTTATTTTTGCTAACTTTGTAAAACAATGCACATTTAATAATACACACATGTTATATTCCAATCAGCCCTTAATTTAATTTTCTAGAACACTTTAAGATGTATATCATATGTAAAAAGTGTCTAGATACGTGTCACATGATGTACCAAAAACGTTCCATGTGTTGTGTGCGTAGAAAATCGAATTTTCGATATTTATCGATTACCCGATTTTTCTCTAATTTAAATTCCAACTTTTGCACATGTTATATATATTATGTTATACATAATATATATAATATATACTTTAAATCTCAGTACTTGGCTGGTCTAAAGTGGTACCATTAACATGTGACAAAATTAAACTTGGAATCTTCACATTTTGGCCTTAATGTCGGGTGATTTGTGTGCCAACATGGAAAGTATTTTTGGCTGAATTTTCTGTCATGTGCACGAAATTTTCATCCATTTTTGAAGTATAGGGGCTGGCCATTTATTTATGGCAAGTACGTGATACGTTGGCGAAGTTTCGGTATTCGTCCGATACGACAAATTTCAGTTTAGAACCTTTTATCGTGTCGTATTCAATTTGTCATCACCATATCTTATATCATATGATATAAGACCTGAATATACTCATAAATATGAGTTAAGTATAGTGGTGTGACGTTAACGTACGTACGTAAAATATATAACGTGTCGGTAATACGTTGGAATACATGTGTATGTGCCTTTTTCAAAAAATCTGAAAATATATGTAATATATATGTATATAGGCGTGTATCATTAAAGAGGAGAGGAGGAGAAAACTTTCGTTCCTTAGCCTTGTTGCCTTTGTGCCTTTTCCAAATGTGGCCTCCTTTAGTTCATTAATGGTGGCACCTGAAAATAGTATAAACACAACAAATGTTTGCCATATGATGTAAGCTTTAATGCTTCATGTCTCGTTAGTCCGGCAACATAATATATAAGCTAAATAAGGCAAGTAATGGCAAAGTATCATGCATCTATGTACACGTTTATATATATCATGCATTTAAGTCACTTATTTTGAAATCACTCAAACCCCTTTTTCTCTACATGATGTCCTCAAAAACACGTCGTTGCTGTGGAGATATATTTGTAGAAGGAATAATACTACTTTTCTGGAAATTAATCTTCTGACCAGAAGCTGTTTTGTATTGAGCAAGGAATGTATGAAAGCGTTGAAGATTTCGTTGTGTACCTCGTAAGAATATCAGCAAATCATCTGCATAGGCCAAATGCGTGATAGTAAAAGGAAGTCTCCCTAAACGAAAAGGCTGCAATACTCCAGATGCTTTTAAAGCTTTCAACCCTTTCCTGAAACCCTCTAAAGAAGGAATAAACAGTAATGGAGATAATGGATCCCCCTGCTTTACCCCTCTATATGGCCAAAAAGTAGATGAAGGCTGGCCATTGATTAAAACTGCTAAAGTGGTGGCATGCAAATGATTTAAGATAATACGAATGAAGAAATCAGAGAAACCAAAAGTGCGTAGTAACATTTCCAAATATTCACAACTGACTCTATCAAATGCTTTCATCATATCTAGTCTCAAACAAAGCTGTGAACTACCCTTATCCATTATATGTATCATCTCTCGAGCCATAAGTACTTGGGTGGAGATATCTGAACCTGGCAGGAAGCCTGTTTGTTTTGGAGATATTAATCGGGGGAGCAATGTATTCAGGCGGCTAGCAATGATTCTTGTGCAAACTTTGCTCAAAAAATTAGTGAGACATATTGGGCGAAAATCACTGAAGGTAGCAGGGGAAGACTTTTTGGGAATCAATGTTATCAATGCACTAGCCATCACAGTAGGCTGAGGAATACCAAAGAAAAATTCCTGCACCGCTTTTACCACATCCGTATGTATAATTGACAAGCAAGATCGATAAAACTTACCATTGAAACCATCAGGGTCTGCTGCACTTTGAGGATCCAGGTGTCAAACCGCCTCTTTAATCTCTGTCTCCATTGGTAATTGCGTAAGTTGAGAGTTATCATCCGAAGAGACCAAACGTGGAATGTGACAAAGAATATCATCATAGCTATGAGTATACTCACAAGCAAATAAAGACGTGTAGAAAGCTACAGCTGCGGCCATAATAGCATCAGGTGTAGTGCATGATACGCCCGCACTTGTCTGTATTTGCTGGATTCGTAATTGCAACCGTCTCCCTTTGACAATGGAATGAAAGTAGCGTGTGTTCGCGTCACCTTCTTTTAACAATAGAACATGCACTTTTTGTTTCCAAAAGTGCAGCTCATATGAGGAGGCCTGAAGATATTCAGCCTTTGCTCTGTGATATTCCACACGATGTGCCTCAGTTGGGTCTGCATCCCAGATGTTTTCAGCACGAGAGAGATTAGATTCTGCCTGCTTAACGTTAGAGAATATGTTACCAAAGATTTCCTTGTTCCACCTCTGAATGTCTTTCTTCAGACGGAATGACTTGGAGTAAAAGCCATACATGCCACCAGTAGTAGGATAAGATGCCCATGCATTCCGCATATAATTATGAAAGTTCGGATGAAGCAACCAAGAGTCTAAAAAACGGAAAGAACAACAGACTGGAGACTGGCATAATCGGCATAAAACCAGCAATGGGGTGTGATCTGAACTAATGCGAGGAAGATGCGTAAGCTGTAGATCATCAAACATGTCCTGAAAAGCAGAGTTGAAATAACCAATCTAATCTCCGACGGACTCTGCCAAGGCCTCCGCCATCTGTCCATGCGAATTTTTGCCCGTGAAACTGAGGCATCATCAAACAACATGATTCTATGTAGTCATTAAAATCCTGTAATGTAGAGAGAGATGGCTGCGATCGGCCTTCATGATCAGACAGAGACCGAAAAGTATTGAAATCTCCTCCAACCATCCAAGGCAAAGTAGAAGTGTCTGAGAATGCACATAAAGAATGCCACAATGAGAGGCGTCGAAATGCCGTGTGCTTGCCATAAACTACTGATAATACAAAATTGAACTGCAGAGACCGAAACAACAGGGTACAATGTACCATTTGGTCTTGATCCTGCACTGACATCAAGCAAAAGTCTGAATCGCGCCAGAAGAACCAAATACGTTCTGACTGAGATGCAAAATGATTTGAAAAGCCAAAATCTAAAGCATAATGAGCAATACTAGAAGACGAATGTTTAGGTTCTATCAAAGCAAATAAATTTAAGTGATGATCACGTATCAACTGATGCATTCTGGGTAGAGAGGCACGCATGGCTCTTATATTCCATATCATAACATTCATTGAGAAAGATTAGTGTCACTTCCCTGAATGGCATGAGATCGTGTGAGGATAGTAGATGGTGGCAATGGAGGATTTTTACTTTCTTCCTCAACGCTTTCTACAAGGAACTACAGGAATAAATTCTGCAGAGTCCGTTGATTCCTGCAGTCTCGATATAAGAATATCCGTGTCTGGTGAAGGAGGGATCAGCTGCATGCGACGGACTACCTCCTCCGGTACGGTTGATATGCCTAGGTGATGGTCCTCCGTAGGTCGATCATTATCTGAAGAATGCCCCAGATCACAATTATCTGAAATGTCCTGTATGGGTGGGTCGGCAGTCTCACAAACTAGATCGTCGTTTAAAGCACCATCATGGGTAGCAGGAGGAGCCTGTTCAGTTGGGGGCGCAGGATCATCTTGGGAGTGATCATCCGATGATGGTCCAGGTTGTGCGGGCATTTTCTTTTTAACTGGTGTCCAGCGCTGCGTTGGTGGGCGAGGTGGTGGTTGTGGCGGCGGAGGCGGCATTGTCGCTGTTTTTTCCAGGGGGCACGAGGTCACTGCGTGGCCCAAGCATTTACATGATGTGCAAAATAAAGGCAAATCTTCATATACTACATACTGCAGGATGTATCTGTTCTTAGCCTGTAAATAAATTTTTTGAGGCAATTCCTGGAAAACATCAACTTCAACACATACTCTAGCAACTGAAGGCCTCGATACATTTGATGTGGCTACGTCAAGTTTGAGGGGGGATCCAATCGGCTGAACTATTTCAAATAACGCCTCCTTGCGATGAAGATGAATAGGGAGACCAAGGAAGGCTATCCAAACTGGGACAATAGGAACATCAGTGGTGGGATCAAAGTCGACTGTCAATTTTGTTATTCACATATGACAACCCGAGATGTCCCATGAACCACGGTAAAAGCAGCGCAAATAATCAGCCTCATTCCGAAATTTCAACAATATGTGCACCAGATCAATTAGGGTGATGCGGAGATCATGGTGAAAACCTATTTTTTCAAATAGTTCTCGTATGACTTTCAATGGAGGACGACCATACCAGAATGTACCCACCAAAGAGTATTTGAAAGGTGCAGCAAGTGCATCAATTTCCGAATCTAAGAAGGGGATTAAGGGGATACCTTTGTATCATGAAACTGTCTTTGGTGAAATATTGATTTTTTTGCGATGATGAGTCTCCAGAAACAACCACCGCAAATGACGGCGGCGGTGCTGAATCCATTGGAAATGAGAGGCGTTGGTGGAGAAGCGGAACACTATTCCAATGGATGCTGCAGACGGTCAGTAAATCAACGAAATGTGGGGAGGAGAATCAATGGGGAAGCCAGAAGCGAAGAAAAGCGGCAAAATTAAATGGCGGCGGCAAGGGCCGCGCGACCGTCGGTGATCGCCAGAGTCATCGCGTATATATACACACATATATACATACATACATACATACATATATATACACACACACATATACCAGAAGATAACCTCCATACCAACAATCTGAAACTTAAAGTGAGAGCATTGTTCATCATAAATTGTAGATATAATTCTAAGAGAGTTACTTGCCCAGAATATCCATATTTTTCCTTGACAAATTGCTTCAGCATGCGAAAATTTCAACCTTCTTTGAATTTGAGACAAATGTGCAGATTCTTTCTTTGGCTCTATGATGACTAATAACTGCAGTTTATGTTTTTTTACAAGTTTACGAATGCAAACCATGGAGGTCGCAATTCCCCGCACATTCCAGATGAGACAATTCATTGAGACGATGAGGAGGATAAGTGTGAAGATCGAGTTAGTCGTTCAGTAGCCTGGGTGTATGTGACTAACATTTCTTGATTTGTACGACGACATCTTGAAATAGGATTTGGCTCCTCCAGCTCTTGCAGCAATTGATCTGTGGACTTAGCAAACGAGTTTGTTGTTCCCATGCTGTTTGTTACCCCGTCTGCTGCCACCGTTAGGTCTTCATGCAGGGTGTCTTGCTGCTGTACTGCATGTGAGGAGAAATCTCCTGTAATTATAGTAGGCTGCTGAATGCTAACAGAGGCCATATCTGTATGATGTATTAGTAGTTCAGAATCAGATCTTGTGGCATCCAGAACATCATCATCATCCTTCAGAATGTGATCAAAGGATTCTCCAGCTTTTGAAAAATCTTGTTGCTCAGATATTGGTTGTAGTATAGGATTATCGTCCTGTATATGTGTTGGAGAATGGGACTGCTCTACTACTACTGGATTATCATCAGGCGAATCATCATCATCCTCCTCCTCAACAAACATTGTTTGCATGGGATTATTTTTCTTTGGAGTCCATCTCTTGGATTTTTCCTTCAATTTGGTTGGGATAATAACTGGGTTTCGTTCTGGTTCCTGCTGATCCTCCCCTACTGATTTACAGTTTTTGGCTTCATGTCCTAGAATGCGGCAGGTAGTAGAGAATACCGGAATATTTTCATATTCTACTGTAGGATATATTTCATGGTCTCCCCCTTGAATATGCAAACGGAATGGTAGTGACTTGGATATATCCACTTCAATCCATAATCTTACTACCAAAGGCCTTAAAACATTGGATGTAGCAGAGTCCATTTTCAACGGCAAGCCAATCATATGAGCGATATCCCATAGGTCTGACTTATTTTGTAAATATAACAGAATACCCCGAATGGATGCCCATATTGGAACTACTGGTTTTATCAATCTTGGGATCAAAATCCGGTGTCTACTTTGTCACCCTCATAATGTAGCCATTAACAGTCCATGATCGTCGTAAAAACATCGATGATAATCCTCTGGATGTTGAAAGGTAAGAATAACATGCTGATCATCAAGTAATCCTAATTTGGTAGTCATTTTAAATCCAATCCGTTCCATACAAGCTGCTAATTGTTTCATATTTGGACGTCCATGCCAGAAGGAACCAACCAATGTATATTTGAATGGTAATGAATAACAATCAACTTCATCCTTTGTGAATGATATAGAAAGCATGCCTTTGTAGCGTGATATCTCTCCGATTGTTGCAGCGGGCTCCATTAGAGTCGGGACCAAAGCCTCCGCAAAGGTTTTCTTGATCAGAGGAACGTCCGACATTGTCGGATCTATGCAAACAATTTTGAATGTGCAGAAATTCGGTGAACAGAGTATCGAAGTAAGGCTAAATGAATACGTAACTGACAAATGAAATAAAATTACAGTGGAATGAAATCAAAGATGAGAGCTTTCGTCATGGTAATGCACTGTCGATGAGTTTGCCAGAGACGCCGCCATTTCTATCTCTATGTAAACTTGTAGGAAATGCGAGAATTCCTCATAATACGGATCTGACCATAGGCTCTTCGAATAATGTATTGATCAACATCCAGATTATTGAGACAAAACGAGTGCACTCTGCATATCCGCTTTCAAATTGGGGAGTCTGTGATCCGTATGTCATAAGAATTACGGCTGGCATAACCTGCATGGAAAAATTTACTCCATAGGGAATTGTTCTCTTGATACCTCCACCATAATCTGCAAGAATAGGCTGACTGAAGATCTTCTAATTTTCACACTCCCCGTGCCACTGCTGTTTTACGTCATATTCATTACACAACAAGCATTGCTAAACTTAACGTTACCCATATCATCGGATATGGGTAACATGGGTAAATTATTCAACAATAACTTTTGCTGCATTTTGCGTGATACTGCTACTCTCAAATTACACGGCTTCTCTGAGTTACCTAATTTCATTTTTATTTGTGCATGATCTCCTGGTCACAACAACAAATACGGAGGCGCCTACTATTGAAGATCCAGCCTAGAATGCACCACGCTCGATTTCTGCAAGTTACAACCATTATGCGGATTTTTTCTTTCTATTCATGTACTTACTCCAATCATATAAATATGTACACTTTTTCCTTCGACAAGGATCCACAAGGGTGGTTTTACTTGGCAAGGTTTTAATGCGGCATATCATATATGATTGGATACTAGAAATATATGCTCGTTATACTATTATTTTGATTACATTGACAAACATTGTAATATGGTTTTCCTCCGCCATAAGTAAGGAATAATAAAACATATTTTTTCTTGCTAAAAAACATATATACATATATATTTACATATATCTCACCTCAGACGAAGATAAAGAAGGATATATCAGCAGTTTTGAGATAAGATTGATGGACGAAAAGAAAAAGTGGCAATAGAAAAAGTAATGTGTAAATACATCGGCAGCGGCAATAGAAAAAGTAATGTTCAAAAGGGGTATGATATGCCTGATTAAAACCTTGGCAAGCAAAACAAATCTTGTACGAAGGAAAAAGAGTTCATATTTATCCCTTTTGAAACATAAACAATATTGTAGATGCGCTGGCAATGAATATGTGATTGGAGGAATGTTCCTCAAGCATCCGCATGTTTATCTAGAAGCATATATGCAAAACCAAACAGCAAGCAGTTAACATTCGAGTATACCGAGCAAATTCAAAACGTATGCAAAACCTCTAAAAGAAGATCATACCCGGTCTGCTTGCATTCTGTGCGTATGTGTAGAATGGCCAATCCCTATGGTATCATACATGTCGGAGATGTCCAGTGTGTTGAGAAAAAGAGTCTGAATGATTTACAAATGCATGATTTAGATAGTACGAGTTTACAAAATGCATGACAAAATTATTACTTGACACTTTTTTGTGATATACATGTCTCATATGCTTTATATAAACTGTTGACATACTAACAAGTCATGAAGTGTTAAATCTTACATCATATGGCAAACATTTGTTGTCTTTGAACTATTTTCTGGTGCCACAATGAATGAACTAAACTAGTTCATTAAGTGAAGTACTTAAATTAATGAACTAACTAGTTCAGTAAATGGAGATATATTTTGACAAAGCTTTATGGAAACAAATTTGGAAATGGAAAGTCTCCCTCCTACTCCTCTCACACGCCTACATATATATATTACATATATATTCAGATTTTTAAAAAAAAAGGCACAATACACATATATTTCAACGTACTATGACACGTTGCATATATTACAAACTTACGTCAACGTCACACCACTATACTAACCTCATATTTATGTGTATATTCAGGTCGTATATCATATGATATAAGTCATGGTGATGACAAAATTATAACGACATGCTACAAGGTTATAAACTGAAAATTGTCGTATTGGGTGACTACTGAAACTTCGCCAACGTGTCATGTACTTGCCATATAAAGATGGCCAGCCTATACACTTCAAAAGTAGCCAAATGTTTCGTGGCTCACATGTCAAAATTAGCCATGAAATCATTTCATCCTGGCACACACAAATCACCCACAATTAAGGCCAAATTGTGGAGATTTCAAATTCAACTTTTTTGTCACATGGGATGCATATATCTCAGCAATTAGAGCTGAATATTTAATTTATTTTATGTATATTATGTGTGGTATAACATATATAACATGTGCAAAAAGTTTGAATTTAATCGGAGAAAAATCGCATAATCGACGAAAGTCGAAAAGTCGGTTTTCTATGAACACAATACATGGAACGTTTTTGACATGACTTGTAACATGTATCTAGACACTTTTTACACATCCAAGACATGTTAAAGTGTTCTAGAAAATTCAAATTAGGGCTGATTGAAATTTACCATATATTTGTAAATATTGTGCATTATTTTACAAAGCTTGCCAAAATAAATTTCAGCACATGTGCAGCCTTTCTGCACGCCTACTACATCAATGTTGGAGCTTAGATGGAGCTTATTTGGCATTTATTTGGCACTTAAATTGGTAGAAAATAAGCCACACATGATTGGTGACATTGAAGAAGGCTTTACATAAGAAAACAATTCAAAGTACAATACATGCTGAAATTTCAGCACATGTTGTTTATTATGGACGAATTTTGGTGCATTTTTGTGTTCAATTTTATTCCAAAATTGAAGGGGATTAATGTGTGATTGATGGTAATGCCTTGAATACTATTTGGCACATGTTTTATGAGCTTTATTCAGATTTTTACAGCACATTAAAGGATGCCAAGTCGGACCAATCATCAAGTCACAAGTAAGCAAACCAAAGTCATCCGTCCAATCAAAATGTGCCAAGTGAGCAAGGTGGTATCATATCTACACAAGGCAATCTACCAAGGGCATTAAAGAAACTTCTCAAGAAGGTAATGAACCCTAAGGGGGCGGCCAACATGATATAAAAGAAGGAGAAGTAGTGCAAAGTGAAGCCAATCAATTCTCATTGTCTCTCAAGTGCAAAAGGATCAACTATTTTCTCCTTCTTCATTTCTTTTTTCTTCTTTTTCTCTCAAGCCTATTGTTCTTATCTTCAACATATTGAATAGGCTTTGATTAGACCACCATACACATTCCATTTGTTGTAAAAGGTTGATCAAGGTGTGATCAAACCTTCATCCGTTCGGTGGTGTTGTTCGTGATTCGTGTGATTGATTGTATTGTTTGTGAAAGGGTGGAGTTGGTGTGTAACTCTAGCAACCCTTGTAGTAAGGTGTTTTTTTGGTGTTTAATGATAACCGAGGAAGGTGTCCTCAAAGATTGGAGTAGGTTGTGTTAACCGAACCAGTATAAAATTCTTGGTGTTCTTACTTTTCAGCACTTTACTTTTAATTTCCAGTTTTTTGCATCCATTTTGTTACAATCTTAAAAATAGCAAACGAATTTTAAAAATAGTACAATTTTGCAGAAACATGGCCACAACTCTTAACTTTCATTTTCCGCAATTTGAACCCATTTGGATAAGTATAAGTCCACCAAACGTTAATAGTTCTGAGACTAGTGCAATTTGATTTTCAGACTTGCAAAGGTTGTGAACATCAACTTATTTGACATACTTACCAAAGGAATTTTAAAAAACTGTTTCAAACCCTTATAATACATATATTAAGGGGATTGTCATTAAAATTTCAGACCATTTGGAGTGACGAATTAGACAGAATAAAATTTTCAAATCAGAGTACTGTTTCTGGCAGTATTGCGTAAACTGACCACAAACGTATTTTCAAAGGGTTAGGAGTTGAATTGTAATCTGAAATTTTTAGGAGATACTAAAAACATCTGAGAGTAGAATCTCTCAAAATTTCATAATTTTTGGAGGTCTGAAACTAGGTCTTTAAAATATTTCAAATCAGGATCTGAAAACATAAAATGTTTTCAGAAGTGAGGTTTTTGGTTCAAAACATTTTAAAAACAAAATTTTCCGCACCCACTATTCAACCCCCTCCCCCCACCTTCTAGTGGTGCTATACGGGTCTTACATAGTGGCAACATCAAGCTTGATGCAACTTCGAACCAAGGACGGGTGAGTGGATTTAGTGTAATAGGCCGTCCGTGGTGTTTGTAATCCATGCTGCGCTAAATAATGAGCCGTCATGTTAGCTTCACGGAAAGTGTGTTAGACCAAAGTACCGGTCTGACTAGATAAAGAGTGTAGCATCCGAAAATGAAACTGTGTCGTCGCATGAGGATGCTGGCTTAGCCCACAAGTCAACTGCATACAGTCAGTTTCTAAAACAATGTATCAATGGAGTAGCAGAAAATATAGCAGTGCAAAGACTGCCGCTTGTATTTCCACCAGAAATAGTGTATTCATCGACAGGCAAAAAAAGGTGCTCTCACACATGCATCTGCACTACCACGTAATATAGCACCCCCAGCAGCAAATGATCTTCCAACTGTGGCATCTGTATTCAACTTTAATCGACCAGTTGGAGGAACGATTCATCTCACTATTTGTGCCCATTTGATGCGAAGTGGCATGAGTATACCAACCTCTGAACCGATTGATAACCAGAAGCAAGTTTAATATTATCTATTGTTTTTGCCCACAAATAAATATCCGATCGAATAACTGCCACGAGTGAATCCGTTACGCAAATGGAGGCATTTCCGTAGATAAGGAAGGCATAAATGCGCCAAACACGAAATATAATAATACCCGGAATAACTATCCACAAAACACCAAAAGTGTGGTTGATGAACCTCAGAACCACCAAGAAAGTAAATAAGGCCACAACTGCCCAACAACCGGAATGGGGCCATCCACCGTTGTCGAGTAAAAAGCCAAGAGAGGTCGAATAAGAGGACAATGTAGGAAAATGTGATCTACCTCTGCAGATGCCAACTTACATAAGGGACATCTAGTAGGTCGTGAAGCTACATACTGGCCGATATAATCCTCCAGAGGGAGGGCACGATTATATACGCGCCAAAGAAAATTGCAAATAACTAGACGATGTTGCTTATGTCAAATAAATTGAGCCAATAAAATGGTCAGATGTGAACTGCAGCATGAGTCATAAGCTGATCCCAGAGTGAACTCCCCCGACGTAGTAGCCTTCCAAAGCAAATGGTGACCATCATACTCACATTGTGCTTCACAAAACTCATGTGTCCGATAAATTAATTTCCAAATAGGTGAATCTGGCAATCTAGAACGATAATCTCCCCGTATCCCATATTTAGCATGCATAAACTTACTCCAAAGGGAATTATTCTGGTGATATTGCCACCAGATTCGACAGAAATATGCATCCTACAAGACTCGAAGGTCTCGAACCCCTAATCCTCCCTCCATACAAGGCATCTGAATTGTTGCCTATGATGCCCAATGACGCCTCTGGCCCTAATAAAAATGAGTCATTTTTTGTTCTATAACTTTAAGCACTGATTTCGGCAGGCCATCACTGCCGTAATATGCGATGGAAGGGAAGAAATAACATATCGTAATATGACCAGCCTTCTTGCCTGTGAAAGAAGTTTATTATGCCACCCATGCAGGCGGGTATCGATGTGACTAAAAGGCTCATACAATAACGAGCTTGACTGATGCCTTTATGCAACATAGACCCAAGATAACAAAAAGGTAGTTTTGCTGGATGCATACCTAGTATTTCTAAAACAATGCGTTTGACGCCTCAATGAGATACTTGAGGATGTAATAAATCGGCTTTTATTATAATTAACCTTTTGCCCTGAGGCCTTCTCGTAAGAAGTCAAGAACGCCTGAAGACCCGTAAGGTCCCTATAGTGCCCCACAAAAATATCAATAAATCATCAGCATATGCAAGATGTGTTACATGAAATGGCATACGGCCTATGCAAAAAGGTTGCAATGCATTTGCTGCCACCAGAGCTTTTAAACCCCGACTGAAAACGTCCGAGGATAGTATGAACAATAATGGGGAGAGAGGATCGCCTTGCTTCACACCCCGATAAGGCTGAAAATAAACAGATGGTACACCATTAATCAAAATAGATAGTCGAGTGTTGCGTAAATGATTCAATATAATTGGGACAAAAAATGGAGAGAAGCCAAATTTTTCTAATAGCAAGTATAAATATTCCCAACTCACACGATCAAACGTTTTCATCATATCCAATTTAAGACATAGTTGACTGCCACCCTTGTCCAGCAGATGTATCATTTCCCTGGCTAACAAGACTTGGGAAGAAATATCATAGCCTTTTAAAAATCCTGTTTGTTCTGGCGAAATTAATTTGGAGAGAAAAGTACTAAACCGTGTCGCTATTATACGAGTACATACCTTGCTAAGAAAGTTGGTTAAACATATCGGCCTGAAATCACTGAAAGTATGTGGCGCCTCCACTTTCGGAAGCAGCGTAATCAAATCACTTGCCATAACTGAAGATTTTGGTATACCAAGAAAAAATTCCTGCACTGCTATGATCACATCCTTATGTATAATAGACCAACAGGATCGAAAGAAATTACCATGAAATCCATCCGGGCCTGCTGCACTCTGGGGATCAAGATGCCAGACTGCTTCCTTAATCTCTGTAGCCTGCGGTATTTGGGTCATTAATAGATTATCATCTTCTGAGACCAACTGAGCAATATATTGCAAGATAGTATCATAGGCTACAGTCGGCTCCTTCGCAAATAAAGATGTGTAAAGAGAAACTGCCTCATTCTGAATAGTCTCCTGCGTATCACATAACACCTCAGTCCATGTATATATTTGCTAAATTCGTAGTTGTGACCAATGGCCCATAACCACATAGTGAAAGTAATGTGTATTGGCATCACCATCTTGAAGCCAGCGAATCCGAGCTTTCTGCTTCCAGAACTAGAATTCATATTTAGTCGCCTGAATATCATCAGCCTTAGCGCGATGATAGAGCATGCGGTTATCGTCCGTCGGATCGTGATCCTATGCAGCCTCAGCCTGTCAAACTTGGGCCTCAGCTTGCTCTACCTGACTGAAGATGTTCCCAAAAATATTCTTATTCCAGAGTTGTATATCCTTCGTTAAGTGTGATGATTTGTTGTAAAATATATGCATACCGCCCATTGTTGGATATGATTGCCATGCTGCCTCGACATAAGAATGAAAGTCTGGATGAGTTATATATATATATATATATATATATTAGTGGAAGGATGGGCGGTACCGTCCGATGTTTTATTAATAATAAACCCTCACTTGTGGCGGAGGAACATCGTGGTTACAATAGGATCCTGTGATCAACAGGAGACTCTCCCAAATAAGCAACAAATGAACATAGAAAAATTATAAAAGAATCCTGTACACAAACAGAAGAATCTAAAATTACGGACTAAATCGGTGAGACCTCCTCGCAAGCAGAAGAACCCATTTCGTACGTCCAATGGTCGTTGATGAAATATGGACAGAGATGATGAAATGTAATAAACTTAATGTAGCTAAAGGTAAATTTTTACATAAAGAGAAGTAAAGAAACATACCCAGTATAAGAATACAGGCACCGGTAGAATTGTAGAGACATGTATGCTGACTTAAGGCATGTAATCCGTGTGTCATGGTAGAATGCCAACGTTCATCATCCAAAAGGCAGAAAAGAATGGTCATTGAACTAGTATATAGTGTAATTATGAAAAGACCATGAGGACGAAAAGGAAGCATACCGCAGTTGCCCGTATCCATACAATACAGGCAACAATCGCAACAGACATGCTAAAACAACAATACGAATGAGATGCTGGAACTAGAAAGTAAGTGTGTATCCATTGACAAAATCCAGCAGGCGTGTGCTCGCAACAATGGAAAAATGAACAATATAATAAGCATATATGTTCAAGAAAAAATGAAAATTTGCAAAAGGTAAAGACCATACCGATGTTGCATGTATCTGAGTGACATAGGCAACGTTTGTCCTTTTTGGGCAAAGGTGAGTCCCCTTTTGTCTAGGTTTGCATAGCATGAGTTGTGCAATCTGTCAAGTAATAGCCGCAAACAGATGGTGGAAGAGATGAAGCCAAGGCGTAGAAGCCGTTTGAGGGGACATTCGGGCATGCTCTACTAATGATGGGCTACAATATTGATCTCACGAGGGATGTGATACAGCAGGCTGCCTGTTAATTGCAAAAAGTGTTCTAAATGTGGGTAATCTATCAGTGAGGATAGTGTAGAATCTCTCGACTGTGTCATCTGTAAGCAGTCAGTATCAACAATCATTTGATTATACCAACGGCCAAAATAAATGAGACTATATAATAGTGCTTGGAGCTCTACATGTAATGGAGAAAGGCATGGCAAAGTGAAAGTTAGTGCTACCACCATTCGGCCGGTATGATCCTGAAGAATGGCACCAGCTGAAGCTGAGTGCCTACCAGCGGATGCGTCAACATTCAACTTCAGTTTCTATGTTGGAGGTAGCTGCCAATTCAATAAGCTAACCTTCTTAACCCATAGGCGTGGACAGAGCGCATGCTGAATGAGTGTCGGGTGATTTGCAGTATATTAGGTGTCCGACAATGTGGACACCCAATCATTAAACCATTGGCGGGCCATTGCGTATATGCAATGAACCGACATATCAGCTGCACCGTAGACAGCATTGGTGTAGACTTTCCAAATGGACCAACAAATTAGAGAATGAACTATAATCCAAAATTGGCCCATAAGAGAGCTGAATGTTGAAGACAACCACCATTTTGAAACATATGTCATAAGTGCCAATGGGCTGTGGAATGGACCGTCCAAAACCAATGCAAATCTATTCCAAACATCCATAATAGAGGAACAATGAAGAAAAAGATGAGGGATGTTAGCCGAGGAGGAATTAAAAATGAGCAAATCCTGGGACAAGCTTGCCTAGAGCGGCACATATTTTCTTCAAAAGGGAGCGCGTTATGGAATAGCCTCCACATAAATACACTGGCGGATTTAGAAAGTGACTTCCACCAATAAATTTACATGAGAAAAGGATAGGACGGCCTAAGTAGATATCTGCATATGCCTGTCACAGTGTAAATTGTCCTGCAGTAGAAGTAGTCCATGGTAATGCGTCTGTGTTAGTAGTGTAGTCTAAACAGACCGGATTAATCGAACAAATCTGTTTCCAACCCGGAGAGTCATAAATACAAGGAGTGAAGTCATGACGAGAGCATAGCGATGTCGCATGTATATTCCCCAAGTGGCGGACTTGGTGTGATAATTCCCAAACCTCCCTTATTCTCCGGCACACAAATTTTCCTCTAAGATACCCAATGATATCGATGACCTCAAATAAACTCTGCCATTTTGCATTCAATGACCTACATCACACTCTTAGGTAGGCGAGCTACGACCATCAGATGCAGCGGTAAAGCTGTGAGTACCGACTTGAGAAACACAAACCACCGCCAGGAGTAAATGATGCGCCCAGCCTGCTAACTTAGTATATAAGTGTTGTAGAAGCGATTAACAATAACGTGCTCGATGGATGCCCCGATACAAATAAGAGACGAGATATTTAATTGTTAAGGAGGATGGCCGCATACCCAAAACACAACCCATAGCCGATAATGACCTATGCAAGATATAAGAACTTGCCACAAACTGACTTTTTGTATATTGACCAACTGACCTGAAGCATGTTGATAAGAACGAAGAAATGTTTGGAAAACTCGCAAGTTGCGTGTGGAGCCATTTAAGAAGATAAGAAAGTCATCCGCATAAGCCAAATGGAATACCCTCGAGACACGATCCGTGCGATAGCCGAGGAGGGAGCCGGTGTTGAAGAGATGCTTAAGCCCTGGTTAAAGCCCTTAGAGCCAAGAATGAATCATAAAGGAGATGGTGGGTCGACTTGCTTCACCCCACGTGTTGGAGAAAAGAAACCAAAGCTCTTACCTTTAATTGATATAGTTAGTTTTGAGAAGTGCATGTTGTTTATAATGAGGCGAACAAAACGGTCATGAAATCCGAACTTCCGAACCAATGCCTCTAAGTAGTGCCAATTAACCCGATCAAAGACTTTAGCCATATCAAGCTTAATCATGAAATTGGTGCCCCGTGTCTTTTTATCAATCAAATGAACCATTTCATTTGCTATAAGAACATGCTCGCTTATATCATGTCCTTTTAGAAAGCCTATTTGTTTGGCCGAAATAATATGAGGAAGCAAAGAACACAAGTGGGTAGCTAACACACAGGTGGTGACCTTGCTAATAAAGTTGGAAAGGCATATAGGTCTAAAATCAGAGTAGGAAGTTGACTATGATATCTTAGGGAGTAGAATTATCATAGAAGAAAGCATAACCTATGGCGCCCGGGATGCCAAGAAAAAACTTTTGTACCACGTACAAAACATCCAATTGTAGTATGTCCAAGCACGTTTAGAAAAAATACCATTATAGCCATCCAGTCCGACAGCACTTCTAGGATTAAGACTCCATACCGCAGCCTTAATCTCATCCATGACATGAATACTCAGCAGCCTGTCATTGTCAGCAGGAGTCACCAAAGATGGAATATATTGAAGAAAATCATCCATGTCAACCACGGGCTCACTGGTAAAGAGCTTCTGAAAATATTCCACACCAGCATGCCCTAAGTCATCAGGCTCAACAAGAACAGTGCCATCAGAATCTGTGATTTTGCGAATACACTGTAGGTGATATCTATCTTTTACCAGTGCATGAAAATATGATATATTAGCTTCGCGGTGTGCAGCCCAACAGACTCTAGCTTTCTGAGACCAACAAGATACTTGCTCATTAAGCGCATGAAAACATTGTGCCTACACAAGAGAGTAGGCCTCGCGATTCTACAGTGTGGGATCCTGGATATAAGCTGCCTCCATCCAAGAATAGGTGTGTTCCGCCTCAGATGCCCGACTAAATGTATTACCGAATATGGCTCTATTCCATCGTCGAAGATCATGCTTTAATAGGCATAGTTTATTATATAAACCACGCATGACACCCACCATCGGATATTGTTTCCAATTTTCCGCAACTTACGTGTACAAATCATCATGTAAAGCCCATGCATTAAGAAAACGAAAAGGCACACGAGGCTTTACCAACGACAGGGCGTATTTTAATAATAAAGATGAATGATCAGAGGATGCTTAAGGAAGATGATGCACCACGACATCCGCAAATAACTCAACAAGGGCAGTAGTACACAACATGCGATCTAGGCGATGGAGAACTTGGTTGTGGCCACTTCCTCGTGCCCATGTGAATAGAGATCCCAATGTAGAAACTTCCTACAACTGATAGTGATTTAGACAAGTATTAAAATCATCAAGGGATCGAAGTGTAGGAGTGGCCCCGATGCTCTTCTAGACGTAAGAAACTATTGAAATTGCTGCCAATAATCCATGGATCTGTAATATGTCGGGAGGTAAAAACTAGCGATTCCCACAGCAACTTCCATTCAATAATAGTATGCCCACCATACATTATTGTCCAGAAGAAGGACCGTTGCATAGGACGCCATGTATACCAAAAGAGAAAAGCATGTGCTTCATTATCAACACTATGAAGCTGCAAACTTGCAGTTTGCCAGAAAACTCAAATATTACCCTCACAAGTATCTAGTGCATGGCTAAAGCCGAATTTCATTTGATAGTACGTGAGCCTGGAGGGCCGTTGCTTAGGCTCAATGAGAAACCAGAGCTCAATATAATGATTTCCTAGCAAGTTTAATAATCGCACTAAAAAGGTGCGCAGGCCTGCGACATTCCATGTAAGGGCATCCATTGCGAACTAGGTAAAGACAAAGCAAGTGAAGAAATAGGCCCACTACGAGTCACACTATAATTCACAACAGAGGAAAGAGGCCAAGGAGGCAAGTCCTTTTTAGGGCGACGTCTCCTACGAGGCGGAATAGGAATAAACCCATCATGATCAAGGACGGATGAACCATCCAGCGCATGCAAAAACCTGTCATCATCTGTTGAAGGTGGTGATGAGTTGGAAGCTGATCAGGCGAAGTTGAGCAAGCAAAATTCGTTGGATCAAGAATGAGAGTCAAGGGTCAAGATGATTGGTTGATGAGCTGGAAAAAACGGTTATGAAGCGGTTATTGGTGCAGGAATTGAGGCTGGATGAGGTGCGTAGCGCCATGCTGCGCAGAAGCATCTCAGAAGAGGAATTGGGGAAGAAGACTAGAGGCGGCAAATTTTAAATGATGGGAAATGACAGATATGCCCTTAATGAGACAGTAGGACTTTATGTAGTTGGAAGGCTAGTTTCGTAATTTTTAGTTCTTTTCCTTGTTTTCGCCTTTGCCGAATTGTATAAAGTGTAGCATTCTGCTGCACTGCATTTGTGATTTAACCAGAAGATTCTCAATAAAATTTTGCTCAGTTTTCTTTTCTCTCTCTGGCAGTTAGTTCTCGTATGAATCTGTTCTGGTTGTTTTGAGCAATTTTGACATGGTATCAGAGCGATTGATTTCCAACCTTTGATATGTGATAAGTGTTGATCCTGATCTTTGCCGTATATCTGGAAAATGGCTAACAATGCGCGAAACGGTAATCAGCCAGCAGATGCTCCGGCTGCTAATCCTTACTATCTTCATCCAAATGATAGTCCAGCGATAATCCTTGCCCAACCTCCTCTAACCTCTCACAATTATCATACTTGGAGTAGAATGTTTTCAATGGCATTGATCGTGAAGAACAAAATTGGATTTGTGGATGGCACCATTGCACCTCTTAATCCGGATGATCCTCAATACAATTCCTGGAGGCAAGTTAACTCGATGATTCACTCTTGGATCATGAATAGCGTATCTCTTGCAATTGCTCAAAGCGTGATGTGGTATGATACTGCTGCAGGGGTATGGAATGATTTGAGGCGAAGGTATGAAAGTTGTGATCCTTTTAAGCATTCTGATTTACTTGAAAAATTTTACAATATAAGGCAAGAGACAGACTGTATTAGTGATTACTTCACTAAATTGAAAGGAGTGTGGGAAGAGATGATGGCTGTAAGGCCAATTCCCCGATGTACATGCCGTGGTTGCAATTGTAATGTCACAGCGAATATGAGAGCTTCTGTTGAAAGTGATTGTGTCATTAAATTTGTAAAAGGTTTGAATGATGATTATGATGCCGTAAAGTCTCAAGTGTTTGTTATGTCGCCCATGCCTAACTTAGACACTGTATTTGCAATGGCATTGAAATACGAAAGGAAACTAAGTAATAATGCTACCTCTGTACAGTTTATGAATAATCCTACTGTCATTATGTCTGAGAATAATGATGGTGTGAATGTTAGTGTGAATGCGTTTAATAGTAGAGGAGGAGGTAACACATACAGAAGAGGAAATGGCAGATTCTTTCCTGAAGGATCTAAGAGGCCGCAGTGCACTCACTGTGGCATGATTGGGCATGTTGAACAGAGGTGCTATAAGAAGCATGGCTTTCCTTAGGGATACAAGCCAAGGGCAAATATAACTGAGGTTCATGATGTTGAGTGTGATTCACAGCAGCGTGATCAGAATGGACAGTCGTGCCAGCTACCTGTTTTGACGCAGGAACAGACCGAAAGACTGATGTCATTGTTGAATGTCAAGGATCCTAGTCAGCCTGCTGTGGCTCCAGTGCAGTTTGGTGGAAGCCAAGGAGCAGTAATGTATGCTTTATCAGGTAATGAAGTAGGTAATAGCTCTGCTAATAATTTGAATATATGGATTCTAGACTCAGGAGCTACTGATCATATTACATGTAGTATCAGCATGTTTCATTCTTATCAGCCTGTTCATAACATGTTCATTAGACTTCCCAATAAGACCTCAGTTGCAGCCACACATGTTGGTTCAGTCATTATTAATCCTTCGCTTATCGTACACAATGTGCTGCTTGTTCCTAGTTTTGCTTATAATCTTTTGTCTCTCAGCAAGTTGCTTGCTGCATCATCTGTGTTAGTTCAGTTCATGGGATCTTCTTGTGTAATCCAGGACCAAGTCTCTCTGAAGACGATTGGTTTAGCTGAGTTGGTTAAAGGCTTGTACTACTTGCAAGGTTCTGACCATGCCAAGCCAGTTTCTTCATCATCATATTCAAAGTGTCTGTCAGTTGCTGCCAAACTTTCTGATTCTCCTGCTTTGTTGTGGCATTATAGATTAGGTCATGCTTATATGCCTAGAATAAAGGATGTACAGAGGATTGATCCTTCCATTACTTTGCCTGATCAATTGTATTCTTGTTCTATATGCCCGTTGGCAAAAATGAAAAGGCATCCATTTCCAGTGTCTGTTTCCATTTCAAATTCAGCTTTTGACCTCATACGTGTTGACATATGGGGACCTCACAAACACTCCAATGTTTATGGGCAAAGATATTTTCTTACCATAGTAGATGACTTCACAAGATATACCTGGCTATATCTTCTCAAACAGAAATCAGAGACTAGAAATGTAATAGAAAGTTTCTGCCAATTTGTTCAAAATCAGTTCAGTAAATGCATTAAAGTATTGAGGTCAGACAATGGCCAGGAATTCAATATGCCTAAGTTTTATATGAATAAAGGCATAATTCATCAAACTACATGTGTCAACACTCCCCAGCAAAATGGGATTGTTGAAAGGAAGCATCAACACATCCTAAATACAGCCAGAGCTTTGAAGTTTCAGTCCAATGTCCCCATGGGCTACTGGGGGTTCTGTACCCGGTATGCTGTCCAACTCATAAATATATTGCCTACTCCATTACTCAATCATAAAAGTCCACATCAACTCCTGTTTCAGACCACTCCTTCATATTATCAGTTGAAGACATTTGGTTGCTTTGCATTTGCTGCAGACACTACACCTCACAAGTCTAAATTTGCCCCAAGGTCCATACCATCTGTCTATCTTGGTCTCCCTCACAATGTCAAAGGCTATATTATGTTAAACCTGCAGTCCAAATCTATCTTCATTTCCAGGGATGTTCAATTCTTTGAACACACCTTCCCATTTGAAAATCCTACCACCACTGATTTGTCTTTCAACCATGACCATTATCTTGATAAAGTTTCTGATCCTTCCTCATCAAATTGTCAGTCTCCATATCAATAACCTACTGTCTCCTTAGAAGCATCACCTGTGCCTGCTTCCAGTACGCATGATGCTTCAAACACATTTCCTGAAGATAGTAGCACTTCCAATACTCCATCGAACGGTAACACCCCAGGTGTGGATCACCTCTCACCTGAATCCTCACAGCCTCACAGAGATGCTCATCCTTGCATTGGCATTGAAATTTGCTTACCTTTACCTCATGACTCCTCTTCTAGAGTTAGAAAACCCCCTAAATATCTTCAAGATTACTACTGTAACCTTCTGCAACATACACCGTCGTGCCAGTCTTCTTGTTCTACTTCTCATCCCCTTGAGCACTACATGTCATTTGATGCATTATCTCCTGAGTATAGGGCATATGTTCTCAATATTAGTCTTCAGCAGGAGCCTAATTCATACCATGAAGCAGCCAATTCTCCTCACTGGCAGAAGGCAATGCACGCGGAGTTAACTGCTTCAGCAGCTAATCACACATGGACAGTGGTCTCTTTGCCTCCAGGTAAGCAAGCCATTGGTTGTAAGTGGGTTTACAAGATCAAGTACAACCCAGATAGCAGTATAGAGAGATACAAAGCCAGGCTAGTTGCCAAAGGCTATACACAGCAGTTGGGTGTGGATTACACTGACACTTTCTCTCCCGTAGCTAAGCTTACCACAGTTAGACTGTTACTGGCTTTGTCTTCTATCAGACATTGGCATGTGCATCAGCTTGACGTAAACAACGCGTTTCTTCATGGTGATCTTAGTCAAGAGATTTATATGCAGATACCAGAAGGCCTCTCCTCAGATCAACCCCGTGCAGTTTGTAAATTGCATAAGTCCCTATATGGCCTTAAGCAAGCTAGCCGAGAATGGAACCATAAGCTCACATCTTTTTTGATTTTGCAAGGCTATGTTCAGTCCAAGACAGATTATACTATGTTTACTAAGTCCACTTCTGAATCTTTTTTGGCTTTACTTGTCTATGTTGATGACATTATTGTGGCCAGTAACTCTCTACCTCAGATTGTGTCTTTGAAGTCTTCCCTTCATCAGGCCTTCCAGATTAAAGATCTTGGCATTCTTAAGTACTTTTTGGGCCTAGAGGTGGCTTGGTCCCAAAGGGGGTATTGTTGTCAAATATTTATTTTAATGGGTTGAAACAGCTTTGGAAAATTCCTTTTGGAAGTATGTCAAATACGTTGATGTTCTCAACCATTGCAAATCTGAAAATCAAATTGCACTAGTCTCAGAACTATTAACGTTTGATTGATTTATACTTGTCCAAATGGATTAAAACTCGCTAAATAAAACTTAAAAGGTGTGGCTGTGTTTCTACAAAATTTTACAATTTTTGAAATTTGTTTGCTATTTTTAAGATTGCGACGAAATAGATGCAGAATGCTGGAAACTGAAAGTACTGTGCAGTAAAGTAAAGAACACAAAGGATTTTATACTAGTTTAGTTAAATCAACCTATTCCAGTCTTCAAAGACATCTTTCTTGGTTATCACTAAACACCAAAAACACTTTACCACAAGGGTTGCTGGAGTTACACACCAACTCCATCCTTTCACAAACAATACAATCAATCACACAAATCACAAACACCACCACCGAACGGATGAAGGTTTGATCACACATTGATCAACTTTTTACAACAAATGGAGTGTGTATGGTGGTATAATCAAAGCCTATTCAATACATTGAATAAAAGACAATAGGTTTGAGAGGAGAAGAAGAAGAAGAAAGAAATATAGAAGAAGAGAGTAGAAGACACTTTTTGAACTTGTGAGATTATGAGAATTGTCTTGCTTTTGTTTGGCTCTCTTCTCTTCTCTTTAAGTCAATTTGGCTGCCCCTCTAGGTCTTCCTTCACCTTAAGAATTCTCTTTAATGCCTATGGGAGATTACCTTGTGTAGATATGACACATCTTGCTCACTTGGCACAACTTGATTGGATGAATGTCTTGGCTTTGCTTCCTTGGCACTTCATTATTGGTCCAACCTTGTCACCATTTAGTAGCTTTAAAAATCTGAGATTAACATCTAAAACATGTTGCAAATAAGGTTTAAAACATTTCCAAATATTCAATAATTAATCTCTACAAATTTGGAAGCAAATTTGATCACCATCAAGACCTAGAATTCGGCCACATTAAGTCTCACATGCTGAATTTTCAGCATGTTACATTTGCTATAATGTTTGGATTGCTACTTTGTGTAGCTCCCTCCATTATGTCACTGACCTTGTGTGGCTCATTCTCCACCAATGGAGATGCCAACTAAGCTCCACATAGGTCCACCAAGCTAAGAATGGCATGTATATGCATCTTGAACATGTGCTGAATTTTATTTTTGCAAACTTTGTTAAATATTGTACAATAATTACACATATATGGCATATTCCAATCAGCCCTAATTTGAATATTGTAGCGCACTTTAACATTGTCTTGAATATGTAAAAAGTGTCTAGATACATGTTACATGTCATGCCAAAAACGTTTCATGAGTTGTGTTTGTAGAAAACCGAATTTTTGACTTTTGTCGATTACGCGATTTTTCTCCGATTAAATTCAAAATTTTTGCACATGTTATATATATTATGTCATATATAAGATACATAAAATAAATTAAATATTCAGCTCTAATGTCTGATTAAAGAGGCACCCCATGTGACAAAAAAATTGAATTTGGAATCTCCGCGATTTGGCCTTAAGTAGGGGTGATTTGAGTGTGCTAACATGAAATGATTTTATAGCTAAATATACCATGTAAGACATGAAATGTTTGGCTCTTTTTTAGAGTATGTGGGCTGGCCATATATTTATGGCAAGTACATAATATGTTGGTGATGTTTCGGTAGTCACCCGATACGATAATTTTTCGGTTTATAACCTTGTACAGTGTCGTAATAAATTTGTCATCACCATGATTTATATCATATGATATAAGACCTCAATGCACTCATAATTATGAGGTAAGTATAGTGGTGTGACGTTGACGTACGTTCGTAATATATGTAACATGTCGGTAGTACGTCAGAATATATGTGTATTGTGCCTTTTTATATAAAATCTGAACATATATATATAATATATATATATATATATAAAACCGTGTGATTGATATGGAGAGGATACTTTCCATTTCCAAGTTTGTTGCCATCATGCATTCTCTAAATATATCTTCATTTAATGAACTAGTTAGTTCATTAAACTAAGTACTTCACTTTATGAACAAGTTTAGTTCATTAATGGTGGCGCCTGAAATTAGTTCAAACACAGCAAATGTTTGCCATTTGATGTAAGCTTTAAAGCTTCATGGCTTGTTAGTACGGCAAAATTATATATAAATTATATAAGACAAGTTTGTCACAAAAATGTGTCAAGTAATAAATTTTGTCATACATTTCTTAAACACGCTTGTATTTAAATCATGTATTCGTAAATCACTCAAACACCTTTTCTCAACAATCTCCCCCTTTTGATGATTTACAAAATAACATTATTTCATGATTTAAATTTAATCGTTCCCCCTTGAGTTGTGCACAAATTCGAATTTTGAATTTTGAATTGTCTCCTCCTTATTTGTGCAATCATGCTCTTTCTCCCCCTTAAATCACTCTCTTTCTCCATTAAATCATGTACTTTCTCTTCCCCTTTATTTTGTAAATAATATCAAAAGTGCATGTAAGAAAGAAATAACAATTAGTATATCAACAAAAATCATGCATTTCAAGTGCGTTCTTAAGGTTTCTTTATTCAAACCTTTGCAAATGTCTCTTTTGGTACCCAAATTTAGGTGACCTTTCTAGGTCTTCCAAAAGGTGAGAAAGGAGATGAAGACGCAACATAATAGACGTGTGGTGAGACTACATTTGGCCTTTGGCCAAGAATTCCCTTATCAATATTTTATGGTTGTCGTTTTTTATATGTTCTTATGTTGGTGTGTATGGTGTGTGATCTATATGTAAATTGATGTTGTGTATGCATTCAGTTTCTTTTCATAATTGTATGGTACATAATTATATCTCGTATGATATGAAGATGAAGCACGATGAGATGTCATAGGGGGGATCTAGGCGTCTTCTTAGGCGCCACATATGTCTTAGACGCATCTATTTTCTTAGACGAAATGAATTTTGTTGATTTGTTTAGTGTCTCATTTTTCTCACGTATCCTAATCAGGTTTTGTCGTTATCATACTTTTGTGAAGAAATGATGCAATATAGCATGTTTGTACCTGTGTCAAATTGTTTCACCATTTTTTCTAGATCTATATTCCTTGATTTCAAGTTTGAAATCTCGGATTTTATTTCATTATTTTGTGTCGTTAATGATGAGATCTCTAATTTTAATGCATTGATGATGCAAGACGACTCTTCTTTTGAATCGTTTAATTGAGAAACAAGGTTCGTGTTAGAAGATTCTAACAACTTCTTGTCTTCAATTAATCGTTTCTTTTCTTTTGCAAGAGTCTTTGTGAATTTATACAATTCTAAATATTGACTAAACAAATCATCATAAAAGGGTTCAGAATTAGAATAAGAGTCAGAAGATACCCCATTTGATGCCTTAGATATAAAGCATACTTGTGCTATTTGTTCTTCCGTATCGTTAGTCTCAGAGTCGGATGAATCACTCCAAGTGGAGGCTTTAAGTCTCTTCTCCTTTGTTTAGCTTCTGAGACGAACCTAGTTTTGGTCCGATCCTTTTCAAAGTGTTTTTTCGTTTGTTTGTCCTTGTTAGGGCAATCATATGACAAGTGTCCAAGTTTTCAGCATTCATAACACTTTATTTCCTCATTATTTTTATTTCTATGGTTATTAGATGAAGTAGGCTTGTGTTTGTTTTTAATTGATTTTCTCATGATCTTTCTTAATCTTCTAGCCATCGTGATTAGATTTTCATCATTGGAATCTGTGTCACTATCTCTACGCGATCATAAGAAGTAGAGACGTATTCATTTGATTTAAACGCTATAACCTTATCTTGTTTAGAAGTAGATTTGGAATTTCTTAAAGTGAGTTTGTTTTCATAAACCTTTAATGATACGATCAATTCCTCCATTTTTATCGATTTAGTATCCTTAATTTCTTTGATTGTAGTGACTTTTGAATCCCATACGGATGGGAGACTCCTTAACACCTTTTGAACCTTTTCGTGTGTACAAAAAACTTTCCCAAGAGACTCAAGAGAATTATAGATGTTAGTTAATCATAAATTCATATCAACAATAGATTCATTTGACAATGATTTAAAAGACTCAAGAGTGGACATAAGCATATTTATTTTAGACTCCTTAACTTGGCTAGTCCCTTCATGTTTCATTTCAAGGATTCTCCACATCTCTTGGGCTTGTTTAAAAGTAGTTGCATGGCTCTAGCATTCATACTTAATCTTTTTTATCATCACTAGTATATTCTTGTTTCGTTTTTATAACCTCTAGTGTGACGCCATCAACAATAGATAACTTAGAAAGGATAAAAGGTCCATCCTCTATAATGGACCATAGGTCTATATCAATGGTCATAAAGAAAAGTTTCATTCTAAGTTTCCATTGAATGAAAGACTCACCATCAAAAAGAGGAGGCCCTTATGGTTGACATTCCTTCTTGCTCGGTTTTGTAACTAGTGGTTGCCATCTCACTAAGATCGCTGGATCTCCTTGTCGTCAGTGTGCCTGCGCTTTGATATCACTTGTAGAACCTTTATAGAAACACTACAAGGGAGGTTGAATAGTAGATGCGGAAAATTTGGTTTTTAAAATATTTTGACCCAAAAACCTAACTTCTGAAAACAGTTTATGTTTTCTTATACTGATTTGAAACGTTTAAAAGGCCTAGTTACAAACCTTCAAACATTCTGAAATTTGGAGAGATTCTACTCTCAGATGTTCTGAATATCCCCTAAAAATTTCAAATTAAAATTTAACCTCTAACCTTTTTGAAAATACGTTTGTTGTCAGATTGCGCGAATCTGCCAAAAACAAAACTCTGATTTGAAATTTTTATTCTGATTAATTCGTAACTCCAAATGGTCTGAAAATTGAATGACAAACCCCTTAAGATATTTATTTAATGGGTTGAAACAGTTTTGAAACATTTCTTTTGGAAGTATGTCAAATACGTTGATGTTCTCAACCTTTACAAATCTGAAAATCAGATTGCACTAATCTCAAAAATATTAATGTTTGATTGACTTATACTTGTCCAAATGGGTTGAACTGTGCCAAATAAAACTTAAGAGGTGTGTATGTGTTTCTACAAAATTTTACAATTTTTGAAATTCATTTGCTATTTTTAAGATTGCAACAAAATGGATGCGAAATGCTAGAAACTGAAAGTACTGTGCAGTAAAGTAAAGAACACAAAGGATTTTATACTCGTTCGGTTAAATCAACCTACTCCAGTCTTCGAGGACACCTACTTCAGTTATCACTAAACACCAGAAACACCTTACCACAAGGGTTGTTGGAGTTACACACTAACTTCACCCTTTCACAAACAATACAATCAATCACACAAATCACAAACACCACCACCGAACGGATGAAGGTTTGATCACACCTTGATCAACCTTTTACAACAAATGAAACATGTATGGTGGTTGAATCAAAGCCTATTCAATATATAGAATATAAGAACAATAGGCTTGAGAGAAGAAGAAGAAGAAAGAAATATAGAAGAAGAGAGTAGAAGACACTTCTTGCACTTGTGAGATTATGAGAATTGTCTTGCTTTTGTTTGACTCTCTTCTCTTCTTTTTAAGTCAAGTTGGCCGCCAATCTAGGTCTTCCATCACCTTGAGAATTCTCTTTAATGCCCTTGGAAGATTACCTTGTGTAGATATGACACATCTTGCTCACTTGGCACAACTTGATTGGATGAATGTCTTGCCTTTGCTTACTTGGAACTTCATGATTGGTCCAACCTTGTCACCATTTAGTAGCTTTAAAAATCTGAAATTAACATCTAAAACATGTGACAAATAAGGTTTAAAACATTGCCAAATATTCAACAATTAAACCCTACAAATTGGAAGCAAATTTGATCACCATCAAGACCTAGAATTCGGCCACATTAAGTCTCACATGCTGAAAATTCAGCATGTGTTTGATACAAATGATAATTTAAAGATGTATACATGTGAGGGGAACTGTGAATCCATACGTGCAAATATATATTTTATAAAGATTTGTGAATTTTCCTATGGGGAAAGGAAAGTTAGTAGCCTACCTGTGAATTAAAGTTTTAGGCCTTTTTGTCTTATCGTACAACACATATTTATAATTTTCAAGTTATGAGATTTATAAATTAATGAGGTTGTAAACATGATATGCCGTGTACATATATTTATGTATATATAAATATAACTATGATGTATATATATGTGATGTGTATGTTTATGGCTATTGTATAATAAAAAGGTTGTATGTTATCGGTATATATACGTGTGGGTGTAAGTATATACGTGTACGTGCACATGTATGGGCGTGGGCATGTATATGTATATATGTACATGTAAGTGGTGGTTAATAGGACATCGAAATCGTAATGTGATATGTGATTGTATTTGAGTATTTGTATTTTTATGTTGGATGTGACCGGAATTGATTGAACTTTATCGTTTGGAAAATATTTAAAAAAAATTAACATTTGAAACTATATTTCGAAAAATTGTATCAATATTTGAAAATCGTTTTGAAATTTTCATCGCATATTTTGAAAATTCACCCTTGCAGAGGAAATATATCGATAAGCCGGATTGATCCCAGGCAAACGGAGCGTCTAAGCATATTTAACTATTTCGATAGAGCGCCCAGACATATTTGACCGCCAATTAGAGCGCCCAGGCATATTTGACTATTTCGATAGAGCGCATGTGGCATATTTGACCATTGGGGGATCAATTCGTAAGTCTTGCGATATAAGTCATTTGTAAGGTAAGATCCATGTCCATTGCATTAGAATGCCCTAGTACTCGAAATGGCTCACCCGTCGAATTCCGATAAGAGAAATACGAGGCATCAATACAAATCAATCACACGTAAGCAGTGTGATGTAAACTGACATCAGCGGAAGACATAATATAAAACCCCAAATAAACTCCAATATAAACTGTCTAGGTAGTTGTTGTATTATTACAAATCTGAACCAATAAAGTACATTGCGAAATACTAAACTAGAATCCATAAGTTCAAGATCCGAAATGTATACATAAATAGAACTCCTTAGCCGCCCACGTGTCCTCAATAGCCCCACTCTGACACGTCCTCTACAAATTCTAGATCAAGGCCCTGGCTATCTACAAGGGGAAGAAATATGGAATGAGCGACAAAACATCGCTCAGCAAATAACCTGCCAAATACTCACTATGGAATCATACACGTAGAAACAGGTGTAACAAATAATTAAATAAATAAATAAATAATGTGCAAAGTAAACAAGTTTCCATTCGCAAATAATTTTATCTTTCTACCCGTATGATATATCGCATACAAGTGAACGATATCAACAAATGGAATAAACACACAGAATCAGCCTAATGTTAGTCAGAGTCAAAATTCGATGGTGCAATTTAGGAAAGGATGCGATGCAAATCAAAATCCATTTATGATGCGATACGATAACAATACGATAACAATGCGATGTAATAACGATGCGATGGCTATAGCACTTTCCTTACAAGTGACTTATCTCACAAGTCTTATGGATGTTGGATTATAAAATATTTTGAAGATGTTAAAAGATGTTTTAAAAGGGCTAAAATGGAATTTCACACTTTGAGTTTGAAGAAAATTGAGAAAAACACATTGCGAGACGTCAATCTCTCACATAGATCAATTGACATATTCATCAGACCCTCAGGAAGGCACATGGATTGATCCATGTAAAGGTTCTAAAAGTTTGAGCTCTCAGATCCACGTCAATCTCTCAGCCAAAGATGTGGATCAATTGACGTACTTCTGAGAGACGTCGACCTCTCAGCCAAGGAGACGTCGATCGATCGACGTCATTCTGGGAGACGTCGATCTCTCAGCACTGGCACGTGGATCGATCGACGTCCCCAGAAGTCAAAATTTTTTGAACGTTGGAACAAAATCCAAGGGAGATCTATGATGTTTTCTCTCTCCAATCTTGCTCAAATTTCTTGTGGACTTTAACCCAACATACTACATGCTTCCTTGACTATTTTAACCATGTCTAAGATTCTCTAGGGTGGCTATTGAAGATCAAATCACTCCATAGGGTGGCTAAAGACTATTTGGACATTATCTTGACATTTTGTGTAGATGAAGACATTGCAAATACACACTTTCAACATCATCTAGCTTCATTTTTCATTGTTGTATAGTTCTCTCATACTTGTAAATTTGCTTAAAGCTTGTTTAGCTTTTCTTTGCTCTTCATTGTTGTATATTGAGAGATAGAGAGTCAAGCATAAGAGGAACCGTAAATATTTGATCTCTTGCTTGTGCTTAGACTAGTGAGAAAGTGTGAACCTTACTATATTTCTTCAACCTACTGTGAGAAGTTCTTGAAGGAACTTTGTTCAAGTTGTGAGGTAGCAAGAAGTTGTTCTTACTAAGGAGCTGTAGTTGCACAAGTGTGGTTTGTGCAAGAAGTTGCTGTTGTTGTTGCTTACACTAAAGTGTTAGTGTAAGTGTTGCTGTGGTTGTTCTTATCGCTTTAATAAGAAGAGTAGCTATTGAAAATCCACTTTGGCAACAAAGTGGTAGTGGAGTAGAATCATTTACGATTCGAACCACTTTATATCCGGTGTACACATTCATTGCTTCTCCTCTCTCATTCTTGCTTTGATTTTGAATTTCTTTTGAGTTGAGCCAAACAAGAAAATTCTGCAAAAAGTACTAAACACTCTATTCACCCCTCCCCCTCTAGAGTGTGTTTCGGACCTAACAACGGATTGATCACCCCAATGGTCAAATACGTCCAGACGCTCTATCAAAATAGTCAAATATGCCTGACGCTCCAATTGGCGGTCAAATATGCCCGAACACTCTATCGAAATCGTCAAATATGTCCGGACGCTCTGTTTGTCTGGGATCAATCTGGCTCACCGATATATTTCCCTTGAAAGGTTGCATTTCACAATATGCATGATTTTTTTGAAAATAATTTCTAAAATATTTGATTTTTCCAAAATTCATAACAAATATAAACTATCCTATTCTTATCTTAAAAATCATATACCTATAAAAATCATATCATAACTCATGCTAAAATCAGTTTCTCTAATTCTCAAATCATATAAACCTCCACTCAGCCATATATATGTTTAGGATTTCAATTGCCAATTCTAAAAACATATATATAGAATATAACTATATAATACATATGCAAACAAAATGTGGTAAATGCTTACTCATCACCCACTGAATTCCAGCCACCATAACCCTTACCTTATACAAAAATATCTCGGCTCATGGCCTTCTCCAACGTATAAATTGTAATTACATCTATATAACATATATATTTATAATATATATGTGTGCATATGAGATTTCATATTTAATTATCCTCCCCACTGTATTTCGGCCACCATTGTTTACTGCACCAGAGCACAATCTTTTAACCCACGCCCATAATTTTTACTACAACCAGTTAATAAATTGGGGAATGGCAGCAAGGCTGCCGAATTCTTTGCTGGGAAAGTTTAAGGGGGAAATTGGGGGAGGGCTGCCGAGGGTAGAATCTTAGATTTTAACTTCTTTTTTTTCAGCTAATGGGGCGGCAGCATGTAGAAAAGGTGAGGTGTGGTTTTAATGTTATGTGTATATATAGAGGTAGGTTGGGGTATATTCCTAGGTATATTAGGAATGTGTTCAATCTTTATCTTTATTTCTTTTTTTTTCCCTAGTCTAAAGTACAGAATCGGGTTGAACTCTCACACTCAGACTGGGATTGTGTACGCGAGACCGAGGACTTAAGAGGATTTGTTAGAGGTGTGTCGCGAGGTTGAGGATGATTTGGAGAGAGTCGCTGCAGAGGAGAAAAGCAAGAAGCCCCGAGAAGAGACAAGTGAGGTTAGGCCAGGGAGAGGGATCAAGGTGCCAAAGATGAGTCAGGAAGATCAACCATAGCAGCAACAACCCCAAGTTAATCCGCAGAATGGGATTCCTAATTATCCGACATGCAACTGACCACACAATGGTATATGTTGGAAGAGGTCAGACGCATGCTTTAACTACGGGAAAATAGGCCACCTGAACAAGGATTGCGCAGAGCCAAGGAGACTGCAAAAGGGGTCTAAATGACATAGTCACATGTACCTTTAAATTTTGAAGTTTAAATTGATGAAGTTGTACCTATGTGTGAGTTAGTATTTGAAACCCTAAGTTGATAAGGGTCGTACTATTGAGCAACTAACATGCATAGATGACATTGCCCGCAGAAAGTTTAGATGATAGATTAAGATATAAATTTTAGAAGAATAAACATAAGTTGATGATACCAGTATCGATAAGAGAATTAAGATGAACATATGAACAAGTAAGTATTGACGAATCTAATAGGTATCGACTAAGCATGAACTAGTAGCGGTTGGAATAACTAATCAAAGATAAACGGTAGATTAGAGTGGCACACAGAAGCATGGTGGATTAAATAGAGTCATACTAAGCCGTAGATTACGTCATGCATAAGTTTCGAGTACGAAACTTATTGTAAGGAGGGAGGAATGTTATGACCCTCATTTTTTAAAAATATATATATGGAATATATATGTGTGTACGTTAACAAAAAAAGGGATAAAGGCCTAAAACTTAGCACCCTAATTAGACTAGGGGAAAAAAAGAAATAAAGATAAAGATTGAATCAAATAGCAGATTCCTAATATACCTAGGAATATACCCCACCTACCTCTATATATACACAACTTTAAAACGACACCTCACCTTTTCTACATGCTACCGCTCCATTAGCTGAAAAAAAAGAAGTTGAAACCTAAGATTCTACCCTAGCCAGCCCTCCCCCAATTTCCCCCTTAAACTTTCCCAGCAAAGAATTCGGCAGCCTTGCTGCCATTCCCACCCTTCAGCCGCCAGTTCCAGGGAGGAAGAAGGAAGCCAAATTGTGTTCCAATTCAACCCCGATTCATTTACGGTATAGTATATTTGGATCGAGTCAAGTACCTTTCCTATATTTGCTATGTTTTGCAAATGTTATGGATATATGTTCGTAACAAAACCGGATCATATATGATGTATTTGTGATTGTATAGTTGGTTGATCTTATATGTATGTATGTGATGTAAATACCCTATCTATATTTACCATGGTTTTGCAAAAAGAATTATATGGTGGTATTTTATGCTATCGCATTGGATCATCCATGCTAATATTTGTCTTCATAAATGAATGTATTATGTTTATGTATATGAATATGTGCTGACTTCTGTATGTGCGTATACTTATATGGATGGATACTGAGTGTCGTTATGTACGTATGTATATTGGGTGGGTTGCCATTTTAAGGAATCAAAAAATATTTATGGCCCCAAATGGTCATTTGCCGAATTCATCACGGGTTGCAAATTTGAAAATTTCAAGGTAATATTGTGAAAGTGAAAATCAATGCATGTAGTTGTACGCTATGTAATCTGTGGGTGAAGAATAAAAAGGGGACAACACAGTGGCTGAGTTTTGCCTTCATTTGACATATGTATGTATATTAAAGTGTGGCCTTTAAGGGGTAGCAATTAAGCAGCACTGATTGTGTGCTGTGACTACCTATATTCACGGCGCTGGGACAGTCAACCCCAAACTGTTTTTTATATAGTCATATGAAGTAATGCATATAAGATCAATTGTATCAACACGGGCATTTTACAACTGGGCCGAGATTCTCATATGTTCAAATTGATAGAAATGATAATTTAATAATGTATACATGTGAGGGGAACCGTGAATCCATATGTGCAAATATATATTTTATAAAGATTTGTGAATTTTCTTAATGGGAAAGGAAAGTTAGTAGCCTACCTGTGAATTAAAGTTTTAGGCCTTTTTGTCTATCGTACAACACATATTTATAATTTGCAAGTTATGAGATTTATAAATTAATGAGGTTGTAAACATGATATGCCGTGTATATATATATATATATATATATATATATATATATATAAATATAACTGTGATGCCTTAGTATAGAGTCCTATAGCATGTAAATAAGATTTGAGAAGTTGAGGAACAGGAGCAACAATATGACATCATATGCACATAAGACTGTCAAGTTTTTTTAACAAAAAACGCCTAACAACCTAAAGACAATGTGCGTGGCATAAAAACAAGTGAGTAAATCTGACCATAGATAGTTGTGTTCAAGCATTTGAGACACGAATATTAAGACAACGTTATATTCGCTGAAAACATGCATTCGTAAATATAATAACAAACTGATAAAAGTACATCAAACATGTGTCCATATGTATAAATGTTAATAATGACGTTTTGCAAACGTAAATCACTAAAGAAAATCGTATGTAGCTATGTTCATTATAATGTATTAAATATACTGGTTAAAGTGTAATGTGTGAGTAGTGTTATGCTGCTGAATAAAAAATTTGCAAGAATAAACAATACAAAGCTAATAGACAATAACTTGTACACATGCACACAAAACGAGCTTAATGTAACTCGGTCTACACAAAATAACTTACAGTTTATGTTACACACGTATGTGTAGATAGAGTAATAGTACAATATATATTTGCTATACAGTAATTAATACTATAATGCACATTCACAATGCAAACTGACACACGTATAATATAACGTAATGTATTTCTGACTATTATAAATAATGGTATATTAGTTAACAAATAATAATAAACATTATAAAATATATATGTTTAAAAAAATAACAAAATCAAGGGGAATAAAGTAATGTGACTATGGAAATTTAATGTAGGGAAATAAAACAGGGTGCAAATAAATAGAGAATGAAAATTATGTGAAAAATGAGAAGAAGGAAAATTATGGGGGAAAATGAGAGGGAAGAAAGGCACGGACGTATTATATTGCATTCGCATTCATCACACGAGCATTGCATGACCTTCGGGTCAAGATTGTCCTATGTGGCGTGTGGCCCCATAAGGCGTGTGGTCTTATGTGGCGTGTGGCCCTATGAGGCGTGTGGCCCAACGGGGCGTGTGGCCTGACGAGGCGTGTGGTAGGATCACCTCGAGGTTCAGCATTGCACGGTAGAAAGACAGACATTCATGTGTTGAGATTTCGTTGCGTGTGACACAGGCATGTATCATGACATCGCATAACTGTTGTGTCGTGTTTTTATTTACTTATACAGTTATTCACGTTTATACATGTATTACATGTTATTTGTTGACATATATGAAATTGTTTGGAAAGAGGCAGAAACCTACTGGGTGATATTTCTATATCACTGACACCTTTATTTTTCCCCAGGTTAGCAGAGGTACGATTACATATACATAGAAGACAGAGCTGAGTTTGGACAGTTGGGTAGTTAGAGCCGGAAGATGTTCACCTTTACAATTTTATTTCATTTATGATGAGATGTAATAACGAACGTAGACTTGGCACTAATTTGATAATAGACTTGGAAGGTTTAGTTAAAATGAATCTTTATTATATTTATTTCGTTTCTGATGTAATTTGCTATAAAGTTTGAATTGTTACCTTGTGTAGCTCCCTCCATTATGTCACTAACCTTGTGTGGCTCGTTCTCCACCAATTGAGATGCCAACTAAGCTCCACATAAGTTCCACCAAGCTGAGAATGGCGTGTATAGGCATCTTGAACATGTGCTGAATTTTACTTTTGTAAACTTTATCAAATATTGCACAATGATTACACATATATGACATATTACAATCAGCCTTAATTTGAATATTCTAGCACACTTTAACATTGTTCTGAATATGTAAAAAGTGTCTAGATACATGTTACATGTCATGCCAAAAACGTTTCACGTGTTGTGTTCGTAGAACCGAATTTTCGACTTTTGTCGATTACGTGATTTTTCTCCGATTAAATTCAAACTTTTTGCACATGTTATATATATTATGTAACATATAATATACATAAAATAAATTAAATATTCAGCTCTAATGGCTGATTAAAGAGGCGTACCATGTGACCAAAAAATTGAATTTGGAATCTCTACATTTTTGCCTTAATTGGGGGTGATTTGTGTGTGCCAATATGGAATGATTTTATAGCTGAATATACCATAGAGCCACGAAATTTTTGGCTCTTTTTAGAGTATATGGGCTGACCATCTATTTATGGCAAGTACGTGACACGTTGATGAAGTTTCGGTAGTCACCCGATACGACAATTTTCGGTTTATAACCTTGTAACATGTCGTAATAATTTTGTCATCACCATAACTTATATCATATGATATAAGACCTGAACGTACTTATAAATATGAGGTAAGTATAGTGGTGTGACGTTGACGTACGTTCGTAATATATGTAACATGTCGGTAGTACGTCGGAATATATGTGTAATGTGCCCTTTTATAAAAATCTAAATATATATATATATATATATATATATATATATATAAACGTGTGAATGAGATGGAGAGGAGACTTTCTATTTCCAAGTTTGTTGCCATCATACCTTCTCCAAATATATCTACATTTAATGAACTAGTTAGTTCATTAAACTAAGTACTTCACTTAATGAACTAGTTTAGTTCATTAACGGTGGCATCTGGAATTAGTTCAAACACAACAAATGTTTGCCATTTGATGTAAGCTTTAAAGCTTCATAGCTTGTTAGTACGGCAACATTATATATAAAGTACATAATGCAAGTTTGTCGCAAAAACGCGTCAAGTAATAAATTGTGTCATGCATTACTTAAACGCGCGTTGTATTTAAATCTTGTATTGATTAATCACTCAAACTCTTTTTCTCAACAAATATATGTATATCAACTCAGATTTTTGAAGAATAAATCAACAAATAATAGTTGACAAGATTATGTCAACATGTAACACCAAAATTTCCAAAATTTCTTCTTGTATGTTGTGATCATTTCCACACCTTTAACGCCTCTAAATTCTCTGTAAATGATAATTAATATCCTCCAATAACATATAGAAGAGAGTATTCAAGAAAGAAATAGAATGTGACATCACAACTTGTCACATATCCCGCTATTGTCGATGACATCATCAATTAAGAGAATAAGATAAAGAACCACCAAATAATCTTCAAAATGATCATACACAAGCTTCAGAATGAAGATAATAATATACTCAAGAGATTCCTTGAGTAAAAATACCAAAAATGTTCTCGTGGGTAAAATGACCAAAATGCCCCTGGTGTGAGAAAACTCCAGAAATGACGCCGATGGTCAGAAATGAATATAATAACACCTTTTTCATGATAAATATGATGAGAATAAGTCCTTCAAGTATTTCCACCATATCATGTTCCTATAAAACTCAAAATACCAATTTTGCGCTTTTTGGTAAGTTGTAGAAACTTCCAAGGCACATTGGTCATAAATCATTTGTAATCGTCAAAAACACATAATATCTACATAATAAAAATAAATAAATCACTTATAAATGAACACAACTATTTCATCACATTTTTAGAAAAATATTTCTAAAACCCTAGACATCAATCGATCGAAGTGCCTCAGCTTCAAAGATCGATGTCTCACAGTGACTTTCAGAGTTTGTCTCTAACCTACATCGATCGATCGAAGTGAGGGTTCGATGTATACATCGATCGATCGATGTGTCTGAGGTTTATAGATCGATGTCTCACAATAAGGTCTTGATCTTTCTCTGCCTTACATAGATCGATCAATGTGAGGGATCGAAGTACATCAACTGATGGAAGTGCAACAACCTAAGAGATCAATGTCATTTTTCTTAACTTTTTTCAACTTTTAATCTCTTATAACACCATGTGTGACATTTTTATGCATTCACCACTTAAAATCATGACTTTGAAAATTATCCAAATATATTTCTCAGCATTACCGCCGCTACCATAATCGCCGTTAAGGAAAGAGGGCATCGCGCACTTTAAGAGTCTCATTTCTGCTTTCAAATGAATAATACTCAACACATTTTTTGAATTTCATGTGTTTATGGATGACATACAATGGTCGATCGACATGCTCTTTGGAAATCCCTTCGACAGCATGTGGATGCGCATTCAGAGCTGTGAATTATATCGTGCGACTTTAATACCTTTTTGTCTCTTTCTGATCATAAAGGTGCATCTCGCTCCTCATTATCATCTTTGACAAGTTTTGGGAATATGGTTCATTATGGTGCTTGGCATACGGTACCTCATGTTGGAACGTGTTATACCTTGCAAGGGGCTGGGGGTCAGGCTGCTTCTGGCGTCGTCTTGACTGGGCTTTCTGTAACAATAGTTTCTATGATTTATTTCTTGAGGTCCGTTTGACACATCTCAGCTGGAATACATCTGACCACTGTCCTTTGTTGATTTAATGTGGGCAAAATCCATTTAATGGTCCTAAACAGTTTCGCTTTATCACAGCTTGGACTACACACTTCGATTTTAATAATTTCATGCGAGCCACATGGACCTCATATCCCACGGTAGGGGCCATGCGGAGATTATGTGCCAAACTACGATGCGTCAAAAAAGATGTATCTCGATGGAACAAAGAGGTTTTTGGAAATATTTTTCATCGATTCAAGTATACGGAGCAGCGAGCTAGAACAATGGAGATAGCATATGATCTTAATCCCACCGATGAGAATCGAGCGGCCTACTTTGAGTCACAAGCCGAGTTGCAGCAATCTTGAATCCAAGAGATGGAGTTTTTGAAACAGAAGGCCCGTGTTAAATGGCTCTGGGAGGGCGAATGTAATTCACGTATTATCATTCTATTGTTAAAGATAAACACCGACGTCAGCGGCTACATCGCATACATAAGGTAACATGAGAATTATATGACACCCCAGAAAGTGTGGGAGTAGTAGTCGTCGATCATTTTACTCGCATGTTCACGCTTAGGCTATAGACGATTCGACTGAATTTTTGGATACTATTCCACACCTTATCTCGGCTGACGACAACTTCATGTTAATGCACATACCAACCATTGAGGAAGTCAAGCAAGCGGTATGGAGTTTAGATCCACACAGTGCAGCAGGCCTGATGGGTATAATGCCTGGTTTTTTCGTAATTGCTGAGATGTTATTTATTTGGATGTATATGAAGCGGTTCAAGAATTTTTCCTTGGATTCCCCGTCCCACGTGCAATGGTGCATTCGGTGCTAGTTTTGTTGCCAAAAGTCGCGGCTCAGCATAGCTTTAGTGATTTTCGTCCGATTGCTTTATCCACTTTTATGTGTAAGATTCAAACGCGCATTCTTGCTAATCGTTTGAATACTATTCTCTCTAGGATCATATCTCTGGAACAAGCAGATTTTCAAAAAGGCAGAGGTATTTTAGAGCAGGTTTTGCTGGCTAATGAATTAATACACTGGTTTGCTAAAGGTACGCGGCCAAATAATGCTACAATCAAATTGGATATGGCGAAAGCATTTGATCGCGTTAGTTGGCAATTCCTTAAGGCCATTTTGCATAAATTCGGTTTCTCTGCCTTTTTCATCACCCTCATGCTCAATCAATTGGAAGGTACACATATATCGATTTTGATTAATGGAGTTCCTTATGGTTTCTTTCGTCCAACCCTTGGGGTTAAGTAGGGAGACTCATTATCACATCTCCTCTTTATTTTGGCTCCTGAGGGCTTTAGTAGGGGCCTAAAAAGGTTGGTGGAATAGTCTCATATCATGTCATTTACCTTGGGCCGCATGCCAATGGTTATCTCCCATTTATCCTACGGTGATGATCTGTTGATTTTCTTAGCTGCTAATCGCATAAACTTATCACGATTTAAGCAGTTTCTTTCGTTATATGAACATGTTTTGGGTCAAGCAGTCAATTGACATAAAAGTACAATGGTCTTTTCTGATCGGGTGACTGTTCCAAACAGACGCTCCTTTACGAGTTTGCTCGGGATACGGCAATCTACACTACCAATGAAATATTTGGGTTCTTATTTGCATAAAGGCATTACGCAAGTTCGTCACTATCAAAATTTATTACAGCATGTAGACACCCGTTTGGGGGGTTGGCAGAACAAACTCTTGGGTGCTGCGGGTAGGGTAGTGCTCATACGCTCAGTATTATCGTCTATTCCGAATCATGTTATGGCTGCTACACAGTTACCACGCGGTATCATTAGGACACTTGAACAACGATTTGCACGATTTTTATGGGGGCCAGAAAGGCGACATTGGATTTCATGGCACAATATATGCTATCCACAATCTGATGGAGGCTTGGCGATTCGAGGGCTACGTGCAGTTCAGGATTCATACTCATGCAAATTGTGGTGATTATATCATAAAAGCAACAATTTATGGGGACATTATATGCAACTCCATTATGGGCCGCGTGCGGATTTTACGCCTTGTTTATATAACTCTCCTAGTTGGCACCGCATATGTTCGATTAGTTCGATTTGTTCTTCATTGGTTCACTGGGTTTACGGCTCATGAATCTGGATATCTCCTACTGGACAGTTTACGCTATAGAGCATATATGATTGTGTCCGTCCATTTGCGTCCACACTATTGTCTTACTCAATCATTTGGATGAAGTCACAGCAGCCTGCTATTCAGATTTTTCTTTGGAAACTTTTCCATGGCTCACTACCATTGCCAAATGTTATTGTATGTTTTACAGATCATGCCCACCATATGTCCATTTTGCCGAATGTCATCGGCATCAACCAGCCATTTATTTTTTCATTGTTCGGAGATTCGGGTGGTTAGGGCATATTTTGATGTTATATTGGATTTAGATACTACACATGCAGGTAATTGGTGGTCTTATTTCTTAGCCGTTTGTATTGGGGATCCACCGAATTTTTTAGGCGAAATGCAACACGTTTATCCTGGCATATTGTTCTAGAACATTTGGAAATCGTACACTTCTATGGTATTTGATGAGGCATCATGGTCTCAACGATCATTACTTCGTACAATTCGACGTGATATATTTCTTTAGGCAAAATCCAGGAACGGATGGGACATGTCAGTTCCACTTGGGCAATCATATCACTCTTTTCTTCTCTCTTTATGTACTTGATGGGACATGTCAGTTCCACTTGGGTAATCATATCACTCTTTTATTCTCTCTTTCTATACTCTTCTTCTCCCTTTTTCATATCCAAATTTCAAGAGGATAGAAAAACGAGAAAAAAGGGCTGAGATAACACTCAGGCAAGCAACACCAAAAAAAAATTTGAAGATTCAATGTTGTAGTTTAAAAGATTTTGTATGATTTGAAAGTTTCTTTGATCAAGTGTGTATATTTGTGCAATAAAAGTTCAAGATTACAAAGTAAAGAAGCCCTTAATGGCGTTTTGGACAAATCCGTAAGATTCCGTTATCAAGGCCAAGGCTCTTTAGGTCTAATCAAGAGATAGATTTATGCACTATAGCAAAGGCTCTATAGATGGCATATTGAAGAAATAGATTTCGGCTCCATGAACAAGGCTCTATGGATGGCCTAACAGGAAGATTTCAGTGTTGCAGCCAAGGCTCCTCTACCCTAATGAATATGGCTTAGAGGGATTCATGGCTTTGAAATAGCTCAATGAAATCCTTGTCCATTAAAAGTCACAACGTAGAAGATATGGCACTTTGGTCTTTGAAGACTTAATGTGCATTGTTGGAATACAACCTCGGCTCTATGGCCTTAGAAGAGTTATGTTGGGAGTGGCACTTTAGCCGACCTCTATTTATGAAGATTCTTGAAAAATGACACTTCGGCCGTCATCAAGAAACTTTATATACAAAGTTTTTATAGAAATGGCACTTAGGCCGACATCGAGAAAATTTATCTATATAGTTTTTGAAAAAATGGCACTTAGGCCGATGTTTGAACAAACTAGAAATCAAATTTGTTTGTGTACTAGTAACAAGCTAATTGATGTCAAGGTCCTGTAACCTTTAGAAGATTTCAGCCTTATGGCCAAGGCTCTTCCAGACATGTTCAAGAATAAGACTTCAGACTTATGCCAAGGCTCTTCAAAACTTGTGAAGCATAGTAGAAAATATGTATAGAAAATGTTAGAAAACCATTTGCAGGGTAAGCTAAGAAGAAGATTTCCAAAGGAGGTGCTGCCGAAGGAACATTTACCATGTTCCTACCAAGCAACCAAAAGGAATGGTTGTCTTCTTCTCGTTTACAAGCTTCAGTGCAGCAATCAAAGAAAGAATCAAGTTAGAATTTGTAAAAGATTGAGATCAAAGTCTCGGAAGATTTAAGCTCAGTGGCTAAGGTTTCTCATAACCTATTGAAAAAGATTTTAGCTTCACGGTTAAGGTTCTTCATTACCTATAAAGATTCCAGCTCAATGTTAAGGTTCTTCATGACCTACCGAAAAAGATTTCAGCTTGGCGGTTGAGGTTCTTCATGACTATCAAAAAAGATTTCAGCTCGATGGTTAAGGCTCTTCTCAGCCTTTTGAAAAAGATTTCAGCACAATGAAAGCTCTTTATAGCTTATTTGAAAAGGGAATTAAAAATCATGTGAAGTTGAAGATGTCTGCTCAAGGCTAAGGCTCTTCCCAGCCTATTGAAAAAATTTTAAAAAATCGTGTGCAGATGAAGATTTCTGCCCAAGGCGAAGGCTCTTCAAAGACTAGTGAAAAAGATTTGAAAATGGTGTGAAGCTGAGGAGTGATGAGGTTTTGAAAAGAGTTTTAACAACTGATGAATGATCGGCCATGTTAGTTTTCTAAAAATAGTTTTTTAACAAAGACTGACCAGAAGTATTCTCTACACATCCTCCTCTTCTTCTTTGAGCACATGGCTCTGATAGCATATTGGAATTCAGAAGCACATATTGTAAAATACAGAAGCGTGTATTGAAAAATATAAGAGCATAAATTGGATGTTGAACTGTAAAATTTATTCAGACTTCTCCACTTCGGTGTGGCACTTTGCCTCGGCACTCTTTTTATTTCTGCTTGCTCCTTACTTCAACATGACACCTTGGCTCGACATATTACTTCTTCTCTTATTTCTACAGACTATCCTTCAATAATAAGAGCTCCCTCCCAAAAGTCACATACATCCTGAAGAGCTAAAAGGATGGCTGGAAGTTCTACATCTTCTGCATTAACACAGATACTCGGTGTTACACCCGAAAATTTTCGAATTAGCCATTGTGGGTTAATTTAAAACTAGAGTAGTCATTGAGTATAACGACCCCTCGGAATTAAATTTAATCATAGAAAATCATTTATGTCCATGTGATTTATAACTACTTAGGGATGCTAAATAGGCATAAAGTATGAATGAAAACTTGGCACAAAAGAGATGTAAAATAAAAGAAAACAAGGTTTAAAGGTGCCATGGATAGGATAAATAATAATAATAATAATAATAATAATAATAATAATAATAATAATAATAATAATAATATAAAATAAAGTAAAGGATAATGATGAACTAAAATTTAAAAAAGATGATAAAGGCATGATGGGGGGAAACTGCCCCCCAAAATTCGCCCAGCCATATTGTTAAATAAGAGGGAGGGGGCAGATGGTTTAAGGAGGAAGTAACCAAAAAAATTGAAAATGAAGAGAACGCAGGGAGGGCTACGACTAGGAAGAGAAAAGAGGGGAGGAGAAGAGAAGAAAGGGAAGAGAGAAGAAGAAGAGAAAGAGACAAGGCAACCGGGTTTATTTCAATCGCGTAGTTTGTCTGCAAATTGGTAGGTTCCCTTTTCCCCCTCCAATTGCTACAAATTCAAGCATGCTTTAGTGATATATTATGTGTTTATTGTTTTTAATTGTTGAAATCTATACTATGTTGCTTAATCTGTGAAAAGCATGAGTTTTGATTACTGTGGAATGCGTTTGATGATCTGTGGAATGCCTGAAGTGTATTGCGTGCTTTGGTTTGATTTTAGGAAAAAATTTGATAATTAAAATAGTATAAATTTTGCGCATGTGTTTTTGAGTCTGTAAAATGCTGCGCAGAAGTCTATGCGGCGTGCTCTGCGTCTATGTGGTTTGATTTTGGGGATGAATTTGATATCAAAAGAATTTCTAGGATTTATCTTATTAATGTTATTTAATTGATTAAAAATAGTATTAAATATAGAAAAATATAAGTAAATATCAGAAAATTATAAAAAAATCCAAAAATGATAAAATACTGAAATTAAATTATTTTCAACAAATTTCTGTGTAGCGGGCCGATTGTGCACAAGTCTGACTCACTTACTTAATATATATAAAATAAAATAAAATAAAATAATCTACTCAGCGACTGCAGGCCGGGCCGAATGGCCAACAGACTGGGCCCCAGTTGGTTGGCCCAATTAAACGGAAAAAATATAATAATAATATAATTCTGAAATTTCTGGAAATTCTATAAAGGTTATTTAATTAATTTTAAATAGTAATAATTATAGGGAAAATATAAATAAAATCGGAAAATTATATATAAATTCCAGCAATTATAAAATGCTGAGATTAAATTATTTTTACTAAAGTTCATTAATTGTGATAATTCATTTAATTTGGATAATAAGGTAATAAATAGAAATAAATTAAGGAAAAATGAGAAAAAATATAGAAAATGCACAATAAATGTATACAAGCCATGAAAAAATTGGTTTAACGTCAAACAAAATTAAATCATTACTCGAATAATAAATGAACCTAGATTGAGTGCCGGAGGATAGTGAGGATGGGCTAGGGGCCTCAGGAGATTGTGTTTTTGTATTCATGGCACGTGCATTGCATGATGGCGGGTCGTGGCGTATGGGTCACGGGAGCTCAGGATGGTGTACGATGCCGGGGTCACGACACCCAGGATGGTGTACGGTGGCGCGGCCACGCACACTCAGGATGGTGACTGTGGGTGGGTACGACCCACAGTCACTCAGTAGGACCCGGGTTCATGCATTGCATGGTAGAGATAACGGCATTCTGTATGACATGACTTTGTTGCATGTGACATGCATAGTAGGACATGCATCACGATGTTGCACATTCTCTATCTGGAGTGAATTACCTTTCCGCATTCTTTCATATGCTTATGTGATATCATGTTTTGTGTTATGTGCTATATCTTTGCTGAGGACGGGGATGACACGGTAGTATGGGTAGACTGACGGTCGCGCTTAGGATATAAGAAGACCATACGGCTGTTTGTCTTTATTTTATTGGGGTCTCACCGGACATCACCTTGTTTGGATTTTCAAACTTACGTTATCGTTAGGATTTGATTCACTATTGTATTGAGGAATTTTTTTGTCAAGAAAAGTTTATGTTCTTGTATTTCGTTTCCGCGAGAAAAATTTCTACGTCTTTTCGGACATGTTGAAAATTGATTCGACGCTTTGTATTCTTCTTAGTGAGATACGGCGGGCGTACTTCTTCCGATGCTAGGGTTCGGGAGCGGGGCGCTACAGGTGGTATCAGAGTCGAGGCTTCAGATATGCCTTAAGAATGCAGGATTAACTAGATCACCTAGACATAAGCTATGATCTTCTCCTAGAAATGCCGGTTATATCTTAATAAATGAAGTAGACCTAAGTGACGATCTAGTTATGGGAGGTGTGCGCCGTTGGTGAGCTTTCTCTATTTAATTATCATTGAACCCCCGAACCTTCGTGTGAGCCTTACAAAGGCTCAAATCCATCGATAACTTCCGTCCAGATTCTCGTCAAGATTCGCACGAGATCAAAAAATAATACCGTTGTGTCGTGAATAATCTGGCAAAGGAGGCGACCACCAGAATCATGAGGCCATTCTCCAGGCATTGGTTCACACCGTGGCCACCACTTTGGCGCAATAGCGGCAGTAACAGTTGAACCAGTGGTTTCCGCCACTGCCACCACCAGGTCTGAGATTCCACTACATGTAAATGCAGGACATCCATAATCCAACGTTTAGAAGGATCCTTCACCAGGGAGACATAAATATGCGGCATGGCCGCTAAGAATCACAAGACCGCTCGTGACGAAAGTACAACCACGAAATAGTGCAGGACCACTGTCGCCACCAAGTGCTCAATGTGGATGCCACACCAGGGTTAGTGTTGGGGGATTATGCAAGTATCCGTGCGACTACCGAGATGTTTTGCGAGAGAGGACACTAAGCAGGGGCCGACGCCACCACCACAATAGAAATAACATAAAGGGAAGATAGGATCAGTGCCCAGATCCACGTGATGACTAATGCGGACATCAGGGAGGCCGGCGATGTAGTAACAGAGTTCAACCTTCGGCGACCAGGTCTCAATGACTCATCATCAGTACAGATGATGTTAGTCAGATATAAATGATCAAAGTTGCGTAGCAGAAGTGTGGCTTTCTTGAGTCACGTATGTTTAGAAGATGAACCTCAGTGGATCCGAAGAAGATTAAGGACATCGCTGAGTAGCCCTGACTGACCAAGGTGATTGAAGTAAGGAGTTCTCTTGGTTTCCAGCTGCTACATGGAATTCGTTTAAGGATTTTCGTTGATACTGGTGCCCCTGAGCAGACGGAAGCATAAGAAGGCGAAGTTCGAGTGAACAATTTGATATCAACAAAGATATCAACAAGGCTTTGCTGAGCCAAAAAAACTTAATCATAAGACCATAATACACAATGTCTCTAATTAACTATATATACACGCACTGGTCAACACAACATACTTTAACGACATATTTCCATTTATCAAACAACTACTAGAACATTAACATACAAAATCCAGCATAATTACGCAAAGAGATATAACACAGTACAAAAAAAGAGATATCACATAACATAATGAACTATAAATATACAACAACATAAGTCAACAATATATATATACACACACGCACTCATATACATACACATATATAAATATATACATAGATACATATATGTACAAAGCGACCAACATAAATTTATGAAGTAATAGGTAAAAGTTCACAATGTATATTAAATAGGATATATATATATATAAAAAAAAGAGACGAACACAGGCCAGATAACCAACTTAGAAATTTATAAACATTAAGATGTTAATATATATCGAGGGGGTACTAATCCACAGAGTAATACTTTTAAAAAACAACAACAACAACAACAACAACAACAACAACAACCCCTAGTCTCTTATAACAATAAAGAAGCAAATATACAAACACAATTGGTTACAACATTAATGATGTAATGTAACAAAAAAACATACGAATAGGTGCACAAGGCAAAAGTAATTACACGATGCTAAGTACATATGCACAAGTATACACACAATTGTTTCCAATGAGCCCACAATATAACTAGTACAACAAAACATTAATAAACATCATGGTATAAAACGACAACAGACAACACAATTACAAAGAATAAAATAACAAATACCTTACACACAAGACATGGATTACAAATAGGCATACAATTACAAGTTTTAAAATAAATTAACAACATCCACATTTGTAGTAAAGCATACTAATTATGATTTAGGAACGGCATAGTATAGCATGACATCATAGAAATAGATTAAAGCGTAAACAACTTAATAACATGACAAAAAAAGAAGAACAAACAGAAATATATATATATATATATATATATATATATATATATATCGTACTTGAACACCCAAGTAAATTATATATGTACATTACAGTAAAACCTATGCATATATGCATTTTTCTCAAAATAATACTTATACGATATTTATATAACAGTAAGACAGGTTAGTATGAAAATATAGAGACAAAAAAATTAACGACTAACATTAGGGGGATCACGATAAACAAAGACTAAAATAAATGAGCATAGCGTGTGTACCGCTTAAAAGTCAACTAACAAATGGTATAAACATAATACACGTAACCAACTGCAGATAACGGTTGTGAATTCATGAGCTACATATGATACAAAAGTCATACATGCATTTAAAATGAAAATATACAATACTATATGTCGATACCAAAAACAAACAAAAAAAACTTAACAATTAAAACGACCACCTCAACATTAAAACTCGTGTATGCTAATATATATAATGGACAGAGCTACGTTTGAACACGACGTTTCATCCCCAGACTGATGGACAGTCAGAGAGGACAATTCAACCTCTTGAGGATATGTCGAGGGCTTGTACACTGGATTTCAGATGGAACTAGAATGGTATGGTTAAGTTAATAAAATTCTCTTATAACAATAGCCACCTTAGTGCTATCAGCATGGCACCATTTGAGGCGCTCCACGGGCGCAAGTGTAGGTCCACTGTCTATCGGGATGAAGTGGGGGAGCACACTATCACCGAACCAGGGTTGATTAAGCGGGCCAAAAAAAGTTAAAGTTGATACGTGATAGACTTAAGGGTGCTCAAGAAAGAAGCAAGAGATGGGCAGATCCGAAGAGGCACCCCTGGAGTTTACTGTCGGAGAAAAGATTTATCTGAAAGTCACCCATAAAGGGTGTGACATGTTTTGGTCTGAAGGGCAAGTAGAGGCCTCGATACATTGGCCCCTACGAGGTGCTCGAAAGGATTGGTTCGTTAGCTTACCGTCTAGCGTTACCACCGGCGCTAGAACAGGTGCATAATGTATTTCATGTATCTCGGTTGAAGAGGTACGTCCCAGATCCGAGTCACGTACTGGACGCACCGCCTTTAAGAACTAGACCGAACGCGTCATATGAAGAGGATCATGTTCGAATCATAGACCGCAAGGATCAAGAACTGAGAAGGAGAATCATGCCATATGTCAAGGTGCAGTGGAGCAACGACAAAGAAAATGAAGCGATATGGGAGCTAGAGGATCATATGCGCGAGCGCCATCTATATCTCTTCGAAGAAGGTACGTTCCTGATTCGTGTCACGCACAGCCATTAAGAATTCGATCGAATGCATTATATGAGGAGACACCTATTCGGATTATAGACCGCGAAGACCAGGAGTTGAGGAGCATATACGAGAGAGATAACCACACTTCTTCGATTAAGGTACATCAAGTTTCGAGGATGAAACTTCTTGTAAGGTGGGTAGGATGTTACACCCGAAAATTTTTGAATTAGCCATTGTGGGTTAATTTAAAACTAGAGTAGTCATTGAGTATGACAACCCCTCGGAATTAAATTTAATCATAGAAATTCATTTATGTCCATGTGATTTATAACTACTTAGGGATGCTAAATAGGCATAAAGTATGAATGAAAACTTGGCACAAAAGAGATGTAAAAAAAAGAAAAGAAGGTTTAAAGGTGCCGTGGATAATAATAATAATAATAATAATAATAATAATAATAATAATAATAATAAAGTAAAGGATAATGATGAACTAAAATTAAAAAAAAGATGATAAAGGCGTGATGGGGAAACTGTCCCCCAAAATTTGCCCAGCCATATTGTTAAATAGGAGGGAGGGGGCAGACGGTTTAAGGAGGAAGTAACCAAAAAAAATTGAAAATGAAGAGAACGCAGGGAGGGCTACGGCTAGGAAGAGAAAAGAGGGGAGGAGAAGAGAAGAAAGGGAAGAGAGAAGAAGAAGAGAAAGAGACAAGGCAACCGGGTTTATTTCAATCGCGTAGTTTGTCTGCAAATATGTAGGTTCCCTTTTCCCCCTCCAATTGCTACAAATTAAAGCATGCTTTAGTGATATATTATGTGTTTATTGTTTTTAATTGTTGAATACTATGTTGCTTCATCTGTGAAAAGCATGAGTTTTGATAACTGTGAAATGTGTTTGGTTACTGTGGAATGCGTTTGATGATCTGTGGAATGCCTGAAGTGTATTGCGTGCTTTGGTTTTGATTTTAGGGAAAATTTGGATAATTAAAATAGTATAAATTTTGCGCATGTGTTTTTGAGTCTGTGGAATGCTGCGCAGAAGTCTATGTGGCATGCTCTGCGTCTATGTGGTTTGATTTTAGGGATGAATTTGATATCAAAAGAATTTATAGGATTTATTTTATTAATGTTATTTAATTGATTAAAAATAGTATTAAATATAGGAAAAATATAAGTAAACATTAGAAAATTATAAAAAAAATTCCAGAAATTATAAAATACTGAAATTAAATTATTTTCATCAAATTTCTATATAGCGGGCCGATTGTGCGCAAGTCTGACTCATTTACTTAATATATATAAAATAAAATAAAATAAAATAATCTACTAAGTCGAATGCGGGCCGGGTCGAATGGCCAACGGTCCGGGCCCCAGTTGGTTGGCCCAATTAAGCGGAAAAGATATAATAATAATATAATTATGAAATTTTTGGAAATTCTATAAAGGTTATTTAATTAATTTTAAATAGTAATAATTATAGGGAAAATATAAATAAAATCAAAAAATTATATATAAATTCCAGCAATTATAAAATGATGAGATTAAATTATTTTTACTAAAGTTCATTAATTGTGATAATTCATTTAATTTGGATAACTAGGTAATAAATAGAAATAAATTAAGAAAAAATGAGAAAAAATACAGAAAATGCACAATAAATGTATACAAGCCATGAAAAAATAGGTTTAACGTCAAACAACATTAAATCATTACTCGGATAATAAATGAACCTAGATTGAGTGCCGGAGGATGGTGAGGATGGGCCAGGGGCCTCAGTCGATTGTGTTTTTGCATTCATGGCACGTGCATTGCATGATGGCGGGTCGTGACGTACGGGTCACGGGCGCTCAGGATGGTGTACGATGGCGGGGCCATGACACACAGGATAGTGTACGGTGGTGCGGCCACGCACACTCAGGATGGTGACTGTGGGTGGGTACGACCCACAACCACTCAGTAGGACCCGGGTTCATGCATTGCATGGTGGAGATACCGGCATTCTGTATGACATGACTTTGTTGCGTGTGACATGCATAGTAGGACATGCATCACGATGTTGCGCATTCTCTATCTGGAGTGAATTACCTTTCCACATTCTTTCATATGCTTATGTGATATCATGTTATGTGTTATGTGTTATATCATTTTTGTATGCTCGTCTTGTACTAGTTGGAGACAGGTGCCTACTGGGTGATTTCCCGTCACTCACCCCTACTTCCCCCCCCCCACCAGGTGAGCAGGAAGAGACTTACGACTATGTCTTTGCTGAGGACGGAGATGACACGGTAGTATGGGCAGACTGACGGTCGCGCCTAGAATATAAGAAGACCCTGCGGCTGTTTGTTTTTATTTTATTGGGGTTTCACCAGACATCACCTTGTTTGGATTTTCAAACTTACGTTATCATTAGGATTTGATTCATTATTGTATTGAGGAATTTTTTTGTCAAGAAAAGTTTATGTTCTTGTATTTCGTTTCCGCGAGAAAAAATTCTACGTCTTTTCGGACATGTTAGAAATTTATTCGACGCTTTGTATTCTCCTAGTGAGATACGGCGGGCGCACTGATTCCGATGCTAGGGTCCGGGAGCGGGGCACTACACTCAGTGGCACCGAAACTGCAGCATGCACCAAGCAGCTGTGATCTCGCACCAAAAACCTAGTCACACCATGATGGTCCCTCCAAGCTTCATCCTTGTTCAACTTCAAAGTCCCTGCAGCCGGTGCCTCCCAACGTGCCAAATTTCGATTTGAAAGAACATGGCGAGTTTACCTTCTTGACAGCATTATACTATGAAAACAGTAGGGCTTCAGAGTTCGATATTAATGACAATATATATGCATGTTTGCTATTGTAAAAAATATAAATAAAATAGTTCGACCAAAACAAACAGAAGAAAATCGTTTCATCTCAATCTCTGGTTGGCGAGCAACTAATTTTTTTTTTCCAACAGTCGTAATCAAATACATCACCTAGCCAAATAGGTGGATATGTCCTAATTATGGATGGGATATTTACTGCTTGACTTTTACAGACTTTATTTTTTTTCCTCCAAATATGAACCAATCACCATAGTTATTTTGAATGAACCACTCGTCCGCTTTCCTGTATTTTTGGATAAATACTTATGTTCAATTGGTGGATTTAATATAGACTTGTTGGTTATCAAATTTCAATTAGGTAAACAGTCGTGTTTTTCTATTGATTTTATTAGTCTTAGTGGTATCTTGCGTTATTATGGAATAATTAGAGTTCAAGTTACACTTTTAGCTATTCACTAGGTCATAGAAATAACGTGTTGCAATCTCTTCGCTTCCTTGCCTTGAACTTGATGGGTATCTTGTTTGGAAAGCATTGGTAGAGCAGTGGCACCGGTGGAATGGCTTGAATTATTTGCTGGTCACAAAATCTTTCAACTACGTATTCTTATCACCTCTCACTATTTGTCACGGATGGGGAAGGTAGGGATGAGTCGCGGATTTGTTGGACATCTGCTCCATAGCATGAGTTGTTGTGGCTGCAGGAACCGGAGTTGGAAGAATTTTTTCGCTGGAATGGTTTTCTTCTTGGCTTGAAATGTGGATTCTTTGGCAGAACATATTCATAAAGTTCGAGACAAAATCTCCGTCTGAGATGTGGAATCGACAAAAACGTGGCCTTTCGAGGAAGAAGGTTAAAGACCTGGGGTATGAGCTTGGTGCGCTTAGTATGCAGGCCTCATTGTAAGGTTATTGATGATTGTGCTTCCATCCATCTACTTAATCATTTTTATGCTTTAGGAGAAGACTTGAAGGTCGTTCATATTGGGTAACTTTAATGGATAGGAATACTTCTTATTTCCATCAAAAAGCTTAGTCGAGGCATGAGAGCAACTTTGTTCAAAGTCCTCAAATCGACATGGCAGTGACTAATTTTGAAAGCTTAGTTACATCTGCCACTGCTGATACAGATTGTTTGGCAGTACTAGAATTCAATCAACTAACTGTTTCCCAGCAGGCTCGATTGTATTGTCCTTTTACTAAGGAAGAGGTGCGGCTTGTATGTCTTAGCTGCAGGAAAAAATTAGTTCGGGCCAGATGGTATGCAAGTCGTTTTTATCTCTTATGCAGCACTATTGGGACATGATTGATAGGATGTTGGTCAGAATCAAATTTAAGATAGGATCGAATTCCACCGATTTATGTCCAGAATCGTGTCATATCATGTCATATCTTTTTTGGATTTTAATCAAAGATACCACTGATAGTTTGTAAACTTAACTATAAATAAGACATGTTGTACTGTATTACAATCAATGAAATACGACTTTCATTTCTGAAAAATATACTTTTACATGGTATGAGAGTAGATTTTCTGATCTATAGGACTTAGAAAAAATTTCTTCTTCACTGTCCTCTTCCTTTCTCAACTGATCAAGTCATACCCACCCCCCAAAATTTAGAACATTTTGGAACTCAAAAACAGAGTCTCGTCACTGTTCTATCACCTTTTCCTGACCAGTTGACACATCCACAAAAACACAAACAAGAACCTTGAAACATAATTTCATCATTGTTTCTGAACCTCACACGACCAGTTGATCCAAAAATCATCGATTGTCTGGGCCCACAACTAATAATCACACAGTCATGTCGGCGGCAGGAACTTCCGAATCAAAAAACAACAAATTGGTTGTACAGTTAGTCAATCTGCCGAAGAATAATATTGGTGTTCAACAGACAGCCACCAATTCTGAAGACTTGTCACTAGGATCCGAATTCGATGGTGATGATTACCCATTATGGGCTATGCTCATCAAGAGAGCCATCAGAGGTTGGGGCAGGACACAGCACCTTATGGGTGTACCTCCACCACCGTCCAGTACAGACCAAACATATCCACAACAGGAACAGAATGACAGTTTGGTGTTTACCTGGCTTATCCAAAATATTGAACCAAACTTGGTAAACAATATACCCCAATGCCCGACAGCAAAAACACTATGGGATAGACTTGTGACCACTTACAGGTTGGGGGGATGCTCATCAGGTGTTTGACCTTCACATGAAGGCAAACTCTATCAAACAAAGTGGGGGATCCTTCAAATTCTGATAGAATCAACTTCAACGAGTCTGGATGGCAATAGACAGCAGGGACCCAACACCATGAGGGACCCTGAGGATATTGCAATTCACAACTACAGGTTCAAGAACAACGGCTATTCCAACTCTTAACCACTATGGATGAAAAGTTTGGGGTCGTAAAGACCTACTCAATTGAGAGTCACTCCTAACAGTGGAAATAGTCTAAGTAGCCATTTGAAGGGAAGAAGCCAGAATAGGGATTCTACAAGGAATTCCTTCAGAAATAGAGTCATCATCAAGGATTGGCTTCGGATTGAAGCTCCGAGGAAGAATCAAGTAGACACAGGCGTTGCCGCCACACTCACAGACGTCATCGCGTGACAGAGAAAAAGAAGAAAAATCAAAACTTCGGTGTACCCACTATGAATGAAGAAACATATGAAAGAAATGTGCTTCTAGCTAGTCGGATATCCTGAATAATAGAAGACAGAAGGAAGAAAGAAGCCACTGAAACAACAGAGGACACCGGCACCAGGCCAAGACACCACCGCTGTGAGTGCTGGCGAATGTATTAACACAGGCGACGGCATCACCAGTGTTAGAGACAACGACCATGGCCAGAGAGGTAAGAAGGAAGAAGACAACGGTAGCACCACAGGGGGAGGCCGAAGACTGGAAGAATAAGAATAGGGTTGGGTAATTAAAGCCCAACCCTTCTTCCCTTGATTTTCTTGTTTTACTCTTGCTTGTGAGAAGAACTACACCATTGACCTCGTTGAATTTCCAAAATATGCCACCTGACGAAATTAATTTATAAAAAACGTCACCTGACCAATCTATTGCCCAGAATGACCTACCAGACCTTAGTTATTCCTATAATATCCTGCCTACACCTACTAATTACCAGAGTACTCTCGAGTACACCAAAGTACCCAAAGTGGCCTCCGACTCCAGTCAAGCCCATATAAATCAAGCCGAAAGTCATCACCTGAATCTGAACCCTCATTAGAGTCTTTGAAAAATTCCGGGTGGACCATAGATTATGGGGCCACCGACACCATGAGATATGACCCACTGATTTCTTCATAATCACCACTCCACATAAAACCCATATTAAAACTGCAAATAAAGAACTAGTATCTATTCGTGGGACATGCGCTATTACTTTCTCCCCATAGTTCACGCTTCATAACTGCTTGTACGTTGCTGACTTGTCATCAAAATTATTATCACTAAGCAAAGTAACAAAAAAGCCCAATTGTGTAATAATAATATATCCTTGTTTTTTGCCTTTTATAGGACATTCATTCGAAGGAGATAATTAGACGTGTCACTGAGTGAGCGGTCTGTACTACATTGACGAGGTTACTTAACTGGTCAGTATGTTCTTGCTCACGGGACAGTTCATTGACAAGTGGTTATGACATTGTCGTCTAGGCCATCTAGTCTTCTGTTATCTCAAGTTCCTTTTTACTACTTTGTTTTTTAGTCAGATGATAATTTGTACTGTGAAACTTGCATACGTGCCAAACAGCACAAGAATACTTTTTGTCCCAATAATACTCGTGTTGGTAATTTTTTTCCTTGGTTCATTCTGACGTCTGGGGACCATCCCTCATCCCTACTCCACAAGGTTCCAATACTTTGTTACCTTTGTGGATGATTTTACCTGTATGACTTGGTTCTATTGTTTAAAACATAAATCAAAGGTCAGCATACGATTTCGTGACTTATTTCAAACGGTCCAAACACAGTTTAGCAAAACTATTCGCATCCTTTGTTCTAATAATCAGGGAGAATACTTGTCCCCCGAGACCTCTAAAACGTTTTCTATGAAAATGGTCTAGTCCATCAAATATCATGTCCTAATACTCCTCAACAAAATAGTGTAGCCAAACAAAAGAATTAGATCCTCATTGAAATGACACATGCTCACATGTCCCTACCAATTTTGGGCTTGAAGTAGTTGCTACCTCCGCTTACCTGTTAAATCGTTTACCCAAAAAATCCTTCACTGGGACACGACTCTTCAGACATTGTATACTCAAGTTAGTATTGTTGATAAAAAGGAGTTTGAGTGATTACAAAATGCATGATTTAAATAACGTGTACTAAAGAAATGCATGACACGTTTTATGACTTGACACATTTTTGCATGAAACCTGCCTTATATAGTTTATATATAATGTTGCCGTACTAACAAGCCATGAAGCTTTAAAGCTTACATAAAATGGCAAACATTTGTTGTGTTTGAACTATTTTCAGGTGCCACCACTAATGAACTAAACTAGTTCATTAAATGAAATACTTAGTTAAATGAACTAAGTAGTTCATTAAATGAAGATATATTTAGAAAAGGCATAAAGACCACAAATTGAATAATAGAAAGTACTCTCCACCTCTTATTACACGCCTTTATATATATATATATATATATATATATATATATATTCAGATTTTTTAAAAAAAAGGCACTATACACATATATTCCAACGTACTACTGACACGTTATATATTTTATGAACATACGTTAACGTCACACAACTATACTTACCTTATATTTATGAGTATATTCAGGTCTTATATCATATGATATAAGTCATGGTGATGACAAAATTATTACGACACATTACAAGGTTCTAAACCAAAAATTGTCGTATCGGGTGACTACCGAAACGTTGCCAACGTGTCACGTATTTGCCATATATAGATGGCCAGCCTCTACACTTCAAAAATGGCCACAAATTTCTTGGCTTACATGGTATATTCAACCATAAAATCATTCCATGTTGGCACACACAAATCACCCTCAATTAAGGTCAAATTGTGGAGATTTCAAATTCAACATTTTAGCACATGAGGCACCACTTACACTCAGCCTTAGAGCTGAATATTCAAGTTATTCTATGTATATTATGTGTAGCATAATATATATAACATGTGCAAAAAGTTTGAATTCAATCGGAGAAAAACCGTGAAATCTACAAAAGTCGAAAATTCGGCTTTCTGCGAACACGACACACAGAACGTTTTTGGCATGACATATAATGTATCTAGACACTTTTTACATATTAAATACATTCTAGATTGTTCTAAAAAAATCAATTTAGGACAGATTGGAATATACCATATATGTGTAATTATTGTGCACTATTTTATAAAGTTTGCAAAAATAAAATTCTGCACATGCCAATCCTACATCACGCACCTATTCAGCCTTGATGGAGTATATGTGGAGCTTCATTGGCATCTTTATTGGCCAAAAATGAAGTATACAAGGTTGGTTACATAAAGGAGGGAGCTACACAAGGTAATGTTTCAAACTATGTCACATATGTGACACATGCTGAAAATTCAGCATGTGTAATTTAAGCTGGCCGGTTTTGTGTACTAAATTGTGACATATTTACTTCTTCAATTTAAATGGATTAATTTGATGATAAGATAGAAGTATTTTGAATGTGTCTTGAATAGTGCATATGCTGAAAATTTCAGCATGTGCAGATATGAGTTGGGCGATTTTATGGAAGTAAATGAAGACAATTTGTCTTGCAAATTTTATGGGATTGATTATGTGACTTTTGGAAATATTTTGATGATTAATTTGGCACATGTTTTAAGTGATGTTTTTAGCTTTATACAGTCATCAAATGATGAAAAGTCTCATCCAATCAATGAGTGTCAAGTAAGCAAGGTCAAGATGATCATCGAGTGAAGTGTTGCCAAATAAGCAAGTGAATGTCACAATGATGCAAGGTATTCTTCCAAGGACTTAAATGATAATTTCCAATGGGAAGAAAAGGCAATAGGAGGCGGCCATATTTGATAAAAAGGAGAGAAGAAGAGCAAATCAAACATAAAACAAGTCTCACAAATCCTCTAGTGGAAAAACGTTTTCATCATCATCTTCTTCTATCTTTCCTTCTTCTTCTTTCAAATCCTATTGTATCTACATTCAAATACATTGTATAGGCTTCATATAAATCACCATACACGCCTAGTATTATGAAAGGATTGATGAAGGTGTGATCAAACCTTCATCCATTCGGTGGTGGTGTTCGTGATCATTGTGATTGCTTGTAAGGTTTGTAAATGGTTGGAGTTGGTGTATAAATCCATCAGCCCTGTGTGGTAAGGTGTTATTATTTTAGTGATAACCGGGGAAGGTGTCCTCGAAAACTGGAGTAGGTTGATTTAACCGAACCAGTATAAAATTCCTTATATTCTCTACTTTTTAGCACTTTACTTTCAGTTTCCTGCATCGTGCATCATTTTCATCACGATCGTAAAAATACCAACGAATTTCAAAAATCATGAAACTTTCCAGAAACATAGTCACACGTTATAAGTTTTGATTCAGTGCAAGTTTCAACTCATTTGGACAAGTATAATGCATTCAAACGTCCATAGTTATGAGACTAGTGCAGTCTGATTTTCAGACTTGTAAAGGTTGAGACTTTGAACGTATTTGACTAACTTCCCAAATGAATTTTTCAACACTGTTTCAAAACAATTAAATACACATAGTAAAGGGTTTGTCATTAAATTTTCAGACCAGTTGAAGCCACCATTTAATCAGAATAAATTTTTCAAGTCAGACTACCGGTTTTGGCAGATTTGCGCATCTGACCACCAACAATTTTTAAAAGGCTTAAAGGTTAAATTTTGATCTGAAATTTTTAGGAGATACTCAGAATATCTGAGACTAAGATCTCTCCAAATTTCAGAATTTTTGAAGACTTGTAACTTAGTTCTTAAAACGTATCAAAATAGGTCCTGAAAACAGAAACTATTTTCAGAAGTTGGATTTTAATTTTAAAACAATTTTAAAAACCAAATTTTCCGCACCCACTATTCCACCCTCTCCCCCCTCTAGTGGTGTCTTGCAGGTACTACAAGTGGTATCAGAGTGTAGGCATACTCACAATAAGAAGATCCAACAATCTAAGTGAGATGGCAACCACTAGCTTTAAAACCGAGCAAGAAGGTATGTCTAGTCAAAGGCCTCCTCTTTTTGATGGTGAGTCTTTTATCCAATGGAAGTTAAGAATGAAACTTTTTCTTATGGCTATTGATATTGATTTATGGTCCATCATAGAATAAGAATACGGTCCATTTGTTCCTTCAAAATTATCTACTGTAGATGGTGTCACACTAGAGGTTGTTAAGCCAAAACAAGAATATACTAGTGATGACAAAAAGAGACTAAGCATGAATGCTAGATCCATGCAATTACTTTTAAACGGGCTAAGTATAAGTGAATCTAGCTATGTGTCTAATTGCTCTAGTGCTCAAGAAATATGGAGAATTCTTGAGATGAAACATGAAGGGACTAGCCAAGTAAAGGAGTCCAAGATTAATATGCTTATGTCTACACTTGAGTCCTTTAAGTTATTTCCAAATTAGTCTATTTTCGATATGGATCTACGCTTGAATAACATTTACAATTCTCTTGAGTCTCTTGGGCTTTCTCTGTGCAGGAAAAGGTCCAAAAGGTATTACAAAGCCTTCCATCCGAATGGGACCCTAAAGTGACGGCTATAGAGGAAAGCAAACAAACCAAATCAATAAAAATAGAGGAACTAATTGAATCACTAAAGGTATATGAAAACAAACTCACTATAAGGAAATCAGAATCAATGTCAAAACAAGGTAATACTATTGCTTTTAAATCAAATGAAGACGTCTCTACTTCTTTCGATCACGTAGATGATAGTGATTCTGAATCAGACAATGATGACTTAATACTATTGGCTAAAGGTTTGAGAAAATTTATGAGAAAGTCATTTAAAAACAAACCTAAGGCTACCTCCACTAAAAGAAATAAAAATAAAACAAATGACAAAAACGTAAAATGCTACGAATGCGGAAAACTTGGACATTTATCTTATGACTATCCTAACAAAGACAAGAAAACAAACAAACACCTTGACAAAATAGACTCATCTCAGAATCCAAGCAAATGAGAAGAGCTATCAAGGCATCCACTTGGAGTGACACATCTGACTCTGAGACTGATACAAAAGAGGAGACGACACAAGTATGCTTTGTATCCAAAGCATCAAACGAGGTATCTTCTGATTCTGACTCTGACTATGAACCTTCATATGATGATCTTTTTAGTCAATATTTAGAATTGCACAAATTCACTAAGGCTCTAGCAAAAGAAAAGAAGCGATTAATTGAAGACAAGCAGTTGTTAGAATCTTCTAACACGAATCTTGTTTCTCAATTAACAATTCAAAAGAAGAGTCGTCATGCATCATCAATGCATTAAAGTCAGAGATCTCATCATTAACTACACATAATAATGAAATGAAATCTGAGATTTCAAATTTGAAATCAAGGAATATAGATTCAGAGAAAATGATGAAATAATTTGACACGGGATCTAACATGCTAGATCGCATTATTCTATCACAAAAACATGATAGTGATAAAACAAGATTAGGATACATTGAGACAAACGAAGCATCAATTAAACCAACCAAATTTGTTTTGTCTAAGAAGGTAGACATAATAAGGCAAACATGGCGCCTAAGATGACGAAAAGACCCCCTCTCCCTTCATCTCGTCATGCTTCTTCTTCATATCATACAAAATATTATTATGTTTCGTATAGATATGAGAAGAAACCAATGATGCATACACGACATTCATTCCATACATCTAGATCACGCACTATGCTACTAACACTAGAACATATCAAAAACGCACACCATATGATGCGCATAAGGGGATTCTCGGCCAAAGGCCTAACGTTTTCTCACCCTATGTCTACTATATTGCTCCTTCATCTACATTCTTACCATTTGCTAGACCGAGAAGGATCACCCAAGTATGGGTACCGAAAGGTACTTTTACTAAGAGGTGAATAACTAACTCGCAAGGACCCAAAATTAAAAGGGTACCTAAATCATTGTTGTACATTGCAGGGAACCCATACATCAATAGACACATCCATCAAGTTGTTCCTTGACAGTGGTTGCTCGAGGCACATGGCGGGTGACCCGAGCTTGTTCACAAAGTTGAAGAAGGTCACAAAAGTCGGATCGGTGACCTTTGGAGATAACAATGAAGGAAGAATCATTGGAAAAGGTACAATCGGAAGCCCAAGTACCCTTCAAATCTCCAACGTCTTCCTAGTAAGTAACTTATCCTATAATCTTCTTAGCATCTCACAATTTATTGACAACGGTTTTGATGTGTTTTACTCATCCATATTGCAATATAATAAATAAAAATGGAGAAGTAGTATTAAAAGGAAAAAAGGGAAGGAAACAATTTTACGCTTTCTATGGATGACATGTTAGACGCTAAGGTTAAGTGTTTTATATTAAATGAACCTAACGTTAATTTGTGGCATAGACGCTTAGGACACATTGGCATTTCTACACTTGAAAAACTTCAACGAAAGAACTTAATACGAGGATTGCCTAAACTTGATTTAGACAACTTTCAGTTGTGTGAATCTTGTATCAAAAGCAAACAAACACATGAGTCACATAAACCTAAGAATTAAATTAGCACGTCTAGAGTTTTAGAGTTATTACACATTGACTTGTTTGGTCCTAGTCGCACTAAGAGTCTCGGTGGACGTCATTATGCATGTGTTATCGTTGATGATTTTTCTCGCTATACTTGGACTTTATTTCTTGCAAATAAAGATGATAGTGCCATTGAGATTGCGAAACTAATAAAACAACTTGAAAATGAATATGGTTTGAATATGAAAAAGATTAGAAGCGATAGAGGCGGCGAATTTAAAAACATGGACATGATTGCATTTTGCGGAGAAAAAGGAATCAAACACGAGTTTTTGCCACCTAAACTCCACAATTAAATGGAGTAGTAGAAAGAAAGAATAGGACACTACAAGAAATCGCTAGAACCATGTTGTGTGAAAATAAATTGCCTAGATTTTTGTGGGCAAAAGCCGTAAATTGTGCATGCTATATAGTTAATCGTTTGTCAATTAGAAAGAAAATAAATAAAACGCCTGATGCGTGCAACTCGTGGGCTCCAACAATTCCACCTTCCAAACGTCCTTCACAAAGGGTTAGGTACAAAGAAGTAAACTTCCCCTTGCTTCCTTAGTGATCAAACGTGTGGACAACGAGCAAGACCAACACTATAAGATGGTCGTTGATCAGGCAAACCAAGAAGGCCCTCTTGGACGGCACCTTTTAGCAATGGCAATACCTTCAAATCGCTCAAATTTGAAGGATCTTAACTTAGGTTTTTAATGCAAAACCAAGAAAACAAAGTATCACTCAAAGTGAAGAAAATATCAAGAATTGTTATTCATCGAAAAGGTCAGTTTACAATCAGCCAAAGGGGTCTATTTATAGGCCTAGTAGACGCCCCCTTTAGCTTGAAAATGGCTAGAGATAATTCAAATAAAGCTATCTAACAAATTTTTAAATTTGAACTTTGCTTGAAAATTTAAACTAAGATAATTCTAGCTAAAACTTGAAATGCTTGAAAGATGTTATCTTCAATGAATCTAGTCATGTTTGGTGATGAAATTGGCGTTGGAGATGTTGTTGAACTTGAATTCAAAAGCTAGTTGAAGATTGGATTCAATTTGACTTCAAACTTGAATTCAATCTTTGAATTATGATCCCATCCTTTTCTTATCTCCAAGTTGGCGTGTGGAAGCCTTTCTAGACGTGTGAGATGTCTTCACATGGTTGAGATGTTGAATTCAAATGCTGGTTGGAGATTGAGTTTACTTGAACTTGAATTTAAACTTGGATTCAAATTTGAATTGTTGATCTATCCTTATCCTTGCTTCAAAGAATGGCGTGTGATCCCTTGAGATGATAGCCTAATCCTTTTTGAAATGTATGCCTCAAATTGGTTGAAACTTGAATTCAAATTATGGTTGAATTTGAATTCAAGTTTATCTTCAAGTTCAAATTCAAGTGAGATGTTATCCTTCAATTTAAAGTGGCCGCCCCCCTCTTTATGGATAATGAAGATGATTTCAACTTGATCAAGAGATTTCTATCTTGGACACCTTTGAATTTGTCTTAGCATAGACAAACATTCTCTTTGAAACATTCTCTTGAAACACTCTCTTCAACATTCTCTTGAAACATTCTCTTGAAACATTCTCTTGAAACATTCTCTTCAAACATTTCATGTACCTAATTTACCTACAAAGAAAAGACATAAAACAAAGATCACAAGAGACAAGATAAAATTTAAAGAAACAAAGAGTGTAGACGTGCATGTGATACATGCTCAAGTTGAAGGTTCAATGAAATGAACCCAAGGAGTCTTAGGTTCATCTTGAACAAGCTTGTACAAGAAGGTGGCAACTTGAAGACAAAGTTCCCTTGCCTTCCTTCTTGTTATAGGACCTTTGACCTCTTGATGGGACCTTTGATCCTCATCGGACCCTTGATCCTCATCAATCCCCCCCTCCTCAAAAGGATTCGTCCTCGAATCAAAAAGGTCATCGTTGAAAGGGGTGAGATCAGCAACATTAAAAGTAGGTGAAACTGAACCATACCTGTCGGGAAGATCGAGGATGTATGCATTGTCACCTATGCGTTTCAATACTTTAAAGGGTCCATCTCCGCGAGGCAACAATTTTGACTTTCTTTCATTGGGAAATCTTTCTTTACGCAAATGTAACCGCACAAAATCTCCAGGTTTGAACACAACTCTTTTCCGATGTTTGTTAGCTCGTCTTTCATAAGCTTTGTTTTTCTTTTCTAGTTGTGTTTTAACTTGTTCATGCAATTTCTTTATGTTGTCCGCTTTTTGTTTACCATCAAGACTAGAACGTTCATGCACGGGAATAGGAATCAAATCAATGGGAGACAAGGGATTAAAGCCATACACGATTTCAAATGGACTATGCAAAGTACCGTGATGGACACTCCTATTATATGCAAATTCGATATATGGTAAACAATCTTCCCAATGTTTAATGTGTTTTTGCAAAATGGCACACAAAAGTTGAGAAAGAGTACGATTAACGACTTCAGTTTGTCCATCAGTTTGTGGGTGTGCGGTGGTGGAAAACAACAATTGTGTACCAACTTTAGCCCACAAAACACGCCAAAAATGACTCAAGAATTTCGTATCTCTATCACTTACAATTGTACGTGACATGCCATGCAATCTAACAATTTCTTTGAAGAACAAATCAGCAACATGTGTGGCATCATCAACTTTTCTACATGCTATGAAATGTGCCATTTTTGAAAATCGATCGACCACAACGTAAATGCTATCGCGTCCTCCCAGAGACCTAGGAAGGCCTAAAACAAAGTCCATAGAAATGTCAATCCAAGGGGAATCAGGGACGGGTAAAGGCATGTAAAGGCCATGTGGTCGGGACTTGGATTTGGCTTGTTTGCAAGTGATGCAATTACCACACAACCTCTCGACGTCTACTCTCATGTGGGGCCAATAGAAATGTTCTTTAAGAGTCTCAAGGGTTTTGAACACCGAAATGACCCATTAAACCTCCCCCATGGGCTTCTCTGGTCAATGCTTCTCGTAGGGATGATTGGGGAACGCACAATTTTTGTTCTTTGAAAAGATAACCCTCATGTATGTAAAATTTTCCAAATGGTGCTTCTTTACATGCCTCGAATATGGTGCCAAAGTCATGGTCATTGGGGTACAAGTCCTTAAGTGATTCAAATCCTAAGAAGCGGGAAGATAATGTAGTCACTAACGTGTATCTCCTAGAGAGGGCATCGGCAACTATATTATCCTTTCCTTGTTTGTACTTAATCACGTAAGGGAATTGTTCTATGAACTCTACCCATTTGGCATGTCTTTTGTTCAACTTTCCTTGCCCTTTAAGATACTTAAGGCTTTCGTGGTCAGTGTGGATCACAAACTCTTTAGGTTGAAGATAGTGTTGCCAAGTTTGTAGGGATCTCACAAGGGCATAAAGTTCCTTATCATAGGTAGAGTAATTCAATGATGCTCCTTTCAACTTTTCACTAAAGTAGGCTATGGGTTTCTTACTTTGGGTCAAAACTGCGCCTATACCCACTCCACTTGCATCACACTCGATCTCAAAGGTCTCATCAAAATTTGGTAGTCTAAGTATGGGTGCAGTGGTCAGCCTACGTTTAAGTTCGTCAAATGCCTGTTGTTGTGGCTCTTCTCACCTAAAAGGCACATCTTTTTTCACAATTTCGTTTAGGGGTGCAGCTATGGAAGAAAAATCTTTGACAAAGCGTCTATAAAAGCTGGCTAGTCCATGAAAACTGCGAACTTCCCCTACATTCTTAGGTGTAGGCCACTCCACAATTGACCTAACCTTTTCCTCATCCATCTCTACTCCCTCAGCCGAAATGACAAAGCCTAGAAAAACTACGCGTTCTAAACAGAAAGAGCACTTCTTAAAGTTGGCGTAAAGTTGTTCTTGCTTAAGTTTTTCAAAAACGGCTCTAATGTGGTCAAGATGATCTTCTATGGTGTGGGAATAGATTAGGATATCATCGAAATAGACAACGACAAAGCGTCCTATGAACGCACGTAAGATTTCATTCATTAGCCTCATAAAGGTACTAGGGGCGTTGGTGAGCCCGAAGGGCATCACTAACCACTCATAGAGCCCAAACTTGGTTTTGAATGCAGTCTTCCATTCGTCCCCTTCTCGAATGCGTACCTGGAAGTACCCTTGCTTAAGGTCGATTTTGGTGAAGAATTTGGATCCGTGCAACATGTCTAACATATCGTCTAGCCTAGGTATGGGGTACCTATACTTGACGGTAATCTTGTTTATGGCTCGGCAATCGGTACACATTCTCCATGTTCCATCCTTTTTGGGTACTAAAATGACGGGGACGGCAGATGGGCTCAGACTCTCTCGGATTTGTCCACTAGCTAGGAGCTCTTCTACTTGCCTTTGGATTTCTTTGGTTTCTTTGGGGTTTGCTCGATAGGCTGGGCGATTGGGTAACACGGCTCCTGGGACAAAGTCGATTTGGTGTTCTATCCCTCTAATGGGTGGTAATCCGGATGGTGGTTCGGAAGGAAATAGAACTTCATATTCTTGGATAAGGGACGCAACTGAGGTAGGTAAGTTTGGTGGGAGTTCTTCAAGGGCAAGTTCACACGACTTTGGAATGATGATGAAGACAGTTTGGTTGTTATAAAGTGCACGTGTAACCTCTCTTTTCTTTGCGAAATACCCACACTTCTTTTTGGACTCGTTGACACTTAGAGGCACTACCTCTTTTCCCTTGCTCTCATTTTTTTTGTTCTCACTTTTCATATACTCCACGAATTTTCTCTCGGCTTCTTTTTTCTTAGGATCGGCTCTAGACTTGGACATGCGTTGGTGATCCTCGTGGACTTTGTGTGGTGGAAGTGCATGCAGTTTGTACAATTTGCCATTCAATTTGAAAGAATAACGATTCAAATAACCATCATATGTCACATGTCTATCAAATTGCCATGGCCTACCAAGTAAGATATGACTAGCATGCATTGGGGCGACATCACATAAAACATCATCTTTGTAACTACCAATGCTAAGAGAAATCAAAACTTGTTTACTTACGCTAACTTCACCGCAGTCATTTAGCCATGCAAGTTTGTAAGGGTGCGGATGATTAGTCATAGGCAAATTCAGTTTTCTTACTAATTCGATGCTAGCCACATTAGCACAAGAACCGGAATCAATGATCATGGTGCACACTTTACCATTTATCATGCAATGAATATGGAAAATGTTTTCTCTATGTTGTTCGTGATCATCTAATTTCGGATATGCATTTAAAGCTCGACGCACAACAAGAAACTCTTTAGTGTCAAAATCATCTAATGTGCCTAGATCCTCTTCAGGTTCAATTTCATTATCATGCTCAGACTCGTTTTCATGCTCGGACTCGGACACATATTCGTTTGTCTCTTCAATTAACATGATTCTTTTCGAATTAGGACATTCTTTTCCTATGTGACCACGTCCTTGACATTTATAACATTTAATGTCTCTAAACCTGTTTGAGGAATCCGAAGGATTTCCGGCAGGAGCCTTTTGTTGGGTGCGTTCGTCTCTCCTTTGTGTGGATTGCACACGATTGTCCATTCTTTGTGACGCACCTTGGACACGTGCTTGGCCTCCTGTAGGCCGTGAACTTCCTGTTCCTGAAGGCTTGCTGTGAAATCTTGATGAAGATTGATTAGTACGATAATTGGAATTGAAATTGGAGGAGTTACGTACCTTTAATTGTGCTTCAATCTTTTCAGCCATATGTACCATGGTGGTGAGGTCGAGATAAGGTTGAAGATCAACCCTTTGCGCAATCTCCCTGTTTAAACCATGTAAGAAACGAGCTTTGGTGGCCTCTTCAGGTTCCTGCAAGTTAGACCTATCCAACAAAATTTCTAACTCTTTATAGTACTCGTCTACACTTTTGGAACCTTGACGTAAGTTATGCAAGCTTGTGAAAATAGAACTCTCATAATTGTTTGGAATAAAACGTTGTCGCATTTCAAACTTCATTTCTTCCCAAGTGGCGATTGGGGGTTGTCTTGTCTTAGTTCTATTTCGACACAAATTCGTCCACCAATTAAGTGCATAACTAGAAAATTCAATGGAAGCATACCTCACTTTTTGCAATTCACTATAATTGGTACAAGAAAAGATCAAATCCACTTTCGTTTCCCATTCTAAATATTCCTCTGCATTACTTTTATCATAAAACGTGGGAATACTTATTTTGGTTTTGAGAAAATCGTCATCTTGCGGGAAAAGGGGATTTTGGCGTCTTTGGTAACCACGAGGATGGTGGTCATCAAAGTCGTAATCATCATGCTCAAAGGGTATGTAATCATCATTGTACCTTCTTGGAGCGTACCTTCTTGCTTGTGTAGGGGGAGCAAACCGTCTCGCTTCGGTGTGTGGGGGTCGAATGTTATCGTCCTCAATTTCTTCCGGAGGATGGCGCCTTGGTTGTGGTGGTGGAACGGCCCTGCTTGTTCCTTGGCCATCACTCGTTTTGTAGCTTCGCTCCACGTCTTCCAAGCGATGCTTAATTATCTCATTGTCGTGCATGAGTTTCTTAAGCATTTCCAGCATTTGTTGTTGAGTATTGTCAACAGTTTCGGCTCCTTTAGACTTGCTAGATGCGGAATTGCTGCTGGCCATTGTACCTAAGGAATTGAATGAAAAAACAAAGGAAAAAAAAAGAAAGAAGCAAACTAACACAAAGACAAACAAACGTTAAGGGATTAGTAAAAAAAATAAGCTATGGACACTCCGATTCCGACTCTTTCCACTCTCTTACCACTTTGGTTCTTGGATAACCTGAAGTTAAGAAGTCTCAAAGTGATCAATAAGGAAGTGTATTGCCAAGGCTTCTTCAAACCACAATGTTCTCCGCTTGTTTCTTCCCTTTTGCTTTCAAGTTGCACCAATTAGTATCAAAGTAGAATCAATTGAAATGAACTCAAACTTGAACTTTCTACTAAGAATCAAAGAAAATAAGCAACCAAAGTTGATGTATAAGGCTGAACCAAAGATGAACTAAGGGTTGCCGTGGGCAATCTTTAGTTAATTTTGATTCTATGCACTTACTATCCACAAAATGGTTCAAGTCATGCAACAATCGAGCAACCAAATGTGTGATTGGTTCAAGAAGATCAAGAGTTGGAGAATTGGGTATAGGGGACGGTAAAGTGGGTAATATGGTATCCAAGGTTTGCAAGTCGTACCAAAAAATTTTCCACGCAATGCACAAACGTTTTGCCCTTTTTCTTTGCTCTTGTTCTTTTGTTTTTCTTTTTCTTCCTTGCTATTTCAATTGAGCAAGGTTCAAATTCTCCTCTTTTTTTTGACTAAGGGCAGAATTGGGATTTCACTTGTTTTGCACTTAGCACTTGCGTTTTTGGACAGTGCAATGTATTTAAAATGCAATTTGTATCTTGGACTTGCAACAAAATTGACCTTGGAAGGTGATGGAAATTGGGTAAGGCCGAATAGGGGTTAGGGTTAGGGTTTTTGATTTAGGGTGGTTTTGAACGTTTTGGGGTTTTGCGGAATGTAGTTGTAGGAATGGAATGGGTGTTGTAATTTGACTATTTGGGTTGGTAATTGATGATTGGTGTGGCCAATTTGGATATTGGTTGGTCTAGGACTGAATTTGAGCAAAATTCAAATTCTAGGGTTAGGGTTTATTTGAATGAATTTGGATCTTTAGAATCTGATTGTTTTTGGGTAAATTGGTTTGGGGCTTTTTGTTTGGGGTGTAAATAGGGTTATTCGGGAAATAGAACTTCATATTCTTGGATAAGGGACGCAACTGAGGTAGGTAAGTTTGGTGGGAGTTCTTCAAGGGCAAGTTGACACGACTTTGGAATGATGATGAAGACAGTTTGGTTGTTATAAAGTGCACGTGTAACCTCTCTTTTCTTTGCGAAATACCCACACTTCTTTTTGGACTCGTTGACACTTAGAGGCACTACCTCTTTTCCCTTGCTCTCATTTTTTTTGTTCTCACTTTTCATATACTCCACGAATTTTCTCTCGGCTTCTTTTTCCTTAGGATCGGCTCTAGACTTGGACATGCGTTGGTGATCCTCGTGGACTTTGTGTGGTGGAAGTGCATGCAGTTTGTACAATTTGCCATTCAATTTGAAAGAATAACGATTCAAATAACCATCATATGTCACATGGCTATCAAATTGCCATGGCCTACCAAGTAAGATATGACTAGCATGCATTGGGGCGACATCACATAAAACATCATCTTTGTAATTACCAATGCTAAGAGAAATCAAAACTTGTTTACTTACGCTAACTTCACCGCAGTCATTTAGCCATGCAAGTTTGTAAGGGTGCGGATGATTAGTCATAGGCAAATTCAGTTTTCTTACTAATTCGATGCTAGCCACATTAGCACAAGAACCGGAATCAATGATCATGGTGCACACTTTACCATTTATCATGCAATGAATATGGAAAATGTTTTCTCTATGTTGTTCGTGATCATCTAATTTCGGATATGCATTTAAAGCTCGACGCACAACAAGAAACTCTTTAGTGTCAAAATCATCTAATGTGCCTAGATCCTCTTCAGGTTCAATTTCATTATCATGCTCAGACTCGTTTTCATGCTCGGACTCGGACACATATTCGTTTGTCTATTCAATTAACATGATTCTTTTCGAATTAGGACATTCTTTTCCTATGTGACCACGTCCTTGACATTTATAACATTTAATGTCTCTAAACCTGTTTGAGGAATCCGAAGGATTTCCGGCAGGAGCCTTTTGTTGGGTGCGTTCGTCTCTCCTTTGTGTGGATTGCACACGATTGTCCATTCTTTGTGACGCACCTTGGACACGTGCTTGGCCTCCTGTAGGCCGTGAACTTCCTGTTCCTGAAGGCTTGCTGTGAAATCTTGATGAAGATTGATTAGTACGATAATTGGAATTGAAATTGGAGGAGTTACGTACCTTTAATTGTGCTTCAATCTTTTCAGCCATATGTACCATGGTGGTGAGGTCAAGATAAGGTTGAAGATCAACCCTTTGCGCAATCTCCCTGTTTAAACCATGTAAGAAACGAGCTTTGGTGGCCTCTTCAGGTTCCTGCAAGTTAGACCTATCCAACAAAATTTCTAACTCTTTATAGTACTCGTCTACACTTTTGGAACCTTGACGTAAGTTATGCAAGCTTGTGAAAATAGAACTCTCATAATTGTTTGGAATAAAACGTTGTCGCATTTCAAACTTCATTTCTTCCCAAGTGGCGATTGGGGGTTGTCTTGTCTTAGTTCTATTTCGACACAAATTCGTCCACCAATTAAGTGCATAACTAGAAAATTCAATGGAAGCATACCTCACTTTTTGCAATTCACTATAATTGGTACAAGAAAAGATCAAATCCACTTTCGTTTCCCATTCTAAATATTCCTCTGCATTACTTTTACCATAAAACGTGGGAATACTTATTTTGGTTTTGAGAAAATCGTCATCTTGCGGGAAAAGGGGATTTTGGCGTCTTTGGTAACCACGAGGATGGTGGTCATCAAAGTCGTAATCATCATGCTCAAAGGGTATGTAATCATCATTGTACCTTCTTGGAGCGTACCTTCTTGCTTGTGTAGGGGGAGCAAACCGTCTCGCTTCGGTGTGTGGGGGTCGAATGTTATCGTCCTCAATTTCTTCCGGAGGATGGCGCCTTGGTTGTGGTGGTGGAACGGCCCTGCTTGTTCCTTGGCCATCACTCGTTTTGTAGCTTCGCTCCACGTCTTCCAAGCGATGCTTAATTATCTCATTGTCGTGCATGAGTTTCTTAAGCATTTCCAGCATTTGTTGTTGAGTATTGTCAACAGTTTCGGCTCCTTTAGACTTGCTAGATGCGGAATTGCTGCTGGCCATTGTACCTAAGGAATTGAACGAAAAAACAAAGGAAAAAAAAAGAAAGAAGAAAACTAACACAAAGACAAACAAACGTTAAGGGATTAGTAAAAAATAATAATCTATGGACACTCCGATTCCGACTCTTTCCACTCTCTTACCACTTTGGTTCTTGGATAACCTGAAGTTAAGAAGTCTCAAAGTGATCAATAAGGAAGTGTATTGTCAAGGCTTCTTCAAACCACAATGTTCTCCGCTTGTTTCTTCCCTTTTGCTTTCAAGTTGCACCAATTAGTATCAAAGTAGAATCAATTGAAATGAACTCAAACTTGAACTTTCTACTAAGAATCAAAGAAAATAAGCAACCAAAGTTGATGTATAAGGCTGATCCAATGATGAACTAAGGGTTGCCGTGGGTAATCTTTAGTTAATTTTGATTCTATGCACTTACTATCCACAAAATGGTTCAAGTCATGCAACAATCGAGCAACCAAATGTGTGATTGGTTCAAGAAGATCAAGAGTTGGAGAATTGGGTATAGGGGACGGTAAAGTGGGTAATATGGTATCCAAGGTTTGCAAGTCGTACCAAAAAATTTTCCACGCAATGCACAAACGTTTTGCCCTTTTTCTTTGCTCTTGTTCTTTTGTTTTTCTTTTTCTTCCTTGCTATTTCAATTGAGCAAGGTTCAAATTCTCCTCTTTTTTTTTGACTAAGGGCAGAATTGGGATTTCACTTGTTTTGCACTTAGCACTTGCGTTTTTGGACAGTGCAATGTATTTAAAATGCAATTTGTATCTTGGACTTGCAACAAAATTGACCTTGGAAGGTGATGGAAATTGGGTAAGGCCGAATAGGGGTTAGGGTTAGGGTTTTTGATTTAGGGTGGTTTTGAACGTTTTGGGGTTTTGCGGAATGTAGTTGTAGGAATGGAATGGGTGTTGTAATTTGACTATTTGGGTTGGTAATTGATGATTGGTGTGGCCAATTTGGATATTGGTTGGTCTAGGACTGAATTTGAGCAAAATTCAAATTCTAGGGTTAGGGTTTATTTGAATGAATTGGGATCTTTAGAATCTGATTGTTTTTGGGTAAATTGGTTTGGGGCTTTTTGTTTGGGGTGTAAATAGGGTTATTCGGGATCAGGTTGGTGAGTTTTAGGGTTGGGTTGGGGTGTGGGTGGTTGGGTCGTGGGGGTGTGTGGGCTGGTTTTAGGGTTTGGTTTGTGTTGTGAAGACAAGCACACGTAGGACTACCAGATTTAGCATGAAATCAATCACAATGCGAATCATAAGATGCATACAATCATCACCAACTAAAAGCTTCGGTAGCAACAAGATGATTTGAAACCGAGGTAGCTTTATAGGATGATGGTTGAAATATTTTCAAGAAGGCTGAATGTAACCTAAAAATGCAACGAACCCTAATGTGTTCAAGTTTGAATGACTCAAAAATCAGATTGTGATGTGAAAGGAAATAAAGGAAATGACACTTGAATGATGAAAAGCAAAATGCAGCAACTTGCAAGGACTCAAGCTAATGTGGACGTTTTGTTTTTTTTTTTGTTTTTTTGTATGAAATGCAAGGCGTGCAGAGTGAGGAGTAGAAGAAGGACTCAACTGAAATTGAAATGACTAGACTCAAACGAAAAGGAAAATGATAGATGGTGGAATAGAGTAACCTGTTCTCTGATACCAATTTGATGCGTGCAACTCGTGGGCTCCAACAATTCCACCTTCCAAACGTCCTTCACAAAGGGTTAGGCACAAAGAAGTAAACTTCCCCTTGCTTCCTTAGTGATCAAACGTGTGGACAACGAGCAAGACCAACACTATAAGATGGTCGTTGATCAGGCAAACCAAGAAGGCCCTCCTGGACGGCACCTTTTAGCAATGGCAATACCTTCAAATCGCTCAACTTTGAAGGATTTTAACTTAGGTTTTTAATGCAAAACCAAGAAAACAAAGTATCACTCAAAGTGAAGAAAATATCAAGAATTGTTATTCATCGAAAAGGTCAGTTTACAATCAGCCAAAGGGGTCTATTTATAGGCCTAGTAGACGCCCCCTTTAGCTTGAAAATGGCTAGAGATAATTCAAATAAAGCTATCTAACAAATGTTTAAATTTGAACTTTGCTTGAAAATTTAAACTAAGATAATTCTAGCTAAAACTTGAAATGCTTGAAAGATGTTATCTTCAATGAATCTAGTCATGTTTGGTGATGAAATTGGCGTTGGAGATGTTGTTGAACTTGAATTCAAAAGCTAGTTGAAGATTGGATTCAATTTGACTTCAAACTTGAATTCAATCTTTGAATTATGATCCCATCCTTTTCTTATCTCCAAGTTGGCGTGTGGAAGCCTTTCTAGACGTGTGAGATGTCTTCACATGGTTGAGATGTTGAATTCAAATGCTGGTTGGAGATTGAGTTTACTTGAACTTGAATTTAAACTTGGATTCAAATTTGAATTGTTGATCTATCCTTATCCTTGCTTCAAAGAATGGCGTGTGATCCCTTGAGATGATAGCCTAATCCTTTTTGAAATGTATGCCTCAAATTGGTTGAAACTTGAATTCAAATTATGGTTGAATTTGAATTCAAGTTTATCTTCAAGTTCAAATTCAAGTGAGATGTTATCCTTCAATTTAAAGTGGCCGCCCCCCTCTTTATGGATAATGAAGATGATTTCAACTTGATCAAGAGATTTCTATCTTGGACACCTTTGAATTTGTCTTAGCATAGACAAACATTCTCTTTGAAACATTCTCTTGAAACACTCTCTTCAACATTCTCTTGAAACATTCTCTTGAAACATTCTCTTGAAACATTCTCTTCAAACATTTCATGTACCTAATTTACCTACAAAGAAAAGACATAAAACAAAGATCACAAGAGACAAGATAAAATTTAAAGAAACAAAGAGTGTAGACGTGCATGTGATACATGCTCAAGTTGAAGGTTCAATGAAATGAACCCAAGGAGTCTTAGGTTCATCTTGAACATGCTTGTACAAGAAGGTGGCAACTTGAAGACAAAGTTCCCTTGCCCTCCTTCTTGTTATAGGACCTTTGACCTCTTGATGGGACCTTTGATCCTCATCGGACCCTTGATCCTCATCAATCCCCCCCTCCTCAAAAGGATTCGTCCTCGAATCAAAAAGGTCATCGTTGAAAGGGGTGAGATCAGCAACATTAAAAGTAGGTGAAACTGAACCATACCTGTCGGGAAGATCGAGGATGTATGCATTGTCACCTATGCGTTTCAATACTTTAAAGGGTCCATCTCCGCGAGGCAACAATTTTGACTTTCTTTCATTGGGAAATCTTTCTTTACGCAAATGTAACCACACTAAATCTCCAGGTTTGAACACAACTCTTTTCCGATGTTTGTTAGCTCGTCTTTCATAAGCTTTGTTTTTCTTTTCTAGTTGTGTTTTAACTTGTTCATGCAATTTCTTTATGTTGTCCGCTTTTTGTTTACCATCAAGACTAGAACGTTCATGCACGGGAATAGGAATCAAATCAATGGGAGACAAGGGATTAAAGCCATACACGATTTCAAATGGACTATGCAAAGTACCGTGATGGACACTCCTATTATATGCAAATTCGATATATGGTAAACAATCTTCCCAATGTTTAATGTGTTTTTGCAAAATGGCACGCAAAAGTTGAGAAAGAGTACGATTAACGACTTCAGTTTGTCCATCAGTTTGTGGGTGTGCGGTGGTGGAAAACAACAATTGTGTACCAACTTTAGCCCACAAAACACGCCAAAAATGACTCAAGAATTTCGTATCTCTATCACTTACAAATGTACGTGACATGCCATGCAATCTAACAATTTCTTTGAAGAACAAATCAGCAACATGTGTGGCATCATCAACTTTTCTACATGCTATGAAATATGCCATTTTTGAAAATCGATCGACCACAACGTAAATGCTATCGCGTCCTCCCCGAGACCTAGGAAGGCCTAAAACAAAGTCCATAGAAATGTCAATCCAAGGGGAATCAGGGACGGGTAAAGGCGTGTAAAGGCCATGTGGTCGGGACTTGGATTTGGCTTGTTTGCAAGTGATGCAATTACCACACAACCTCTCGACGTCTACTCTCATGTGGGGCCAATAGAAATGTTCTTTAAGAGTCTCAAGGGTTTTGAACACTCCGAAATGACCCATTAAACCTCCCCCATGGGCTTCTCTGGTCAATGCTTCTCGTAGGGATGATTGGGGAACGCACAATTTTTGTTCTTTGAAAAGATAACCCTCATGTATGTAAAATTTTCCAAATGGTGCTTCTTTACATGCCTCGAATATGGTGCCAAAGTCATGGTCATTGGGGTACAAGTCCTTAAGTGATTCAAATCCTAAGAAGCGGGAAGATAATGTAGTCACTAACGTGTATCTCCTAGAGAGGGCATCGGCAACTATATTATCCTTTCCTTGTTTGTACTTAATCACGTAAGGGAATTGTTCTATGAACTCTACCCATTTGGCATGTCTTTTGTTCAACTTTCCTTGCCCTTTAAGATACTTAAGGCTTTCGTGGTCAGTGTGGATCACAAACTCTTTAGGTTGAAGATAGTGTTGCCAAGTTTGTAGGGCTCTCACAAGGGCATAAAGTTCCTTATCATAGGTAGAGTAATTAAATGATGCTCCTTTCAACTTTTCACTAAAGTAGGCTATGGGTTTCTTACTTTGGGTCAAAACTGCGCCTATACCCACTCCACTTGCATCACACTCGATCTCAAAGGTCTCGTCAAAATTTGGTAGTCTAAGTATGGGTGCAGTGGTCAGCCTACGTTTAAGTTCGTCAAATGCCTGTTGTTGTGGCTCTTCCCACCTAAAAGGCACATCTTTTTTCACAATTTCGTTTAGGGGTGCAGCTATGGAAGAAAAATCTTTGACAAAGCGTCTATAAAAGCTGGCTAGTCCATGAAAACTGCGAACTTCCCCTACATTCTTAGGTGTAGGCCACTCCACAATTGACCTAACCTTTTCCTCATCCATCTCTACTCCCTCAGCCGAAATGACAAAGCCTAGAAAAACTACGCGTTCTAAACAGAAAGAGCACTTCTTAAAGTTGGCGTAAAGTTGTTCTTGCTTAAGTTTTTCAAAAACGGCTCTAATGTGGTCAAGATGATCTTCTATGGTGTGGGAATAGATTAGGATATCATCGAAATAGACAACGACAAAGCGTCCTATGAACGCACGTAAGATTTCATTCATTAGCCTCATAAAGGTACTAGGGGCGTTGGTGAGCCCGAAGGGCATCACTAACCACTCATAGAGCCCAAACTTGGTTTTGAATGCAGTCTTCCATTCGTCCCCTTCTCGAATGCGTACCTGGAAGTACCCTTGCTTAAGGTCGATTTTGGTGAACAACATGTCTAACATATCGTCTAGCCTAGGTATGGGGTACCTATACTTGACGGTAATCTTGTTTATGGCTCGGCAATCGGTACACATTCTCCATGTTCCATCCTTTTTGGGTACTAAAATGACGGGGATGGCAGATGGGCTCAGACTCTCTCGGATTTGTCCACTAGCTAGGAGCTCTTCTACTTGCCTTTGGATTTCTTTGGTTTCTTTGGGGTTTGCTCGATAGGCTGGGCGATTGGGTAACACGGCTCCTGGGACAAAGTCGATTTGGTGTTCTATCCCTCTAATGGGTGGTAATCCGGATGGTGGTTCGGAAGGAAATAGAACTTCATATTCTTGGATAAGGGACGCAACTGAGGTAGGTAAGTTTTGTGGGAGTTCTTCAAGGGCAAGTTGACACGACTTTGGAATGATGATGAAGACAGTTTGGTTGTTATAAAGTGCACGTGTAACCTCTCTTTTCTTTGCGAAATACCCACACTTCTTTTTGGACTCGTTGACACTTAGAGGCACTACCTCTTTTCCCTTGCTCTCATTTTTTTTGTTCTCACTTTTCATATACTCCACGAATTTTCTCTCGGCTTCTTTTTCCTTAGGATCGGCTCTAGACTTGGACATGCGTTGGTGATCCTCGTGGACTTTGTGTGGTGGAAGTGCATGCAGTTTGTACAATTTGCCATTCAATTTGAAAGAATAACGATTCAAATAACCATCATATGTCACATGTCTATCAAATTGCCATGGCCTACCAAGTAAGATATGACTAGCATGCATTGGGGCGACATCACATAAAACATCATCTTTGTAACTACCAATGCTAAGAAAAATCAAAACTTGTTTACTTACGCTAACTTCACCGCAGTCATTTAGCCATGCAAGTTTGTAAGGGTGCGGATGATTAGTCATAGGCAAATTCAGTTTTCTTACTAATTCGATGCTAGCCACATTAGCACAAGAACCGGAATCAATGATCATGGTGCACACTTTACCATTTATCATGCAATGAATATGGAAAATGTTTTCTCTATGTTGTTCGTGATCATCTAATTTCGGATATGCATTTAAAGCTCGACGCACAACAAGAAACTCTTTAGTGTCAAAATCATCTAATGTGCCTAGATCCTCTTCAGGTTCAATTTCATTATCATGCTCAGACTCGTTTTCATGCTCGGACTCGGACACATATTCGTTTGTCTCTTCAATTAACATGATTCTTTTCGAATTAGGACATTCTTTTCCTATGTGACCACGTCCTTGACATTTATAACATTTAATGTCTCTAAACCTGTTTGAGGAATCCGAAGGATTTCCGGCAGGAGCCTTTTGTTGGGTGCGTTCGTCTCTCCTTTGTGTGGATTGCACACGATTGTCCATTCTTTGTGACGCACCTTGGACACGTGCTTGGCCTCCTGTAGGCCGTGAACTTCCTGTTCCTGAAGGCTTGCTGTGAAATCTTGATGAAGATTGATTAGTACGATAATTGGAATTGAAATTGGAGGAGTTACGTACCTTTAATTGTGCTTCAATCTTTTCAGCCATATGTACCATGGTGGTGAGGTCGAGATAAGGTTGAAGATCAACCCTTTGCGCAATCTCCCTGTTTAAACCATGTAAGAAACGAGCTTTGGTGGCCTCTTCAGGTTCCTGCAAGTTAGACCTATCCAACAAAATTTCTAACTCTTTATAGTACTCGTCTACACTTTTGGAACCTTGACGTAAGTTATGCAAGCTTGTGAAAATAGAACTCTCATAATTGTTTGGAATAAAACGTTGTCGCATTTCAAACTTCATTTCTTCCCAAGTGGCGATTGGGGGTTGTCTTGTCTTAGTTCTATTTCGACACAAATTCGTCCACCAATTAAGTGCATAACTAGAAAATTCAATGGAAGCATACCTCACTTTTTGCAATTCACTATAATTGGTACAAGAAAAGATCAAATCCACTTTCGTTTCCCATTCTAAATATTCCTCTGCATTACTTTTACCATAAAACGTGGGAATACTTATTTTGGTTTTGAGAAAATCGTCATCTTGCGGGAAAAGGGGATTTTGGCGTCTTTGGTAACCACGAGGATGGTGGTCATCAAAGTCGTAATCATCATGCTCAAAGGGTATGTAATCATCATTGTACCTTCTTGGAGCGTACCTTCTTGCTTGTGTAGGGGGAGCAAACCGTCTCGCTTCGGTGTGTGGGGGTCGAATGTTATCGTCCTCAACTTCTTCTGGAGGATGGCGCCTTGGTTGTGGTGGTGGAACGGCCTTGCTTGTTCATTGGCCATCACTCGTTTTGTAGCTTCGCTCCACGTCTTCCAAGCGATGCTTAATTATCTCATTGTCGTGCATGAGTTTCTTAAGCATTTCCAGCATTTGTTGTTGAGTATTGTCAACAGTTTCGGCTCCTTTAGACTTGCTAGATGCGGAATTGCTGCTGGCCATTGTACCTAAGGAATTGAACGAAAAAACAAAGGGAAAAAAAAGAAAGAAGCAAACTAACACAAAGACAAACAAACGTTAAGGGATAAGTAAAAAAAATAAGCTATGGACACTCTGATTCCGACTCTTTCCACTCTCTTACCACTTTGGTTCTTGGATAACCTGAAGTTAAGAAGTCTCAAAGTGATCAATAAGGAAGTGTATTGCCAAGGCTTCTTCAAACCACAATGTTCTCCGCTTGTTTCTTCCCTTTTGCTTTCAAGTTGCACCAATTAGTATCAAAGTAGAATCAATTGAAATGAACTCAAACTTGAACATTCTACTAAGAATCAAAGAAAATAAGCAACCAAAGTTGATGTATAAGGCTGAACCAAAGATGAACTAAGGGTTGCCGTGGGCAATCTTTAGTTAATTTTGATTCTATGCACTTACTATCCACAAAATGGTTCAAGTCATGCAACAATCGAGCAACCAAATGTGTGATTGGTTCAAGAAGATCAAGAGTTGGAGAATTGGGTATAGGGGACGGTAAAGTGGGTAATATGGTATCCAAGGTTTGCAAGTCGTACCAAAAAATTTTCCACGCAATGCACAAACGTTTTGCCCTTTTTCTTTGCTCTTGTTCTTTTGTTTTTCTTTTTCTTCCTTGCTATTTCAATTGAGCAAGGTTCAGATTCTCCTCTTTTTTTTTGACTAAGGGCAGAATTGGGATTTCACTTGTTTTGCACTTAGCACTTGCGTTTTTGGACAGTGCAATGTATTTAAAATGCAATTTGTATCTTGGACTTGCAACAAAATTGACCTTGGAAGGTGATGGAAATTGGGTAAGGCCGAATAGGGGTTAGGGTTAGGGTTTTTGATTTAGGGTGGTTTTGAACGTTTTGGGGTTTTGCGGAATGTAGTTGTAGGAATGGAATGGGTGTTGTAATTTGACTATTTGGGTTGGTAATTGATGATTGGTGTGGCCAATTTAAATATTTGTTGGTCTAGGACTGAATTTGAGCAAAATTCAAATTCTAGGGTTAAGGTTTATTTGAATGAATTGGGATCTTTAGAATCTGATTGTTTTTGGGTAAATTGGTTTGGGGCTTTTTGTTTGGGGTGTAAATAGGGTTATTCGGGATCAGGTTGGTGAGTTTTAGGGTTGGGTTGGGTTGGGGTGTGGGTGGTTGGGTCGTGGGGGTGTGTGGGCTGGTTTTAGGGTTTGGTTTGTGTTGTGAAGACAAGCACACGTAGGACTACCAGATTTAGCATGAAATCAATCACAATACGAATCATAAGATGCATACAATCATCACCAACTAAAAGCTTCGGTAGCAACAAGATGATTTGAAACCGAGGTAGCTTTATAGGATGATGGTTGAAATATTTTCAAGAAGGCTGAATGTAACCTAAAAATGCAACGAACCCTAATGTGTTCAAGTTTGAATGACTCAAAAATCAGATTGTGATGTGAAAGGAAATAAAGGAAATGACACTTGAATGATGAAAAGCAAAATGCAGCAACTTGCAAGGACTCAAGCTAATGTGGACGTTTTGTTTTTTTTTTGTTTTTTTTTTGTATGAAATGCAAGGCGTGCAGAGTGAGGAGTAGAAGAAGGACTCAACTGAAATTGAAATGACTAGACTCAAACGAAAAGGAAAATGATAGATGGTGGAATAGAGTAACCTGTTCTCTGATACCAATTTGATGCGTGCAACTCGTGGGCTCCAACAATTCCACCTTCCAAACGTCCTTCACAAAGGGTTAGGCACAAAGAAGTAAACTTCCCCTTGCTTCCTTAGTGATCAAACGTGTGGACAACGAGCAAGACCAACACTATAAGATGGTCGTTGATCAGGCAAACCAAGAAGGCCCTCCTGGACGGCACCTTTTAGCAATGGCAATACCTTCAAATCGCTCAACTTTGAAGGATCTTAACTTAGGTTTTTAATGCAAAACCAAGAAAACAAAGTATCACTCAAAGTGAAGAAAATATCAAGAATTGTTATTCATCGAAAAGGTCAGTTTACAATCAGCCAAAGGGGTCTATTTATAGGCCTAGTAGACGCCCCCTTTAGCTTGAAAATGGCTAGAGATAATTCAAATAAAGCTATCTAACAAATGTTTAAATTTGAACTTTGCTTGAAAATTTAAACTAAGATAATTCTAGCCAAAACTTGAAATGCTTGAAAGATGTTATCTTCAATGAATCTAGTCATGTTTGGTGATGAAATTGGCGTTGGAGATGTTGTTGAACTTGAATTCAAAAGCTAGTTGAAGATTGGATTCAATTTGACTTCAAACTTGAATTCAATCTTTGAATTATGATCCCATCCTTTTCTTATCTCCAAGTTGGCGTGTGGAAGCCTTTCTAGACGTGTGAGATGTCTTCACATGGTTGAGATGTTGAATTCAAATGCTGGTTGGAGATTGAGTTTACTTGAACTTGAATTTAAACTTGGATTCAAATTTGAATTGTTGATCTATCCTTATCCTTGCTTCAAAGAATGGCGTGTGATCCCTTGAGATGATAGCCTAATCCTTTTTGAAATGTATGACTCAAATTGGTTGAAACTTGAATTCAAATTATGGTTGAATTTGAATTCAAGTTTATCTTCAAGTGAGATGTTATCCTTCAATTTAAAGTGGCCGCCCCCCTCTTTATGGATAATGAAGATGATTTCAACTTGATCAAGAGATTTCTATCTTGGACACCTTTGAATTTGTCTTAGCATAGACAAACATTCTCTTTGAAACATTCTCTTGAAACACTCTCTTCAACATTCTCTTCAAACATTCTCTTGAAACATTCTCTTGAAACATTCTCTTCAAACATTTCATGTACCTAATTTACCTACAAAGAAAAGACATAAAACAAAGATCACAAGAGACAAGATAAAATTTAAAGAAACAAAGAGTGTAGACGTGCATGTGATACATGCTCAAGTTGAAGGTTCAATGAAATGAACCCAAGGAGTCTTAGGTTCATCTTGAACATGCTTGTACAAGAAGGTGGCAACTTGAAGACAAAGTTCCCTTGCCCTCCTTCTTGTTATAGGACCTTTGACCTCTTGATGGGACCTTTGATCCTCATCGGACCCTTGATCCTCATCAACGCCTTATAAGATAATAAATGGTAGTATGCCTAAAATTGATTGCTTTCGTGTGTTTGGCTGCAAATGTTTTGTTTTAAATACGAAAGATTTTAGACAAGTTTGAATCTAAATCAATTGAATGCATCTTTGTTGGATATTCTATGAATTCAAAAGCATATAGATGTTATGATCCCATCACTAGACAAATTTTAGAATCCATTCATGTGAAGTTCAATGAATTTGGTGAGGTTGAAAAAGATAAAGAATATGAAGATGATTTTGAATTAAAACCCGTGTTAGATGATGATGATGGCATGCATGATGAAGTAAACACACTAGAAATGCGTGAGAACATAGAGAATAAACAACCAAGATGGCATAGGGATCACCCACACGATCTCATTATAGGTGACATTACTCACAGTGTGAGACCACGTAGAAGAATAATTCCGGATGAAATAAACCAATTTCATGCCATGATATCTGAAATTGAACCTAAAAATGTGTTTGATGCTTTGAGTAATTCTTCTTGGATTGATGCTATGTATGATGAACTTAATCAATTCGTAAGAAATGATGTATGGGATTTAGTGATATGACCACAAGATAAGACTATAATAGGCGCAAAGTGGGTGTTTAGAAATAAAATGAATGAAGAAGGAAAAGTTGTTAGAAACAAGGCTAGACTTGTAGCACAAGGATATAATCAAGAAGAAGGAATAGACTATCACGAAACATTTGGACCCGTGGCACGTTTAGAAGCCTTACGACTTTTACTTACTATTGCTTGCATGAAAGGTTTTAAACTTTATCAAATGGACGTGAAAAGTACATTTTTAAATGGTTTTATACAAGAAGAAGAATATGTGAAACTGCCACACGGTTTTGAAGATCTGAAATACCCCGTGTTGGGTCCGAAACACACTCTAGAGGGGGGGTGAATAGAGTGTTTGACACTTTTGCAGAATTTTCTTGCTTGGCTCAACTCAAAAGAAATTCAAAATCAAAGCAAGAATGGGAGATGAGAAGCAATGAATGAATACACCGGATATAGATTGGTTCGAATCGTAAATGATTGTACTCCACTACCACTTTGTTGCCAAACTGGATTTTTAACAACTACTCTTTTTATTAGAGACAATAAGAACAACCACAGCAACACTTACACTAACACTTTAGTGTAAGCAACAACAACAGCAACTTCTTGCACAAAACACACTTGTGCAACTACAGCAACTACAGCTCTAGCAAGAACAACTTCTTGCTACCTCACAACTTCAACAAAGTTCCCTCAAGAACTTTCCCACGGTGGGTTGAAGAAAATAGTAAGGTTCACACTTTCTCACAAGTCTAAGCACAAGCAAGGGATCAACTATTTATGGTTTCTCTTGTGCTAGACTCTCTATCTCTTAATATACAACAATGAAGAACAAAGAATAGTTTAATAAGCGTTAAGCAATTTTACAAATGTGAGAGAACAATACAATAATGAATAATGAAGCTAGATGATGGTGAAAGTGTATATTTGCCTCATCCAAGCTTCTTCCTTTTATAGATGAAGTTCACCACGTTTTTGAGCTCTCCACCATGTCTTCAACTACTCCAAATGTCAAGATAATGCCAAATAGTCTTTAGCCACCCTATGGAGTGATTTGATCCTGAATAGCCAACCTAGGATTGCTTAGACATAGATATAATAGTCAAGGAAGCATGTAATTGTGGGGGTTAAAGTCTACAAGAAATTTGAGCAAGATTGGATAGAGAAAATACCATGAATCTCCCTTGGATTTTGTTCCAACGTTTAAGAAATTTTGAATTCTGGGGGACATCGATCGATCCAAGTGCCTGGGGTGAGAGATCGATGTCCTCCAGAAACTTTGCAGTTTTTTGAAACTGATGACATCAATCGATCGAAGTCCCCCTGGGAGAGACTAATGTCACTTCGATCGATCGATGTCCCCTGGACTGAGAGATCGATGTTGGACATAAAGTATTCTGCCTGACATCGATCAATCGAAGTCTCCCTAGAGAGAGACCGATGTGACATCGATCGATCGATGTCCCCAGGTTGAGGGATCGATGTTGGACAGAAAGGTTTCTGCCTGACATCAATCGATCGAAGCCAGAGGCTGAAGTACACCGATCGATCGATGTCTCCAGTTTGAGAGATTGATGTTGGACAGAAAGTTCCAATCTCAACCATTTTTGACATAGTGTAATTTTCTCATCTTGCATCAAGTCTCTAGCATAAATTTAACTTATTTAAAACATATTTTCATCATCAAAACCATTTATAACTTAACAATCTCCCCCTTTTTGATGATTTCAAAACCATGATTCAAAAGATTTTTTACTTGATACATTTACATCTAAACTTGATATTTTACAACTCCCCCTTAGTTCATGCTCCCTCATCATATGAACACATCAAAAACTCCCCCTTAACATGTAATCTACCCAAAATCAATAAATATGATGTCAATGCTCCCCCTCTACCCATGCACCAAATTTCATATTTTCATCTTTTCAATATGTGAGATAGCATACCAAAGTAACAAACACTATCAATCACTTTACACATGCATATCAAGAGACTTCATGCCATGTTATGCCAAATCCAACTTCTCAAACCAAGCTATGTTATGCAAACCACCAAGGCTTAAGCCATCAACAAGCCATGCCACTATATCATATCAAGACAACCACCAACTTAAGACAATAGAGCCAACTTAAGACAACAATCATGCCAAGACAACAACCATGCATGCCAAAACTATACCATGCCAAATCATGCCCAACCAAAACTCTACCAACATACCAAGACAACTTAAACAATACCAATACTATATCATGCCAAAACTATATCAAGCACCAAAATGTAAACCATCAACATATCAAGACACACCAATACCAACAATACCAACATATCAACTTCTCCCCCTTTCTGAAAACATCAAGAAAAAAATCATAAGAGACACGAAAATAAAGAAGTGAAATATCATTTAGTACATAAGAAGTTCATGAGATATATAAGTAATCTCAACTTTTAAGCTACTCCTATAGCTACGGGGGAATAAGGAGAACTAAGAAAATCTACTCTTCATCAAAAGAGAAACATAGGATAGAAAGAGCAGCTTTGAGCTTCGTTTTCAGTTTTTGGTACTTGGATTTCTGAACGGTCAGCTCCGTTTGCAGCATTGTGAATTGTGTATCAACCTTTGTTTCTAATGTTTTGACACGGTCCTGAATGTTCTTAAATTCCTTTTCTAGATCATCAATGCGTACGGCTTCTGTGGTCAAGTCCTCCCCCTATTGACCAAGTGTATGGTGGATGTCGCTAATTTTAGCCTCTGCATTGAATTCTTCCTCGGAACCACTAGCTTCCTCCATTGGGGCTTTTCCTTTGTCCTTTTGGGAGGTGGAGCTTGGTTGTGGGGGCGGTTGTGGTGAAAGGTGAGAAGAGAGTTTCATGGAAAGTTCAGTGGGTAATGGTGGAGGAGTGGGATCTTCAGGTTCGTCCTCGTCTAGTTCTTATTGTCCACCCCTCCTTTGTGCTTCCTTCCTTGATTTATGAATTTGTTAGATGTTGACTTTTGTGTAAGAATCCTTGTTGGATATTTGTTCCATATATTCATCATCCAACACCACTTTTTTCTTGGTGAGCAATCTATAAATTAGATTTCTATATGGAAGCGTTTTTTATTTCTTTGTAACAGCTTCCATTATATTCGCAAATACGAGCTCCCCAAAATTCACTTGTTCCCTCATGTCAATACGGTAAGAAATATAGAAATCCAAGTTTCTTGGGAGCTTAGCTGGCTTTCCATTGACACAAAAGGTAACAATAGCAAGCAAAACTCTGTATACTAGAGCATGTCATTTGTGTTCTTACTAAGGTGAAATCCAAGATAGTTTTTGACCTCATCTTCAGATACCTGATAGTTATAGATATCCCACAATGTTCCCAACCGTCATCAGGAATACCAAGCAAGTCATTGATTGAACGAGTAGTAAACTCGACAAGTTGATCATCTATCACAGAATGGAGCGAATATGAATTTCCATTCAAATATTTTAACCATAGATTTGCATAAAACATCCTAGTGTATCGAATAGACATGCAATCCATTTCAGAATTATCCCAAATTGGTCTCTATTTTTTATCATCAAACCAATCTATGATTGGTTTCAATTCTTCATTACTCAAAATATCTTCAATTTTGAGTAATTTTAATGGGATTGTAGACCTCTTCTTAGTCTCCCATTCTTCAAACAAAACTTGAGCTCTAAGAGAGATGTAGGTTACCTTACCTGTGTTAAAGGGCTCTTTTAGGCAATCTTCATATTCTTCAGGTTTGACCCATGGAAAATTTTGAAATGTGAGATTTTCTCTTATCTCAGCCAACATGGTCTCTTGGACACTAGTGGTTTTCTTCCTTATTCCTTCCATTCTTGAACCAATTGGTAGTCTTGATTGACTGCCTTCTTGTGAAGTTTTTTGCCTTTTTGGGTGATTTTTCGTTCTTGGTGCCATTTGAGAAGATTAGGGTATAAAATTTTTGGATATGGTGATGGAACCTAGAGAATATATGTAGAGTTGGATAATATTGAAGAAAAACTCGAGTTTGAACAAGAGATTTGTGGTTTTAGGGGTCGAATTTTGTGTATTTCGCCGGAGGGAGTTTAGGGTTCGAAGTAGAAGATGAAGAAATGGGGTTTTTTGCAGATTTTGTAATCTCTGTCCTGTCGGGGTCTTCGATCGATGTCCTAGACATAGATCGATCGATGTCTTGTTTTATATCAGTCTCTCAGAATGCCACATTGATCGATCGATGTCTTCTGAAATCAGCCTTTTTGACTATTTTTACCCTCTAACCAATGTTCATCATCCTAATCTTGCTCTAATTGATTCAAAAGTATCATAGGAAGGGATTTAGTAAAGACATCCTCTAGTTGGTCACTGTTTGGAACAAATTCAACGCATACTAATCATTTTTGAATGCAATCCCTTATGAAGTGATGCCTCACTTCTATATGTTTGGTTCTACTATGGTGAACCGGGTTTTATGCTATACTTATGGTGTGTTGTCACATAAGATGGGAACTTTATCAAACTGAACATTGTAATCATTTAAGGTGTTGATCATCCAAAGTAGTTGTGCACAACACGAAGCGACCGATACATATTCGGATTCCGCCGTTGAAAGTGACACACTATTTTGTTTCTTGGAGAACCAAGAAACTAAGCAATCTTCAAGAAATTGACATGTCCCGGAGGTGCTTTTTCTATCAACAAGATTTCCGGCATAGTCGGAGTCACTATACTTTCTTAAATCAAAACAACCGTTTTTGGGATAAAACAATCCAAAGTTCAAGGTTTCTTTCAAATACCTAAAGATACGCTTAATGGCAACTAGATGCGATTCCTTAGGCATACATTGAAATCTAGCACATAAGCACACAGCATGCAAAATATCCGGTCTATTAGCGGTCAAATAAAGTAAACTTCCAATCATACCCCTATATTTGGTTACCTCAACCGGCTTCCCTTTTTCGTCTTTGTCAAGCTTTGTACTTGTGCTCATTAGTGTGCTTACACTTCTTCCATCCTCAAACTCGTACTTCTTGAGTAGATCCTTTGTATACTTTGTTTGAGATATGTACACTCCATCTTGAGCTTGCTTGATTTGAAGACCAAGAAAGTAGTTGAGTTCACCCATCATGCTCATTTCAAATTCTCCTTCCATCAATTTAGCAAAATGCACACAAAGAGAATCATTAGTAGCACCAAATATAATATCATCCACATAAATTTGAACAAGCAATTGATGGTTTCCTTGTTCTTTAATGAAAAGATTAGTGTCAACTTTTCCTCTTAAAAACTCATTTTCAAGAAGGAAGTTACTTAATCTATCATACCATGCCCTAGGAGCTTGTTTAAGTCCATAAAGGACCTTTTTGAGTTTAAATATATGATTTGGATAATCATGATTTTCAAACCCCAGAGGTTGAGCTACATACACCTCTTCTTGAATTATTCCATTCAAGAATGCGGATTTCACATCCATTTGATATAGTTTGAAATCCTTATAGCATGCATATGCTAATAGCATCCTAATAGAATCTAACCTAGCTACGGGGGCAAAGGTCTCATCATAGTCTATGGCTTCCTCTTGCCTATATCCTTGAGCTACTAACCTAGCCTTGTTTCTAGTGATGTTTCTTTTATCATCCATTTTGTTTCTAAATACCCATTTAGTGCCAATTACGGGATGATCATTAGGTTTAGCTACTAATTCTCAAACATCACTCCTTTCAAATTGATTTAGTTCCTCTTGCATGGCTAATACCCAATCTTCATCATTTATAGCCTCCTTTATATTTTTAGGCTCAGCTTGTGAAATGAAGGAATTTTCATTAAATTTTCTCCTAGTCATTATGCCTTGACTAGTTTAACCTATTATTAATTCTTTAGGGTGATCTTTCCTATACTTATATGATTCCGGTAAATTTGAGGTATCTCCTCCTACTTCTTCATCTTCAACCTTAGGTTCAAGGGGATCGATCCTAAGGTTAATGACAATATTACCTTGTGGATTCTCAAATTTCTCTATATGACTTACTTCAATTATTTCATCATCATCATCATTAGTGTTTGGTTCATCCTTAATGAGTTCACTAAACTTGACATGAATTGATTCTTCAACTTTCATGCTACTTTTATTATATACTCTAAATGCCTTGCTATTTTGAGCATAACCCATGAAGATTCCTTCATCCGTTTTGAAATCAAGTTTATCCAAGTTATCTTTGGTGTTAAGTATAAAGCACTTACAACCAAATACCTTGAAATAACCAATATTTGGTATTCTACCTTTCCAAAGCTCATAAGGAGTCTTTTTGAGAGATGGTCTCAAATAAACTCTATTGATCACATGACAAGCGGTGTTTACCGCTTTGGCCCAAAAATACTTGGATAGCTCAAATTCATTTAGTATGGCTCTACTCATTTCTTGAAGTGTTCTATTTCTCCTTTCCGTAATACCATTTTGTTGAGGAGTTCTTGGAGCCAAGAAATTGTGTCCATACCCTTTGAATACACAAAATTCTTGAAACTCTCCATCAAACTCACCACCTCTATCACTTCTAATTTCCTTAATTGTGTCTTCTCTTTGATTTTCTAGTCTCCTACAAAGCTTTATAAATTCTTGGCATGCATCATTACCCAAGTGTACCTAGAGAAGTCATCTACCACAACAAATGTATAATGTTTTTCACTTAGACTTGCCATACCAATATCCCCATACAAATTCATATGAAGTAATTGTAGGGGTTTGGTGGTGGAGATTTCACTTTTAGGCTTGAAGCTTGTTTTAAGAAGCTTTGCCTTTTGACAAGTGTCACATAAGTCATGGTTTTCGAAATTCAACTTTGGAAGACCTTGGACCTTTTCATTTTTGCAAATCTGTTTGAAATTTTTAAAACTAATATGTCCAAGTCATCTATGTCATAGTTGAGTCAAATCATTTTTGGCAACTAGGCAAGAAACATTTTGTGATATCAAATCATGTATGCTAAATTTGTAAACATCATTTTTCCTTATAGTCTCAAAAACAATCTTATCGTTCTTTTTCACAATGCATTTTCTTTTCACAAATTCAACTTGAAAACATCACATAGTTTGCTAACACTTCTCAAATTATACTTAAGCCCTTCTACATATAGTACATTATTAATAGAAAAAGAAGAATTATTCATTTCTCCATGTCCAAGGATTTTGGCTCGCATATTGTCAAAATGCACCGTTCCACCATCTTGGAGCTTGAGCTTGGTGAACAACGTTTTGTCTTCGGTCATGTGCGTTGAACATCCGCTGTCCATAAGCCATTTGGTTCCTTCTTCTTTGGCTGCTCCATTTATCTTGAGAGCCTACGAAACCAAGAGATTTATGCATTGGTACCCTTTGATGGTTGGGTCCTTTAGGGTTAGTTTGTCGACCCTTAGGCTTCCAAACATACATGCTTCCAAATCTAGCTCTACATTCATTCTTCATATGTCCTACTTTGTTGCAATGAAAACAAGTGGGTACATGCGTTGGTTTAGAAGTTGATGAGTTATGTTGTGTTTTTCTCTTGTTTGCTTTTTTCTTTAATGACTTAGGCTTAATGGAAGAATGTGATGAATTAAATCCTAAACCAGATTTATCATTTCCAATTCTTTGATTTCCAAGTAGTATGTCTAAATTATTTTTACCATTTGTTAGTATGTGTAAATCTAACCTTAGTTTCTCACATTCTTTCCTAATTTCTACATTTTCAAGAGCTACAGTTTTATGCATGGTGAGTATGATGTCATGCTCTTGAAATATCAAAATGTTCTTATCATGCAAGTTCTTATTTTTTAAAATGCTCTTCTTGAACTCTTTCTACAAATGTTTATACTTTAAGTTCAGTTTTTCAAAATCATCTTGCAAATCTCTTATTTCATCTTGCAAATTTGAAGGATTAGAATTTACCTCAAGGTCATCTTCAATTGCCATGAGACAAGTATGTTGAGCTTTTGGATTTTCAGTTATTGCAATGAGCCCAACACCTTGATCTTCACTCTCTTCTCCTTCCGATTCGGAAAGGAGATCATCCCACATGGTTACCTCCGCATTGAGGGCTTTCTTCTTTTGAGGAAAGGCCTTCTTCTCTTGCTTTTACGGCTCCTTTACGTGTCAATCGGCAATGAAGTGACCAGGTCGACCGCATCTATAGCGATTTTCACTTGCTTCTTTTTGTTTGGGTGATCTCTTGAAAAACTTTCTTGCTTGAGCTTTATTTCTTAATACCATTCTTCTAAATTTTCTTACTAGAAAAGCAACTTTCTCATTCGACTCATCGAATTCTACCACCAACCCTTTGTGTGATGTTTGTGTGGTCTTGATAGGATTCATCCTATTTTGTTCATCAATAAGAAGTTCATGAGTAAGAAGATTACTGGATAGCTCATCAAGGATAAGAGTCTTGAGATTCTTTGATTCAGTGATGGCGGTGACTTTAGGTGTCCATTCTCTTGGCAAAGAGTTGAGGAGTTTTGATACAAGGTCTTCATTTGACATTTTCTTGTCCACCATGGAAAGTTGATTTACTATTCGTGTGAATCGGTCGATTGTCTCCTCAATCTTCTCACCGTTCTTCATTCCGAACATTTCATACTCCTTCATGAGCATGAGTCTTTTGGCCATTCTTACTTGCTCAGTTCTTTGGTGTTACACCTGGAAATTTTCGAATTAGTCACGATGTGCAAATATAGGAATTAAGTAGCCGTTGGGTGTAACAATCCTTTGAAATTTAATTAACTGTGGCATTTCGATTACGTTCAAGTAATTGTATAATTATATATAAAAGTGTTATACATAAGATAAAAAACGAAAGAAAAAGAAATTAATAAAATATAGATTAAATAAAGGGGACCGGGTAGAGATAATGGAAGGGGAAAAAATAATTAAGATAAAAAAATTGAAAAAAAAATCAAATAAAGGAAGTGATAATGGGGGAACCGTTTCCCCCATGATTCTCGGCAATCTCACCTAGAAATAGGTGATTTAGGGTGCTGTTGATTCATTAAAGAAAAGAATATTGAAAAAAAAGGAACGCACAAGAGGAAGGAGCGGCGGCAAGGAAGAGTAAAGAGGGGAGAAGAATGAGAAGAGAGAAGAAGAAGAGAAAAGAGAGAAGGCAACTGGGTTTATTTCAATCGCGTAGTTGTCTACAAATAGGTAGGTTCTCTTTTCCCCCTCCAATTGATACAAATTCAAGCATGCTCTAGTGATATTTTATGTGTTTTGTTGTTTTAGTTGTTGAATTTCATAGCATGTTGTTCAATCTGTGAAAAAGCATGAGTTTTGATGACTGTGGAATGCGTTTGATGTCTGTGGAACGGGTATACTGTTTTACGTGCATTAGATTTGATGTTAGGGAAAAATTTGATAATCAAAATACTAAAAACTGTTGCATTATTAGCCGTTTCCATTCTTGTTTTGGCCTTAAAATAGGTTCCTATAGACTGGAAATAGACAAAAATATACATCGGGTCGAAAAACAGAGGCCGGAGGCCGCCGGTGCGAATCACGTAATGTCAAAAATGGCCGCGCATGCCTTCACGCGCGTGCATGGGCTGCACGCGCCTACTGGTTTCCCTGCGATGGAATTCTGATTTTTTAAATAAAAATAATAATATGAAAGCAAAACGGGCCGAAGCTCGGAATCAGCAAACAGGCCAACCCTTAACGGGCCGCCTGCACCTGCGCCAGGGCTTGGCCCATTAACGATATATATATAAAAAAACCTGAGAACTGGGCGGAGCCGCCGGCGGACCGGGTCGAATGGCCAACGGACTAGGCCAGCTGCCAACCAGCCCACTAACTCAATACAAAAAAAGGTGTGGTGGATCGTGGGCCAGACCTCAAACGGGCCGGACCGAGGGGACCAGCTGCCGCTGGCGGGTTGGGCAAGCAGGCTGTGGCCTGTTGATTTTATATATATATATATATATATATATATATATATATATATAATTATGAGTTTCTGAAATTGTAGTAATGTTATATAATTGTTTAAAATATAAATAATTATAATAAAAATACAAATAAAAATCAGAAAATTATAAATCAATTTCAGAAATTATAAAATGCTGAAATTAAATTATTTCATCAAATTTCAGTAATTGTGGTAATTTATTTAATTTGAATAATTAGGTAATAAACAAAAATAAGTGGGAGAAATTGAGGAAAAATATAGAAAAGGCACGATAAATGTATACAAGCCATGAAAAAATAGGTTTGACGCCAAACAACGTTAAATCATTACTTGGTTAATAAGTGAACCTAGATTTGAGTGCCGAAGGATGGTGAGGATGGGCCAGGAGCCTCAGGCGATTGTGTTGTTTGCATTCATGGCACGCGCATTGCATTATGGCGGGTCGTGACATACGAGTCACGGGCGCTCAGGATGGTGTACGGTGGCGGGGCCACACGCACTCAGGATGGTGTACGGTGGCGCGGCCACGCACACTTAGTATGGTGATAGACTTATGGTGCTGAAGTTAGTACTAAATAAGGAGGTAGTGGCAGTGATTTGCGCCTATGCACCCCAAGTGGGACTAGGAGAACAGGAGAAGAAAAGGTTTTGGGATTGCTTAGATGTAGTGTGAAAGGCAATACCCAGGAGGAACGAATTTGTATCGGGGGTGATTTTAATGGACATATTGGAAAGAATAGTGATGGTTTTCATGCAGTACATGGCGGGTTTGGTTATGGAGATAGCAACAAACAGGGTAGAGATCTGCTAGACCTAGCAGTAGCCCATGACCTAGGCATTATAAACTCGTTTTTAAGAAAAAAGAATCACATTTTATCACGTTTAACAGCGGAGGACGTCACACGCAGATCGACTATTTTCTGATGAGGCGTGAAGACCGACGGCTGTGGAGGGACTGTAAGGTTATACCAGGAGAGACAGCGGTGATGCAACACCGTTTATTAGTGGTAGTATAATATTGAGCCAAAAGCTGAGTAAGGGGGTTAGAAAATTCTCACCCAGTATTCGATGGGGAAGTCTGAAGGATGAAAAAATTAATATATTCAGAGACAAGGTCATCTCTGCGAAACTAGATTGTCTAGGTGATGACACAAATCAGATGTGGGAAGCTATATCGACTACTATTACTCAAGCGGCGAGAGAAACGCTTGGGGTAACAACAGGAAAGAAGTCCGTACATAAAGAGACGTGGTGGTGGAACGAGGATGTACAACAAAAAAATAAAAGACAAACAAAAGATTTTTAGAGAGCTGTTAAGATGCACCAATGGGGAAGAAAAAGTGCGATTGAAGGATAATTACAAAATCGCCAGGACGGAGGCGAAGAAGACAGTGACAGAAGCAAAGACTGCAGCTTATAAAAGGATGTATGTGAGACTAGAAACAAAAGAATGAGAACATGATATGTTCAAGATTGCCAAAGCTAGGGATCGAAAGAGGCAGGACCTAGGAGGCGGGAAGTTCATATAAGGAGAAGATGGACATGTGTTAGTCAAAGCACAAGACATCAAGTTGAAATGGCAAACATACTTTCACAATCTTTTCAACGGAAGTAGTGCCGACTACGAAAAACGAGAAAGCACCACTAACCAACAACGACAACATAATAACTCTGACTGTCAGAACATCACACAAAGAGAGGTGATGAGAGCACTAAAGAAGATGGGAAGAGCTAAAGCGGTCGACCTAGATAACATACCCATTGAGGCATGGAAGTCTTTAGGAGAGGAAGGGGTCCAATGGCTAACTACTCTGTTCAATCGTATTTATAAAACAGGGAAGATGCCAGATGAGTGGAGAAGGAGTGTCGTGGTCTCCCTATATAAGAACAAAGGAGACGCACAGTGTTGTGTGAACTATAGAGGGATTAAGTTGTTAAGCCATACCATGAAGTTATGGGAGAGAATAATCGACACTCGAATGAGGAGAGAAACTCAGGTTACGGTGAACCAATTTGGTTTTATGCCAGGAAGGTCAACTACGGAAACAATACACATTCTCAGGAGATTAATGGAGAAGTATAGGGAGAAGCGTGATTTACATATGGTTTTCATCGATCTTGAAAAAGCATATGATAGTGTGCCGCGTAGCCTGATATGGGATAGTCTGGAGGCAAGAGGGATCCCTATGAAGTATATAGACATAATTAGAGATATGTATGCTAGGACAAAAACAACCGTTTGTACGGATATGGGAAATACAGACTTTTTTCCGGTGGAGGTCGGTCTCCATCAAGGGTCTGCGTTGAGCCCATTTCTTTTTGCAGTTGTCCTGGACGAGTTGTCAAAGCCGATACAGGAGGAAGTTCCGTGGTGTATGCTTTTTGCTGACGATATTGTATTAGTCGCAGAAAGTAGACATACCCTGAGTATGAGAGTAGAGCAGTGGAGAGGTATTTTAGAGAGAAAAGGCTTAAAGATTAGCCGTTCTAAGACTGAGTATCTGCACTGCGACTTCAGCGGCGTAGCAGACAGTGAGGATAGCCAGCTCACCATTGATGGTCAAGTGGTACTACAAGTAAGTAAGTTTAAGTACCTAGGATCATTTGTGCAGTAGAATGGCGACACAGATAATGATGTAGCACATCGAGTTCAAGCAGGCTGGTGTAGATGGAGGGCGGCCTCAGGGGTGCTGTGTGACAAAAATTTCCCAACTAAATTAAAGGGAAAATTTTATAGGGTGGCAGCGCAACCGGCAATGCTATATGGGACAGACTGCTGGGCCATCAAGAGGTCACAATTACAGAAGATGGAAGTGGCAGAGATGAAAATGTTAAGATGGATGTGTGGGCATACACGGCTAGACCGGATCAAAAACAAGGTATTTCAAGAAAGGTTAGGCGTGGCTAGTATAGCCGATAAGATAAAGGAGGGAAGATTGAGGTGGTTTGGCTATGTCATGCGAAGACAGACAACGGCGTCGGTCAGAGCAATTGAAAGCCTCGAAACAGGAGTAAGGCAGTCCCAAACTGACTTGGGATGAGCAGATAAGGCACGACTTACAAGATTTGCACCTCTCTGAGGACATGGTCCAGGATAGGAGTTCATGGAGACATAAGATTAAGGTTAACGAGGTATAGGTCATATATAGGGACACTTTAGAGTATAGTTAGGGACATAGATAGGCGTAGACACTATCTACGCTTTAGGTTGACTTTCCACTTGGTGGCGTATGTTATACTGTTGTTTTACATTACATGTACATATATACGTGATGTGTATTTTAATAGCGAAAGGTCTTTCTTTGTATTTCTTGAATGTACTCATTAACACACTAGCACAACATATCTCTATTATCATGTCATTCATGCAGGTAGAGCCGGGGGTCTCACTGGAAGCAGACTCTCTATCCCTTGGGATAGGGGTATTGTCTGCCTACCACTTACCCTCCCCAGACCCTAACGATAGCTTTTGCTGTCGTTGGGATATACTGGGTATGGATGATGATGATGGAGCTATGTATCACACACTAATCAATACAACATGATTTAACGATATACTTCCCTATATCAAACGTGTACTAGAACATCAACCATATAAAAAAAATCCAACACAACTACATAAAGAAATATAACATAAAACAAAAAAAGAGAGATACCACATAACGTAATGAACTATGAATATACAGTAACATGATTCAACATATTATATATACATATACCAAAAAAAGATCAGTTGCAAAAAAAACACAACATAGTGCACACCATACTCATGCCCGACACAAACAAATACATAGCCCACCATAACATGTAAACAAATTAACTTAAATCGTTAGTAGTAAAATCACAGTCACACCTGCAAAACCAATAGTTTTCCCCACCTTCATATACTACCACTCCATGGCCTAATAAAATTTACTAATTCAAGTACAACATGAACAATAGATACCACAAAAGTGCAAAATAAAAAAATAAAATTGACCACTATATATAGAAAAAAAGGAAAATGTACCAGCTTGTTGTAACATACAAACATAAAGATAATAAGCACAAGATATACTAACTACTAAAATGTCTACACCCTTACCATAGTGTAACTTTGTGAGCTGTAATGAACCAACCAACTTATTAAGCCATATAATGTTATCACCACATCAAACACAAACAGTGTAAGTGCGAAAGACTTTATATACACTATACCTATACATACAAAGCGACCAACATGAAAAATACGAAGTATAAATAAAAGATCTCAATATATATAGAGTATGATAACAACGTAGGAGTAGCGAACATACAAAAGATATAAGATAAGATAGGAGTATATGTGCTAAATGACTACTACAAAAAAAACTAGTTTGTTACAACCATAAGGAGGCATATAGGCAAACATAATTGGTTACAACATTAACTGATGAAAATAAGTCGATCTAAGAAAACATACAAATAGATACACGAAACCTAAGTAATTAACTGACGTTAAGTAAATATGAACGGGTATACACGCAACTATATCAATGACACTACAACATAACTAATACAACAAAACAATGATAAACCTCATAATATATAATGACAACAAACAACACAATTACAAAGAATACAGTAACACAAATACATTCATACAAGACATGGGTTACGACATAGGCAAACATTCACAAGTTTTAAAACAAATCACTAATATGCACAATTGAAGTAAAGCATGCTAATTTCGAGTTAGGAACAACACAGCATTGCATGACAACACAGGAATAGATTAAAGTGTAAATAACTTAATAACATGACCTATAAAAAAATTTATCATATATGAACATCCAAATAAATTATATATCTACACTACAATAAAACATGTGCATTTATGCATTTCCTTCAGAATAATATACATAACAATATTTATACAACAATAAGATAAGTTTGTACGAAAAATATATAGTATAGGTAACAAAGGAATTATTAACGACTAACATAAGTACAGAAAAGAGATCACGATAAACAAAGACTAAAATGAACGCACATAACGTGTATACCGCTTAAAACTCAACTAACAAATAATATAAACGTAATACACGTAACAAACTGCAGATTGGCTCATACATTTGATGGCCCTCTACCGCATAGTAACACCATTCATACACATTTGCTCAGATGGTGGCGTGCGTCTTCTCCAACGTCTATGGCAGAGCAATTGAGGGTTGTTGCCCCTTCTATTCTAACATGGATAATTTGGAAAGAATATGCGGCGATCAAGTTTAGTTCTGACACTTTCGTTTACGCAATGATCTTTGAGAAGATTCGCCTAGCTGTCTATACATGGTGTGCTACGGTAAACGGCAAAAAGTTTGCATCAACTATCCCTCATTTAGTCACTTTAAATTTTTCTCCGCCAATTAGAACAAGGCACCTCAGAATAGTTCGTTGGGAATTGCCGCCTACTGGAAAGCTAAAACTAAATGTTGACGCAGCAGTGGGACGATCCCAAGCGGCTGGGGCAGCAGTGCTATGCACGCCCAATGGTCTCCTTATTTCTGCAATATGCTTTTCACTCCCTCATACCACTCCATTGAGGACAGAGCTTCAAACTATGACGTTTGCTTTGATATATTGCGAGAGGTTATCCCAATCTTATCATAGAGACTGATTTCCAGTCACTACTTCATCTTCTGTCCTCAGCGCGGCTGCACACAGGTCTACTAGGCTTAGACATTCAACGAGCATCTCTCTTTTTATCGTTGAATTGCTCAACACTCTAGTACTGCCTGCGGGAAGCCAACTCTGTGGCTCATAGGCTTGCCTGACATGGCTATCGAATGGCTGGTCTTAGACGCTTCCACACATGCGGCGATCTTCCCTACAAGGTTTGTGGTGCTCTAACAATGGATCATTAGCTTCCTGCCTTGCGATGAGGATTATGTCTCACATAGTGTTGGCGATGCTCTCATTTTGTTGTCTGAGTTGTTTATCAACTCAGACAACATTGGTCGTTCTCCTCAAAACAATCACTCTCATGGCTGTGAGATGCTTGATTATATTATTATTATTCCTCAGATTCTTTATTTGATGCAGTTTACACTGTCCTTACATCAACCAAATATGATATGCGGTCATCCATATCAAACACACATGGAGCTTGCTACACCAAAGATGCTGGATCTACTTTCCAAATGCATTTGGTTTCGGACGTCGCCTTTGTTCACACTGAATCAATGCGACATAGGTACGTGCCAAACCTGATTATCACCCTTGTTTCATTACGATTATTTTCGACTAATATATTCGTGTCACCTTCTTTCTGAGGTTTGCTTGGTCATGCCGCTTGCAATACACCATGCTCACTGCCGATTCTTATGGGCTTTCTCTGGGATATCATTTGACAATTGCTCTTTCCGGAACACAGATAATGCAGCATCTCCAGTATTTTGCCTCCTTGCAAATTGTATAAATATGTACTCTTTTTCCTTCGCCAGGGTTTTATCCACAAGGGTGGTTTTACCTGGCAAGGTTTCAATACGGCACATCATATACAATTGGCGATTGGCAATTATCAGCGCTTTGTACCATTTCTTTTCTTAGGATAACTCTATGTAATAAGGTTTTCCTCCACCACAAGTGAGGCTATTCAATAAAATAAATTTTCTAATAAAAACAAACTACAGATAATGGGTGTGCATTCATGAGCTACATGCAATACATAGGCCATACCTGCTTCTAAAATGATGATACACAGCATACTATATGTATATACCAAATAGGTTTAACAACTTAACCTTTAAAACGACAACACATATTAAAACTCGGGTGTTCTGATATATATTGGATGGAGCATTGCACTTCATCCCTAGATCGATAGGCAGTCAGAGAAAACAATATAGACATTAGAAGACATGTTGAGAGCTTGCGCCATGGACTTCAAGGAAAACTAAAATCGTAGGATCAAGTTGATTGAGCTCTCCTACGACAACAGCTATCATGGCGCCATCGGCATGGTGTCATTTGAGGTGCTCTACGAACGTAAGTGCAGATCCTCAACCCAGTGAAACGAAGTTGGAGAGTGTACTATTACCGGTACAGAGTTGATTGAGCAAAACATGAAGAAGGTAAAGTTAATTTGTGAAAGACTTAAGGTTGCCCAAGACATAAGTAAGAGTTGGGCAGATTCAAAGAGATGTCTCCTGGAGTTACTGTCGAAAAAAAAGGGTTTACTTGAAGGTATCGCCTATGAAGTGAGTTGTACATTTGATCTGAAGGGTAAGCTAGGGCCTCGTTACAATGGCCCCTACGAGGTACTCGAAAGGATTGGTTCGTTAGCTTACTGCTTGGTGTTAAGTCTGACACTAGCTCAAGTACACAATGTCTCTCAGCTGAGAAGGTATGTTTCTGACCTGAGTTATGCATTGGACGCCAAGACTTTGTGGATCAGACTGGATGCGTCATATGAAGAGACTCATGTTTGGATCATAGACCGCAAGGACCAAGAGCTGAGAAGGAAAAGCATTCCGTATGTCAAGGTGTAATGGAGCAATCATAAAGGAAATGAAGCAACACGGGAACTGGAATATCAGATGCGGAACGTTACCTATCTCTTCGAATGAGGTACGACAAGTTCGTAACAAGTTTCGAGGACAAAACTTCTTGTAAGGTGGGTAGGATGTTACACATGGAAATTTTCGAATTAGTCACGATGTGCAAATGTAGGAATTAAGTAGCCGTTGGGTGTAACAATCCTCTGAAATTTAGTTAACTGTAGCATTTCGATTACGTTCAAGTAATTGTATAATTATATATAGAAGTGTTATACACGTATAGAGTAAAAGGAAATATAAAAGTGAATAATATAAGATAAAAAACGAAAGGAAAAGAAAGTAATAAAATATAGATTAAATAAAGGGGGACGGGTAGAGATAATGGAAGGGGAAAAAATAATTAAGATAAAAAAATTGAAAAAAATAATCAAATAAAGGAAGTGATAATGGGGGAACCGTTTCACCCATGATTCTCGGCAATCCCCCCTAGAAATAGGTGATTTAGGGTGTTGTTGATTCATTAAAGAAAAGAATATTGAAAAAAAGGAACGCACAAGAGGAAGGAGCGGCGACAAGGAAGAGTAAAGAGGGGAGGAGAAGAGAAGAATGAGAAGAGAGAAGAAGAAGAGAAAAGAGAGAAGGCAACTGGGTTTATTTCAATCGCGTAGTTGTCTACAAATAGGTAGGTTCTCTTTTCCCCTCCAATTGATACAAATTCAAGCATGCTCTAGTCATATTTTATGTGTTTTGTTGTTTTAATTGTTGAATTTCATAGCATGTTGTTCAATCTGTGAAAAAACATGAGTTTTGATGACTGTGGAATGTGTTTGATGTCTGTGGAATGGGTATACTGTTTTGCGTGCATTAGATTTGATGTTAGAGAAAAATTTGATAATCAAAATACTAAAAACTGTTGCATTATTAGGCGTTTTCATTCTTGTTTTGGCCTTAGAATAGGTTACCATAGACTGGAAATAGGCAAAAATATACATCGGGGTCGAAAAACGGAGGCCAGAGGCCACCGATGCGCCTCATGTGCCGCCAGAAATGGCAGCGCGTGGCCTGCACGCGCCTGATGGTTTCCCTGCGATCGAATTCTGATTTTTTAAATAAAAATAATAATATAAAAGCAAAACGGGCCGAAGCTCGGAATCAGCAAACAGGCCAGCCCTTAACGAGCCGCCTGCACCTGTGCCAGGGCTTGGCCCATTAACGATATATATAAAAAAACCTGAGAACTGGACGGAGCTGGCGGCGGACTGGCCTGAATGGCCAACGGACTGGGCCAGCTGCCAACCGTCCCACTAACTCAATATAAAAAAAAGGTGTGGTGGATCGCAGGCCAGACCTCAAAAAGGTCGGACCGAGGGGACCAGCTGCCGCTGGCGGGTTGGACAAGCAGGCTGTGGCCTACCGATTTTATATATATATATATATATATATATATATATATATATATATATATATATATATATATATATATATATATTCTGAATTTCTGAAATTGTAGTAATGTTATCTAATTGTTTAAAATACAAATACTTATAATAAAAATACAAATAAATATCAGAAAATTATAAATCAATTTCACAAATTATAAAATGCTGAAATTAAATTATTTTCATATTGTGGTAATTTATTTAATTTAAATAATTAGGTAATAAATAGAAATAAGTGGGAGAAAAATAAGGAAAAATATAGAAAAGGCACGATAAATGTATACAAGACATGGAAAAATAGGTTTGACGCCAAACAACGTTAAATCATTACTTAGTTAATAAGTGAACCTAGATTTGAGTGCCGGAGGATGGTGAGGATGGGTCAGGGGCCTCAGGCAATTGTGTTGTTTGCATTCATGGCACGTGCATTGCATTATGGCGGATCGTGATATACAGGTTACGGGCGCTCAGGATGGTGTACGGTGGCGGGGCCACGCACACTCAGGATGGTGTATGGTGGCGTGGCCATGCATACTCAGTATGGTGACTGTGGGTGGGTACTGTTGGACCGTGCACCTGCAATAAACACCACTAGAGGGGGGTGAATAGTGGTTAGCGGAATTTACACTACAACCCTTTGTTAAAAACCCCTTTGAAAACAGAATCTGAGACCACCTCAGATTCAGAATCCGTTTTAGAAAAATTCACAAATAATTGTACCCAACTCCAAAAATTATGAACCTTTCTAGAATTAAACTTCAATGAGTTAACAAGACTTTGTCCAAAACTCAGACAAAAATAAGATTGTTTGACCCTTCAAAGAAATAAAGAGATTCAGATGGTCAATCTGGACAGAATTGGAGAGCATGTTGCTAATTTTGCAAATAGTGTTTCTTTTTGAATACTCAAGGAAAAAGGTTGATCTTTATATCAAAACATTCCTTAGGTTGTGTAGATGAAGTTTTCAAAAGGCCCTGACCTTAAACAATTCTTGAAAATACAGAATTTAAGTTTTCTCAAAACTGGTCAGATTGCAGCCAGATTGGATCAGTTATCTTGCAAAGACTGAAAGACTAACTTTCCCTTGCTCAAATCAAGTGATTCTTGTTTCAAATGAAAGCTAACAGTCCGAAGTATAACTCCACCAAAAATCACAAATTTTGAAAATGTTTAGCTATTTTTTCAAATTGTGTGAAGTTATGTGAAATCTGTAGTAAAAACGGGCAGAAAACATAAATAAAGAAACAAGAGAAGAACACCAAGGATTTATCCTGGTTCGGTTAATGTGACCTACTCCAGTCCCAAGGAACACCTTTCCTTGGATTTTACTATGAAATGAACGCCTTACAACAAGAGCCAAGCTGATCCTTGGGTTATACACCAACCCTACTCAAGACTTGGATAATCACCTTCTAAGCAACACTTGGTTGCAACACCTCTACCACCTATTGATGTAGCCTTATAAAGATGGCTAATCAATCTTACAAATGAAGCTCAAGAGGCTTATAGCTCACCACAATACAACAATAACACCTTTGCTACAATGAATAAAACAATAACAACAAGAAGATGAAGATGAAAGCTAGACAATTCAACAAATGCTTGTGAGCGTCAAGTATGTTTCATCTTCTTCACCATTGCCTCTATTTATAGTGTGATTTGAGCCTTGAAGATAAGAATACACATGTGTCACCATCTTCATCATCAATTCCAAATGTTTTCTCATCATTAGTTGGATTTGTACACTTGGCAAAATAAAACACAATGATTGGTCCACCTTGGCAACTCCATGTGGCCGAAATTTTCAACTAAAAAGTGACTTGGAATTGTCTTGAATTATCCTTAGCAAGAATAGATAATAAGAGAAGATAAATGCACCAAGATAACCTCAACTTCTAGTCTTGAAAATAGGCATGTGGGATTTACCATTTCAAAACTCAAAATTTAGCTCCAAATTGACCAAGTAGCCGTTGGTCATCTTGCATTTTCCAACAAATATATTTTGATTTTTCTTAATAAAATAAGAAAGGATAATACCACCAAATTATCCTCAACTTCAAGCACAATAATAGGGCGTGTGAGAGCTCTATTTGACTTCCAAAAATCTGCTGAAATTCACCAAAAAAAGACATAGTCGTTGGCTATTTTTGAATAAGTCCATGTTGGCAATTTTGCCAACTAGCTCTTTTTTGGTTGGTCCAGTTGTCTCCAACTCACAAAATGAATATCACATCATATCCACCTGATTAATCACGTTGTTGGACATACCAATATGTGTAGCAACTCAAATTTTTGAAGAAGAAATAAATAGATAACAATTGACAAGATTATGTCAACGTGTAACGCCGAAATTCCCCAATATTTGTTCTTATATGTCAAGAACATTTCCACACCTTTGACACATTTAATATCTCTGAATAATGATGATAAATATCCTCTTATAACATATATAAGAGGGTCTTCAAGAAAAAATAGAATGTGACATCTCAAATCGTCACATATCCAGCTATAGTCAATAATATCATCGGTTGAGAGAATAAGATATAAGATCACCATATTATCTTCAAAATAATAATAACACAGCTCCAGAATGAAGATAATAATATGCTCAAGAGATTCCTTGAGTGAAAATACCAAAAATACCATCGGGGGTAAAAATGACCAAAATACCCCTCGTATGAGAAAACTCCAGAGGTGACCCCGATGGTCATAAATAATTATGATACCAAATTTGTCATCATAAATAGTAGAAGAATATTCTCTTGAAATATTTCCACCATATCATGTTCCTACAAAACTCAAAACACCAATTTTGCCCTTTTCGGTAAGTTGTAGAAACTTCCAAGGCACGTTAGTCACAAGACAATAATAATTACCAGAAACACATATTAATCACATAATGAACATGTATAATTCATATAAAAATCAAAACAAACATTTAACACATTTTAGAAAATTATTTCTAATAACCCTAGACATCGATCGATCGAAGTGAGGGTTCCATGTACATCGATCGATCGATGTGTTAAGTTTAGAGATCGATGTCTCACAGAAAGGTCTTGAACTTTTCTGCCTTACATAGATCGATTGATGTGAGAGATCTATGTACATAGATCGATCGATGTGCAACAACCTGAGAGATCGATGTCAACTTTTTCAACTTTTTCAACTTTTAATCACATATAACACCATGTGTGACATTTTTAAGTATTCACCACTTAAAATCATGACTTTGAAAATTATCCAAATATATTTCTCAACAGGTACGACCCACAACCACTCAGTAGGACCCATGTTCATGCATTGCACAGTGGAGATATCGACATTCTGTGTGACATGACTTTGTTGCATGTGACATGCATAGTGTGACATGCATCACGTTGTTGCGCATTCTTTTTCTGGAATGAATTACCTTTTCGCATTCTTCCATATGCTTATGTGATATCATGTCCTATGTGCTATGTGCAATATCATTCTTGTATGCTCGTCTTGTACTAGTTGGAGGCAGGTGCCTACTGGGTGATTTCTCGTCACTTACCCCTACTCCCCCCCACCAGTGAGCACAAGGAAGTGTATGACTATATATTTGCTGAGGACGGGACTGACACGGTAGTACGGGCAAACTGACGGTCGCACCTAGGATACGAGGAGACTTTGCGATAGTCTGTTATTAGTTCATTGGGGTTTCCTTCAGATATCCTCTTGTTTAGTTCGATAGACTCTAGATGTTAGCACGTTGACGTTATTGTCATGTCTTATTTATTATTCTACTGAGGATTTTCTTTTGTTCAAGTAATTTAATGTTATGGAATTTCGTTTCCACGAGGAAACATTTCTAAGTCTTTTTGGACATGTTGGAAATTATTTCGACGCCTTGTATTCTCCTTAGCGAGAGACGGTGGGCGCACTGCTCCCGATGCTAGGGTTCGGGAGCGGAGCGCTACATTTCATGTATCATTTCAAGCCTTTTCTATTCCTCATGGGTTGTTTCAAGACCTTAAAGTCTTATAAGCTCAGTGGTGGTAAGAGCACTTGAGAGAATATCAAATGCTTTGCCATTGATGGCGAAGTTTATCTTCTCTTCGTCGGTGTAGTCATCCTCATCTTTGAACATTGATTCTCCTTTTGAGTTGGCTATCATAGGAACTTCAATTCCTTTGACAACGGCTCTCCAAATATCAAATCCACAGCCTTTCAAATGATTGATCATTTGAAATTTCCACAAAGAATAATTTTGGGCATCAAACATAGGTACTTTAGTGTTTGATCCTGAAAATAGTGTAGTAGGCTTGGAGGTTGAAGTGTGAGAAGAAGAGGTTGAGGTTGTCATTGCCATGATCTTTAATCTTGCTACTTGCAAAGATAGGCCAAGCAATCAAGGTTAGGCTCTGATACTAATTGTTGGGTCCGGAACACACTCTAGAGGGGGGTGAATAGAGTGTTTGGCACTTTTGCGGAATTTTCTTGTTTGGCTCAACTCAAAAGAAATTCAAAATCAAAGCAAGAATGGGAGATGAGAAGCAATGAATGAACACCGGATATAGAGTGGTTCGAATCATAAATGATTCTACTCCACTACCACTTTGTTGCCAAACTGGATTTTCAATAACTACTCTTCTTATTAGAGACAATAAGAACAACCACAACAACACTTACACTAACACTTTAGTGTAAGCAACAACAACAGCAACTTCTTGCACAAAACACACTTGTGCAACTACAGCAACTACAGCTCTAGCAAGAACAACTTCTTGCTACATCACAACTTCAACAAAGTTCCCTCAAGAACTTTCTCACAGTGGGTTGAAGAAAATAGTAAGGTTCACACTTTCTCACAAGTCTAAGCACAAGAAAGAGATCAACTATTTATGGTTCCTCTTGTGCTAGACTCTCTATCTCTCAATATACAACAATGAAGAACAAAGAAAAGCTTAATAAGCTTTAAGCAATTTTACAAATGCGAGAGAATAATACAACAATGAATAATGAAGCTAGATGATGGTGAAAGTGTATATTTGCCTCATCCAAGCTTCTTCCTTTTATAGATGAAGTTCACCATGTTTTTGAGCTCTCCACCATGTCTTCAACTACTCCAAATTTCAAGATAATGACAAATAGTCTTTAGCCACCCTATGGAGTGATTTGATCCTCAATAGCCAACCTAGGATTGCTTAGACATGGATATAATAGTCAAGGAAGCATGTAATATGTTGGGGTAAAGTCTACAAGAAATTTGAGCAAGATTGGATAGAGAAAATACCATGAATCTCCCTTAGATTTTGTTCCAACGTTCAAGAATTTTTGAATTCTGGAGGACATCGATCGATCGAGGTGCCTGGGGTGAGAGACCGATGTCCTCTAGAAACTTTGTAGTTTTTTGAAGCTGATGACATCGATCGATCGAAGTCCCCTAGGAGAGACTGATGTCACTTCCATCGATCGATGTCCCCTAGACTGAGAGATCGATGTTGGACAGAAAGTATTCTACCTGACATCGATCAATCGAAGTCTCCTTGGGAGAGACTGATGTGACATCGATCGATCGATGTCCCCAGGTTGAGAGATCGATGTTGGACAGAAAGGTTTCTGCCTGACATCAATCGATCGAAGCCAGAGGCTGAAGTACATCGATCGATCGATGTCTCCAGTTTGAGAGATTGATGTTGGACAGAAAGATCCAATCACAACCATTTTTTACATAGTGTAATTTTCTCATCTCGCATCAAGTCTCTTGCATAAATTTAACTTATTTAAAACATCTTTTCATCATCAAAACCATTTATAACTTAACACCCCGATCACGTGTACAAATTAAAGAAGGCGCTACATGGTTTTAAGCAACCACCTAGGGCGTGGTATGATCGTTTTGCTACATTTCTTTTAGAAAATGGTTTTAAAAGAGGCACGATAGATATCACTCTATTCTTGAAACATGATAAATTGGATTTATTAATCATTCAAATTTATGTTGATGACATCATTTTTGGATCTACATCTCATAAACTTGTTGAAGATTTCGAAACTTGCATGTAATCCGAATTTGAAATGTATATGGTTGGTGAATTGAATTACTTTCTTGGCTTGCAAATTAAACAAATGAGTAAAGGTATACATATAAGCCAAGTTAAATATGTAAATAACATGACTAAAAAGTTCAATTTTGAGAGCCTAAAACCGTCCCCCACCCCTATGAGTGTCACCACTAAACTAGATAAAGATGAACATGGAAAAGATTTTGATAATGCTTTATATAGATCTATGATTGGTTCTTTTCTATATCTTACTGCGAGTAGACCTGATATTATGTTTAGTGTGTGTATATGTGCACGTTTTCAATGTCATCCTAAAGTGTCTCATTAGAATGCTGTAAAAAGAATATTTCGCTATATTAAGCACACACCCACTTTAGGCATTTGGTATGATAAAGATTGTGAATTTGACTTACATGCTTATACCAACGCGGATTATGGTGGATGTAAAATAGATAGAAAAAGCACAAGTGGAACTTGTCAATTTATAGGAAATTCACTAATTTCATGGTTTTCTAAAAAGCAAGTGTAGCCTTATCCACTATCGAAGCTGAATACATGGCACTTAGTCTTTGTTGCACACAATTACTATGGTTAAAACAACAACTTTCTGATTTCGGTATCACGATAAATCGTATCCCTATCTATTGTGATAGTATGAGTGCCATAAAATTATCTAAGAACCCCGTGCTGCACTCCAAGTCCAAGCATATAGAAGTATGATATCACTTCCTTCGTGATCACGTAAACAATGGTGATATTATCATAGATCACGTACGCACTGAGGCACAAGTAGCAGACATCTTCACTAAGACACTAAATCAGGCCATGTATGAAAATCTTCGTTCTAAATTAGGCATGATTTCTGCTGATTTGATTTGATATTTCTTCCCACACTTACATGCACTTTTGATTGTTTTTCCAAAATAAAGGGGGAGAGAATGCATGATTTAAGAGGGAGCGAGAGATTGACAATGCATGATTTAAGGGGGAGAGAGAGATTGATTGCACAAATCAAGGGGGAGAGAATTCAAAATTCAAAATTTGAAATTTGAAATTGTGCACGATTGGAGGGGGAGCGACAAAATTTAAATCATGAACTTAGGTTATTTTGTAAATCATCAAAAGGGGGAGATTGTTAAGAAAAAGGGGTTTGAGTGATTACAAAATGCATGATTTAAATAACGTGTACTAAAGAAATGCATGACATGTTTTATGACTTGACATGTTTTTGCATGAAACCTGCCTTATATAGTTTATATATAATATTGCCGTACTAACAAGCCATGAAGCTTTAAAGCTTACATCAAATGGCAAACATTTGTTGTGTTTGAACTATTTTCAGGTGTCACCATTAATGAACTAAACTAGTTCATTAAGTGAAGTACTTAGTTAAATGAACTAAGTAGTTCGTTAAATGAAGATATATTTGGAAAAGGCACAAAGGCAACAAATTGAAGAATGGAAAGTCTTCTCCACCTCTTATTACACGACTTTACATATATGTATGTATGTGTGTGTATATATATATATATGTATGTATGTATGTATGTATGTATGTATGTATGTATGTATATTCAGATTTTTTTTAAAAAAGGCACTATACACATATATTCCAACGTACTACTGACACTTTATATATTTTACGAATGTACGTTAACGTCACACCACTATACTTACCTCATATTTATGAGTATATTTAGGACTTATATCATATGATATAAGTCATGGTGATGACAAAATTATTACGACACATTACAAGGTTCTAAACCAAAAATTGATGTATCGGATGACTACTGAAACGTTATCAACGTGTCACGTACTTGCCATATATAGATGGCCAGCCCCTACACTTCAAAAATGGCCACAAATTTGTGGCTGACATGGTATATTCAGCCATAAAATCATTCCATGTTGGCACATATAAATCACCCTTAATTAAGGTCAAATTGTGGAGATTTCAAATTCAACATTTTAGCACATGGGACGCCACTTACACTAAGCCTTTAGAGCTGAATATTCAAGTTATTCTATGTATATTATGTGTAACATAATATATATAACATGTGCAAAAAGTTTGAATTCAATCAGAGAAAAACCGCAAAATCGACAAAAGTCAAAAATTCGGTTTTCTACGAACACGGCACCTGGAACGTTTTTGGCATGACATATAACATGTATCTAGATACTTTTTACATATTCATTACATTCTAAAGTGTTCTAGAAAAATCAATTTAGGACTGATTGAAATATACTATATGTGTATAATTATTGTGCACTATTTTATAAAGTTTGCAAAAATAAAGTTCAGCACATGTCAATCCTACATCACACGCGTAGCTCAGCCTTGATGGAGCATATGTGGAGCTTTGTTGGCATCTTTATTTTCCAAGAATGAAGTATACAAGGTTAGTTACATAAAGGAGGGAGCTACACAAGGTAATGTTTCAAACTATGTCACATATGTGACACATGCTGAAAATTCAGCATGTGTAATTTGAGCTGGCCGATTTTGTGTACTAAATTGTGACATATTTACTTCTTCAATTTAAATGGATTGATTTGATGATAAAATGGAAGTATTTTCAATGTGTCTTGAATAGTGCACATGCTGAAAATTTCAGCATGTGTAGATATGAGTTGGGCGATTTTATGGAAGTAAATGAAGACAATTTGTCTTGCAAATTTTATGGGATTGATTATGTGAATTGTGGTAATATTTTGATGATTAATTTGGAACATGTTTTAAGTGATATTTTTAGCTTTATACAGCCATCCAATCAATGAGTGCCAAGTAAGCAAGGCCAAGATGATCATCCAATGAAGTGTTGCCAAGTAAGCAAATGAATGTCACAATGATGCAAGGTATTCCTCCAAGGACTTAAAATATAATTTCCAAGGGGAAGAAAAGGAAATAGGGGGCGGTCACATTTGATAAAAAAGAGAGAAGAAGAGCAAATCAAACATAAGACAAGTCTCACAAATCCTCTAGTGCAAAAACGTTTTCATCATCATCTTCTTCTACCTTTCTTTCTTCTTCTCTCAAAGTCTATTGTATCTACATTCAAATACATTGTATAGGCTTCATATAAACCACCATAAACGCCTAGTATTGTGAAAGGATTGATCAAGGTGTGATCAAACCTTCATCCGTTCGGTGGTGGTGTTCGTGATCATTGTGATTGCTTGTAAGGTTTGTAAAGGGTTGGAGTTGGTGTATAACTCCATCAACCCTATGTGGTAAGGTGTTATTTTGTTTAGTGATAACCGAGGAAGGTGTCCTTGAAGACTGGAGTAGGTTGATTTAACCAAACCAGTATAAAATTCCTTGTGGTTCTCTACTTTTCAACACTTCACTTTCAGTTTCCTGCACCGTGCATCATTTTCATCACGGTCGTAAAAATATCAAAAGAGTTTTAAAAATCACAAAACTTTCCAGAAACATAGCCAGACATTTTAAGTTTCATTTGGCGCAAGTTTTAACTCATTTAGACAAGTGTAAGTCATTCAAACGTCCATAGTTCTGAGACTAGTGCTGTCTGATTTTCAGACTTGCAATGGTTGAGACTTTGAACGTATTTGACTACCTTCCCAAAAGAATTTTTTAAAACTGTTTCAACTCAATTAAATAAACATAGTAAGGGGTTTGTCATTAAAGTTTCAGACCATTTGGAGCCACCATTTAATCGGAATATATTTTTCAAGTCAGACTACCGGTTCTGGCAGATTTGCGCAATCTAACCACCAACGATTTTTAAAAGGGTCAAAGGTTGAATTTTGATCTGAAATTTTTAGGAGATGCTTAGAACATCTGAAAATAAGATCTCTCCAAATTTCAGAATTTTTGAAGACCTGTAACCTAGTTTTTAAAACGTTGTAAAACAGGTCCTGAAAACAGAAACTGTTTTCAGAAGTTGGGTTTTTGGATTAAAAAAATTTTAAAAACCAAATTTTCTGCACCCATTATTCAACCCCCCCCCCCCCCGCGCTTCTAGTGGTGTCTTGCAGGTCCTACAAGTATTCCATCCATCCTAACTCTCCCTCTTCGGGTGTTTGGATGATTGGTCTTTATCCATATTCTAAAGGGCAAAAACTCTAAGTTGGATCTTTCGTCCAACAAATGGGTATTTGTTGGGTATGCTACTCACCAAAAGGGGTATCGGTGCTACAATCCCATTACTCATCGCATTCACGTCACAATGGACTTCATCTTTCTTGAGTCTGAATATTTTTACGATCACCATTCTCTGTCCCAGTGGGAGCCACCTTCGAGTGAGCATTTGACTTGTTACACAACTTCAAGGACTCAGAGACTGTCCAACAAGAACAAGTAGATGGTGCCATCGACTAGACTTCTAATGACGCAAAAAGGACTGAGCGCCATGGCCATCCAATGAACCTCCTTGTCTGAGTGTTCCTCCATAGGGAAGTGAAGAACAATGATAATGCATTGTTTTATAACAAACTCCTTCCACTTTATACTGTCTGGAAGCTCATGATGTCCCCTCTGAGCAACGAGTGCAGATTCTTCCTCCCAGAGAGAACAGAGGGGTGCCAAATTGGAGGTACTCGCTAGAGCGCAAGACACGGTCCTCCAGATTTCTAGTGAATTTGTCTTAAGAGAACTGGCAAAAGGCTTGCTTACTTCTCTCTGCTAGAGCGTTTACCACAAACAGTCGAGGAAGCCACCATAAAACAGGAGTGGCGTTAGGCAATGAATATGGTAATTGAGGCTTTAAAGAAAAATGAGATGTGAGAAAAATGTGTGTTACCAAAGAGAAAAAAACTTGTGAGATGCCAGTGGGTCTTCATAGTGAAGTATAAGAAGGATGGAATAGTAGAGCAGTAGAAGGCACCGCTTGTGGCGAAAGGATACACTTAGACATATGGAATTGACTCAGAGACTTTTTCTTCAGTGACAAACAATGGTACGATCTGAGTCCTGTTCTCAGTAGCAGCTAACAAAGATTGGCCCTTACACCAATTTGATGTGAAATATAGTTTTTTGCACGAAGAGTTAAAAGAAGAAGTTTATATGGAGGCACCGCCTGGTTTCTCAAAAGAGTTTCAAGATAATGAAGTCTGCCAGCATAGAAAGGCCCTCTATAGACTAAAACAGTCTCTGCGTCTATGGTTTAAAAGGTTTACAATGGCAATGAAAAAACATGGGTAGAGTCACAGTAACACCAATCATACTCTGTTTTCGAATAAAGTGGAAAGCTTGTGACTTGTCTAATCATCTATGTAGACGATATGATTGTCACGGAATACGATCAGGAAGAAATGTTAGAACTTCGGAAGAGGCTATTTGCCAAATTCGAAATGAAGGACCTAAAAGGACTCAAATACTTTTTAGGGATCGAAGTTCTTGGGTCAAACAAAGGGATCTTGATATTGCAGAGGAGTTATGTACTTGACTTGCTAACAGAGGTGGGGATACTAAATTGCAAACCAAGTGACGTTCCAACGACAACAAACCTAAAATTAAGAGTTACAATTGGAGAACCTCTGGTGGAAAGTGAGCAATATCAGAGATTGGTGGAAAAACTAATATATTTGTCTCATACATGACTAGACATTGCTTACATCATCCAGATCGTAAGTAAGTTAATGCACAAGCTACATGCGGAACATTTGGAGGCTGTAATACGTATTGCCTGAAGGGCTCCCCAGAGCGTGGGATACTCTTCAAAAAACATGGTTGTTACGACCCGATATCCCGGGCTAGTGGAAATGATGAAAATAGAACGCAAATGCGATATTGATGAAATTTCAGTGGAATTATAAATTTCTATTTAGAATTAATGAAGACATCGACATTAAATATCGGGGTTAGAAACACATAAAAATAACTTTAAGGTAAGTTAACGGATATAACGAGACTGGTTGAGACTAGACAATGACTGTATAGGACATACAAGGTATTTAAATAAATTAGCCGGTAGCAACATAAGTCGATAGAGATAAATCAAACCGAATAAAAATACCCGATACGATAACTACAATCCACACTAGTATCACATTTCCTTCCACTTTATCCCATATGGCAACAAAAGACAAAACCTCCCCCATTCCCCCTACACTTTCTTCCACCCATCATATCATTTTTAAAGAAGTTTGTATTTTTTTTTAACCTTAGATTTCGGCCATACCTATTAGAAAGGGAACTTTATACCCCACCATCTTATTATTATTATTATTGTTGTTGTTGTTTCTTTCTTACACAATTTACACTTTTCCCAACTATTCTTCAGCAAGATTCCTTATCATTTCCTTCACTTGCTTCTTTTCATGAAGATTAATAATAAAGATGCTTTCCACTACATTCTCAGCCGAATGGAACAAGGAAAGAGAATACCATTTCACTTCTTCTAAAATATAAAAACAATATCCTAAAATGTAACCATACCTTTTGTTTCCCATTATCCATGCCAAGAGTCATCCTTAGCCTTTATGCCTTTCACGCCCATGTAAGAAAAGGAATCTTACCCAACCCATTCCATGACATTTCCTTCCACCTGTCATCTCTTCTACAAAACAATTCTCATCATTCATCTTACAATTCCAAGATAAAATGAAAATATTTCTCCCATTATTCATACAAGCTAAATCTCGGCTAACATAATGAGGCATGCCCAAGACTTTTCTTTTTAACCCCACTACACCTCATAATCATTTTACTGTCCTCCAAAAAGAAAAAAAAAACTTCTTTATTTATTCCTTAGCCAAATGTTTTTCTTTCTTCTCCAGTAGACAATCCGAGATCACCCCATCAACAAGGAAGAAAACCATATTAGATTTCTTTTCACTCATTTCACTCATAATCCATCTCTCCAACCTTGCTCGCCTTCTCCATTTCCACCCAAACCGAGGACACGCCCAAGCAAGAAGAAGACAATTCTTCAACCATCAAGGAATGAAATCAAGTTGCATGCAAGGGAAACGATTTTCTAAGTGTAGAAATTATTAAGGTAAGAACTTCATCTAATATGAGTTATAATTATTTCCCTTATCTATGTCCATAAGTTGTACACTAACTCTTCATTTTTGGGCACAAAAACCGTATACACCACGGAGAAGGAGGAGAAGTGTGTTCTTCAAATCCAAGTGAAGGAATCACCATCTAAGAGTAAGAAAGTAAATCAAGGCAAGTACTCTTCCTAGATCCTACATGGAATTTCAAACATTTAAGTATATATGTTTATATGAAAGATTGGATCATCATGAAGTATGTTCAAGATTCTTTACAAGAATATGAAATCACATACTAAACTCATACTTACTGTGTGTTTGTTGAAAGTTTCTTACAAAATTTATGTTTGTTCATAAGCTAATAGCATAAAACAATTACGTAATAGATATGCAACAAAAATATTAACAACAAAGTACTTGCTGTAGAACTAAAACTTATAATTGATGCGATACAAGTAACATTAGACGTAAAATCAAATATAAGTATAATAAAGTGAAGCACTTAATGTAGGTAGGCTATTTTGTGAAACGTGTGAATTGTTGAAAAAAATATTGACATCTGAAATTGAACACATGTTATTTATAATGTAGACGTTGTAATGCAGTGTACATGATTTAAATATATTCGGCCATTTGGCCATTTTAGGATGAAAAGATTATTTGGCCATTCACGATAAAATGAATTTATTACATTGTATACCTATGTATATATGTATGACGTATATGTTTAGTTATGAAAGTAGGCTAAATATGTATCCTATGTAACATAACATAAAAAGGGTATAAAGTATATGTAGGCAATATTTACATATAAAAGTATATTGCTACAACGCATTTCATAATATATATGTGTATATATATATATGACTTTACTGCAGTTATGTATACTAATATGTATATGTTATATAAGATGTAAGTTATGAAATAATATACGATATGTTAAGATAATTAGAAATTAAGAGCTTAGGCATTTAAGTCATGAATTATGAAATACATGTATGGAATAGATGTTACGAAAGTATTGTTGGATGAGAATACAAAACAGGGCTGTTTTGGACATATTGGTCGAATGGTACCCCTTGAGGGGTAAAAATGGGATTTTCTTAAGTTATGATATGTAGAATGAAAATAAGTAAGTGATGTTGTTACAAGATGTAAATTGACCAAGGTACCCTCATATGACCGAGTCTCACGTTGCATGAAATCAAGGTTTGAAAAGTTATGTTTTTGCATCACATGTTTTAAAGCTCATATGCATGTGAATAATAAACGCGAGACGATTGATTCCATCGACACACGATATGTTATGTTATGTTATGTTCATGATTACGATCATGTTATGTTCGCCAGTGTGACATTGGTACCGGGGGTGGTAGATGTCAGGGGCATATGATTACGTATGTGACTGAGTGTAACACCGGGTCTGGGACACGGGATCTCTGTCATAGCGCGTCACCGTTGGTACATGTACATATGTTATGATGTTTATGTCGTACATGTATTATATGGGGAATCAATCGGTATGTCGTGCGTTATATTCTTATGAAAAGTGCTATAGCCAATGATGAAAATGTTATGTCTTCATGTTATGAAAATGTCATGTCATGCAAGTTATGAATATGTCATTTTACGCAAGTTATGAAAATCATGTCAAGTTATGAAATGTCACGTTTATGAAAAGGCATGATTACGAAAAAGTCATGTTCATGAAAAGTCATTTTATGAAAAGTCATGTTTTATGCATCACGTCATGACCATGTTACCTTAGAGTTATGATTAAGAATTCTTTAAGTATATGACAGCACTACAGTGGACAAGGTAGTGTTAAGTATGAAAATGTAGTACATGTAAGATAGGCAAAGATGAGTATGGGTTAGGAGTTAAGTATGGATGTAGTATGATGTTACGGATTAAGCAGAATGAGATGCTGTTATGTTATGAATGCTTTGAAATCTTCTTTATTTACCTGTTTTTTTACAGATATGATATGATACTTGTTAAAAAGGAGACGTGCTTATTATATTCAAAATTTATGGTTATTATGATTTGTCACCCCTTCTTCCCATGTATGATCCAGACGTCGTATCTGGTAAGACTACTTGCTGAGCGATTAAAAGTCGGTGGCTATCGCTCATACTTGCCTCATTTAAAACTTTCCAGATAACAGGTATCACTATACAGGCTTGTTGAAGACATGTTAGATAGAGCATTGATAACGAAGAAGCCTGCCAAGAGATTTGCTTTGAAGGTGCTAGGTTTTGGTTTACGATGTATGATAGAAGATTTCAGTATTCTGTATATGATGAATCGTACAGATTATGATGGAGTACATTGCATGTCGATTATAATTTGTTTATGTTATGTTGCTTCCGCTTATCGATGCATTATTCATGTCGACATGTACATGTATAATATCGACGCTTTGTACTCTATGGAGTAGAGTACGGCGGGTGCACTAAGCCGGAACTCTGGTTTCGGGCGGGGCGCTACAGTTGGTATCGGAGCAGTGGCTCTAGATCCACTGCGGACACATAAGTAAACAACGACATGAACTTAAGCAATGATCTTAGAATTTAAGAAATGATCATAGACGTAAGAAACGATCTTAGATGAAAGCGACAGCCTTAATATAAGAGAAATAGAACGGTATTAGACAGACACGAGAAAACTAGAAAGTATAAGTAGGTCATTTAGGTTTTCTGACATTTGTACAGGTCAAGTCACTAGAATACCTCAATGCTATTTTCTAGTTAGTAACATAATAGTTATAAACTGTAATTTCCATAATTTCAGGTTTAGCTCTAATTGGGATAACATTTGGAGATAGTGATAGAATTTCTTAGGCTGATTAAGATCTGATATGTAGTAGAACTATAAGCAGTGATTTATGAGAATTTCGATGATTAGAGTTCGGCAAAAATATGGCACAAATAGTGCGCGTATGAATAAGACGATGAAATTAGAAATTTTCAGAGTAGGTCAAAGATGTTAGTCGTATTAGGGATGTAAATTCATAGTGATAAGAGTGCGATTATATAAATAGATATGAGGATATAATGAGTCAGGCCACATTGGGAGCTAAATTATGAATTTAGAAAGTTGTCGGACTATCTGATTTGAATTAGTATGCGTAAGTTGAATCGGAATAGGCATGACTAGAATTAAGTTGATATGATTTAACCGGATTAGGGTTAGTGGCTAAAAAATCGATAAGTATAAAGGTTACTGTAACGCGCAGAGATACGAAATTGTAGAATACCTAAGCGGATTAACAGGAGGTATACGAAAATTGTGAATTTAAAAAAAATATCATAAGTTGGCAAATATTAAGTTGAATCAAAGGCGATTAAGAAATGACGCTAGAAATTAAGTATTTAAATCATTAAGGACAAAATCAATACAACCCCTAAGTTTCGAGGACGAAACTTTTTAAAAGGGGGGAAGAATGTTACGACCCGATATCCCGGGCTAGTGGAAATGATGAAAATAGAACGCAAATGCGATATTGATGAAATTTCAGTGGAATTATAAATTTCTATTTAGAATTAATGAAGATATCGACATTAAATATCGGGGTTAGAAACACATAAAAATAACTTTAAGGTAAGTTAACGGATATAACGAGACTGGTTGGGACTAGACAATGACTGTATAGGACATACAATGTATTTAAATAAATTAGTCGGTAGCAACATAAGTCGATAGAGATAAATCAAACCGAATAAAAATACCCGATACGATAACTACAATCCACACTAGTATCACATTTCCTTCCACTTTATCCCATATGGCAACAAAAGACAAAACCTCCCCCATTCCCCCTACACTTTCTTCCACCCATCATATCATTTTTACAGAAGTTTGTATTTTTTTTTAACCTTAGATTTCGGCCATACCTATTAGAAAGGGAACTTTATACCCCACCATCTTATTATTATTATTATTGTTGTTGTTGTTTCTTTCTTACACAATTTACACTTTTCCCAACTATTCTTCAGCAAGATTCCTTATCATTTCCTTCACTTGCTTCTTTTCATGAAGATTAATAATAAAGATGCTTTCCACTACATTCTCAGCCGAATGGAACAAGGAAAGAGAATACCATTTCACTTCTTCTAAAATATAAAAACAATATCCTAAAATGTAACCATACCTTTTGTTTCCCATTATCCATGCCAAGAGTCATCCTTAGCCTTTATGCCTTTCACGCCCATGTAAGAAAAGGAATCTTACCCAACCCATTCCATGACATTTCCTTCCACCTGTCATCTCTTCTACAAAACAATTCTCATCATTCATCTTACAATTCCAAGATAAAATGAAAATATTTCTCCCATTATTCATACAAGCTAAATCTCGGCTAACATAATGAGGCATGCCCAAGACTTTTCTTTTTAACCCCACTACACCTCATAATCATTTTACTGTCCTCCAAAAAGAAAAAAAAACTTCTTTATTTATTCCTTAGCCAAATGTTTTTCTTTCTTCTCCAGTAGACAATCCGAGATCACCCCATCAACAAGGAAGAAAACCATATTAGATTTCTTTTCACTCATTTCACTCATAATCCATCTCTCCAACCTTGCTCGCCTTCTCCATTTCCACCCAAACCGAGGACACGCCCAAGCAAGAAGAAGACAATTCTTCAACCATCAAAGAATGAAATCAAGTTGCATGCAAGGGAAACGATTTTCTAAGTGTAGAAATTATTAAGGTAAGAACTTCATCTAATATGAGTTATAATTCTTTCCCTTATCTATGTCCATAAGTTGTACACTAACTCTTCATTTTTGGGCACAAAAACCGTATACACCAAGGAGAAGGAGGAGAAGTGTGTTCTTCAAATCCAAGTGAAGGAATCACCATCTAAGAGTAAGAAAGTAAATCAAGGCAAGTACTCTTCCTAGATCCTACATGGAATTTCAAACATTTAAGTATATATGTTTATATCAAAGATTGGATCATCATGAAGTATGTTCAAGATTCTTTACAAGAATATGAAATCACATACTAAACTCATACTTACTGTGTGTTTGTTGAAAGTTTCTTACAAAATTTATGTTTGTTCATAAGCTAATAGCATAAAACAATTACGTAATAGATATGCAACAAAAATATTAACAACAAAGTACTTGCTGTAGAACTAAAACTTATAATTGATGCGATACAAGTAACATTAGACGTAAAATCAAATATAAGTATAATAAAGTGAAGCACTTAATGTAGGTAGGCTATTTTGTGAAACGTGTGAATTGTTGAAAAAAATATTGACATCTGAAATTGAACATATGTTATTAATAATGTAGACGTTGTAATGTAGTGTACATGATTTAAATATATTCGGCCATTTGGCCATTTTAGGATGAAAAGATTATTTGGCCATTCACGATAAAATGAATTTATTACATTGTATACCTATGTATATATGTATGACGTATATGTTAAGTTATGAAAGTAGGCTAACTATGTATCCTATGTAACATAACATAAAAAGGGTATAAAGTATATGTAGGCAATATTTACATATAAAAGTATATTGCTACAACGCATTTCATAATATATATGTGTGTATATATATATGACTTTACTACAGTTATGTATATTAATATGTATATGTTATATAAGATGTAAGTTATGAAATTATATACGATATGTTAAGATAATTAGAAATTAAGAGCTTAGGCATTTAAGTCATGAATTATGAAATATATGTATGGAATAGATGTTACGAAAGTATTGTTGGATGAGAATACAAAACAGGGCTGTTTTGGACATATTGGTCGAATGGTACCCCTTGAGGGGTAAAAATGGGATTTTCTTAAGTTATGATATGTAGAATGAAAATAAGTAAGTGATGTTGTTACAAGATGTAAATTGACCAAGGTACCCTCATATGTGTAGCGCCCCGCTCCCGAGCCCGAGCCTCGGTAGCAGTGCACCCGCCGTATCTCACTAAGGAGAATACAAAGCGTCACATCAACTTCTTACACTTCAGTGTTGACATAGAAATTTTTTTTCTTTTCGCGGAAACGGTCAAACACAACACTAACCAGAATTTAATTAACCTAAATAAAATAAAAACACCACTATTAGGCTGACCAGGCCCTACAAGTCAAAGTCAAATGTCTGAATTAAAAGTCTAAAAGAAATGTCTCAACGTACTAACGTAAAAATATAAATCTCAATGTCACCCCAAGAATATCATAAACAGCCCGTCTTTGCCCTCGCCGCAATCATATCTACTGGTCACTCGGCCCACTCCACGACATCGGCACCATCCTCGAGGAAAATATAATCGTACTCCGTCTCGGCTACATATGGAATAGTAGGGGTGAGTGATGGTAATCACCCAGTAGGTGCCTTTCAAAACAATACAAAGAGTACATACCCAAAAAGATATCAACACATAACACATAAAACATGATAGCATGGCTTATACGGAAAGGTAAAGCACTCCACATAAAAATGCGCAAGTACGTGATGCATGCTCAAATAACGTGTCACACGCAACTAGAAATATGTCAGGCAATATGCTCCTAGACCTATATGCAATGCATGCTCTCGGGTCCTAAATCCAGCGTCGTGGTCTCTAGCCACCACTTGCCGTTTGGACACCCACGCCCTATAGACGCAGTATACCTCATGCAATGCACGTGCCATGAATGCAGGAACACCACACAGCCGCCCCCATTACTTCCCTCTGTACCACTTCCGTTCTTAAACCACTAACTGTCAAAGATTTAATATTATTATTTACTTATTATTTACTTATTATTTATTATTTTATTTTACTCTTTTTTTTAATAAAAAATTGGGTTCAGCCGAAACCAAACCCTTTGCCCCTTTATTTATTTATTATTATTATTATTTTATTAAATTGGGTTCAGCCGAAAATGGCCAAACCCTTTTGTCCCTTTAATTTATTATTATTATTTTTTTGTTTTGTATGTACGCATATCACACGGAAATGGGCCCAACAAATTCCTCTTTTTTTTATTATTATTTTATTTAGTATATGCTGCATGCCAAAAAAAAACAAAGAAACTTAAAACATCTATACACCCTAAAATCAACACAACCAATTTAACACAAAATTTAAACAACAATCGGCCAACACCATATCCCACACATATACTTTCACACACATATAGGCTACATGTTATCACAAAGAGAATACATCAAATAGATCATGATCGAATTAAGAATAAAAGAACAACAATGAACAAATAAAATACCGTTTTGAGCATGCAATCTTTGTACCATTTTGAGGGAATAAATAGTATGCACCTACCTTTTTGACGAATTAACTTCCTACGCGAATCTCTTCTTCCCAACCCCGCTGACCTCTATGCTTGGTGTTGGGCAAACACTTCCTTTCTTCCTGAAGGCCTCGGATGGTTGCTTTGGAAAAGGACAAAAACTTTAACTTCCATATTTAATCCCGGAAGTTAACAAGTATAACTTTAAACACCTTTTCATTTAATACATTAGAGAGTGACTCACTTGAAAATTAATATTAGAAAGAGGTGATGTTCAACTATTCAAAATGTGAAAACCAAATGACATATTCATATAAAAGTATTTAATTCATATATAGAATACTCGTATTGTAAACCTCTGGAAAGTATGCATGAATATATAAATATATTTATATTTCCGAAACTTAAAACATACATATATGATTTCAGCCACAATGACTTCATATATGCGCAATTTCCGGAAACATGTGCCATCTATTTAAATTAGTATGAATTTCTTAAATAAGTGGATTCCTCTAGATGAAATCAGTTTATATGTATACATACTTTTACCCACTGCCGATACCATATATATGTGTTTATAGTTTCCGGAGCAGTGCCTAAGTACAATTATAATATTCAAGGAAAATAAATAACTACATGCAAGTGCATAATCGGTTGCTTTAAAATTTATGTTTTTTTTTTGTTTCGGAAGCATTAACCTTATATATATATATAAATATAATATACTATTCCCTAAATTAAACCTATAAACGTATAAGAAAATTGCATCCTAACAGTAACTTCATTCTTATGACTATAACTTGTTCTTCTTTTTTTTTTTTGGAAGTCTGCAATATAAATAAAGATACACCCGAGATTCAGAATGCCCTTAAATATTTATGTACACGTCACGCATCACACACACATGCATATACCTATCAACCAACAAGTATACAATCAAACAATTCATTCATGAGTCACATATAATATACTTAATAAAATGGTTGTAAGAATTCTAAGTAGAGGAGATGGGTACTTATTTGATCCGTTTATACTATACTGTATCGGAACTGGAATTGGATTGAGGTAAAATTGCTTCCTCCACTTAATTGTGCTCAGCCGAAATGGTGCAAAGGGTTGCAGAATCTCTCTTTTTTTTTCTTAGGCAATGGGGCGGCAGGTTGGGGAAAGGTAGGGTTGCAATCCTCTGGAATTTGCACTCCTGCCATCCATGTTTAGTAAATGAACACCAATCTTTTTTTTTTTCAATTGTTGGCCGCCTGGGGTTTGAAGTGGCCGAAACTTTTATGAATTGTGCGGGTGGAGTTTTCCTAGGGTATATAGGTGTAGATATATAGATAGGTAGATAAGTTTCTAATAGGTTTAGGTAATTTAAATTTAAGGTTAATCTTTTGTAGTCAAAGTTTATCCCACTTTTGTTTCTTATTTTATCCAAATACTACATGGTAATTTTCATCGCTATCTAACATTTATTATTATTATTTTTTCACCTTTTTTTTTCTCGGTTGGTCACGGGCATAACAATATGACCGAGTCTCACGTTGCATGAAATCAAGGTTTGAAAAGTTATGTTTTTGCATCACATGTTTTAAAGTTCATATGCATGTGAATAATAAACGCGAGACGATTGATTCCATCGACACACGATATGTTATGTTATGTTATGTTCATGATTACGATCATGTTATGTTCGCCAGTGTGACATTGGTACCGGGGTGGTAGATGTCAGGGGCATATGATTACGTATGTGACTGAGTGTAACACCGGGTCTGGGATACGGGATCTCTGTCATAGCGCGTCACCGTTGGTACATGTACATATGTTATGATGTTTATGTCGTACATGTATTATATGGGGAATCAATCGGTATGTCGTGTGTTATATTCTTATGAAAAGTGCTATAGCCAATGATGAAAATGTTATGTCTTCATGTTATGAAAATATCATGTCATGCAAGTTATGAATATGTCATTTTACGCAAGTTATGAAAATCATGTCAAGTTATGAAATGTCACGTTTATGAAAAGGCATGATTACGAAAAAGTCATGTTCATGAAAAGTCATGTTTTATGCATCACGTCATGACCATGTTACCTTAGAGTTATGATTAAGAATTCTTTAAGTATATGACAGCACTACAGTGGACAAGGTAGTGTTAAGTATGAAAATGTAGTACATGTAAGATAAGCAAAGATGAGTATGGGTTAGGAGTTAAGTATGGATGTAGTATGATGTTACGGATTAAGCAGAATGAGATGCTGTTATGTTATGAATGCTTTGAAATCTTCTTTATTTACCTGTTTTTTTTACAGATATGATATGATACTTGTTAAAAAGGAGACGTGCTTATTATATTCAAAATTTATGGTTATTATGATTTGTCACCCCTTCTTCCCATGTATGATCCAGACGTCGTATCTGGTAAGACTACTTGCTAAGCGATTAAAAGTCGGTGGCTATCGCTCATACTTGCCTCATTTAAAACTTTCCAGATAACAGGTATCACTATACAGGCTTGTTGAAGACATGTTAGATAGAGCATTGATAACGAAGAAGCCTGCCAAGAGATTTGCTTTGAAGGTGCTAGGTTTTGGTTTACGATGTATGATAGAAGATTTCAGTATTCTGTATATGATGAATCGTACAGATTATGATGTAGTACATTGCATGTCGATTATAATTTGTTTATGTTATGTTGCTTCCGCTTATCGATGCATTATTCATGTCGACATGTACATGTATAGTATCGACACTTTGTACTCTATGGAGTAGAGTACGGCGGGTGCACTAAGCCGGAACTCTGGTTTCGGGCGGGGCGCTACAATGGTCATCTAGATGTAGAGGTCTACACCGACGCAGGCTGGGTAGGCAACCCAAATGATAGGAGACCTAATTCAGGGTATTTTGCATTTGTTGACAGTAATTTAGCCACTTTGAGGAACAAGAAACATAAGTTAGTTGCATTGTCGAGTGTGGGGGCAGAGTTCAGAGGAATTGCTAAAGGGGTCATGGAGGTCATATGGCTGAAAAAGTTGCTAGACGAGTTAGGTTTTCCGTTAAGGTGTCCGGCTCAGCTGAAATGTGACAACAAGGGTGCAGTTAGAATTTCAAAAAATTTGGTACAGTATGGCCGAACCAAACATCTCGAGATAGACAAACAATTCATTAAAGAAAAACTTGAGGATGGTGTTATCGAAATTCCATTTGTTCGATCAGAGAATCAACTGGCTGACATACTTACTAAAGCAGTTGCTGGAAAGATATTTGAATCGATGCTAGGCAAGTTAAACATTGAAGACCCCAATGTTCAACTTGAGGATGAGTAATAGAAAATTGGTTAGAATCAAATCTAAGATATGATCAAATTCTAACAACTTATGTCCAGATTTTTTTGTAATTTAATGAAAGATACCATAGATAGTGTGTAAACTTAAATATAAATAAGACCTGTTGTAATATATTACAATCAATAAAATACGCATTTCATTCCTGAAAACTATATTTCCAGAATGATTAGCAGTGATGTTACCCAGATTAGATTATCTTGCTTGAATCATGGTTTTGAGCAGTTAAAGAGAACGTTCATTGCCCTCGTTCCATAATTTCCCCGCACCAAAGCGTCCTTAGTACGATTTTTATGATTTGCACATTCATCACTGTCGAATGTCACTTACTTTTTATTTTATTGGTTTACAAAATTTTAATAGTTGATCTTTGACTAACATAAAACTTATGATTAGCATAATTTAGTTACCCCTTGTGAGGCCTTCCATATTACATCTTGAATTCCTGTCCTGACCGGATTTATGAATCCGATGTCTTGATTGTTCACCCTTAGATAGTTGGCCACTTGAGGCCTAATTAATAATTTGATAAAATCTAGTACTCAAATCTAATGTGTCTTTCAATGGTTACATCAACCCATCAGGACATAAAAATAGGGGGGAAATGCAAGTGGTGTAAGTGATGCCACATATACATAATATTTCTCTAAGCTATGCTCGTCAGCCCAGTTTCTTACACATTGAAATAATAAGGTATGAACATGCAAAGTGTCCAATAAAAACTCTTCTAGCTACAATCATAATCTCGTTCGTCTACTGGGATCCAAGTAACCACATAGCTGCATATCAATGTTAAGTCCTAAGCCGTGGTTTAAAGACTGGATGAAAAGGGCTGGTTCGACCGGTGAACCAAAGGTTTTATTGGTCCAGTTTTAAGAAGAAACCCCAACTGACTAAAAAATCGAGAAACCCGCATCAAAACATTGGTTGAACCGAGAATCTATGAACCAATACCCAGAACCAATCGGCAAAACCAAGAGATTTCAAAAATAATTTGTCTTATGCCCGAGTTTTCGTGGACTCACCGAAAACCTTTTCTATTTCTTCTTCCTTTTTTTCTTTTTTTTGCTTTTGCCATCTTTTAAAAAATTAGAAAAAAGATGTGTCTATATACACACACATACACAAAGACATACTTATATATACACTTTTATATATACATATGTATAGCGTAATTATGACGTCGTCGGTTCAATAACAGTTTAACAATTGTCTAATAGCTTTTAAGTAGTGAACTTTTAACAAGTAACTTTTATTGGTCGGATCTTCAAAACATTTGTCCCGAGACATGCTACACTAATGTGACTGAGAGCAATTTTAAATCATAAGAGGTAGTGTAAAGCAATCCTCAATGCTTATCAACGTTAATCATATTTTTTTTATCCAAATATCTTTAGTTGTTATATAAAAAATTCAAAACTTTTGAAATTGCAGCCTTATCCAAATCATATTAGTTTGTAGTACAAAATGTATATTTTGTATAATTATCAAGAATTTAACTGTTAAATTAGCAATGATTTGACAAGTAAAATAGATATTTGTTATAACTAATAACAAAATTTGAATAGAAAATAAAATTCCAAATGTTTTTACGTCTTGTGCAACCACTGAAAAAAATTAAATAAAACTTATGATTAACTCATACTTTTATTATTTGCCTTTTGCACATACAGTTTTTTAAATTTAAACGAATTGTCACACCCGTCTTCAGTCTCATCCTTGGTCTTTGTCAGTTTGTGAGATAAAGATTGTGAAAGGAAATTCTTATGAATCAGTTTTACTATTTATAAGTGTAGTAGATGAAACAACAAAAATAACATTTGTTTTAGAGGATTTCGTTTATAACAGGGTATAGAGAGTTTAGATGTATGCAATCATACATATGTATGTGTTAGAAACATACAACCTCTTGATGACTCATAATAAAAATTACGCTAAAATGTATCGATCAAGTGTCAAACTGTATGTTATTTTATAATATAAAAAACACATCAAATTTATGGTGTCATTTACCTATTCGATAATCATAAACGACATAACTTGAAAGTTCGCCGGGTGGGGGAGAGAAAAATAAAAAGAAAAAGAAAGGACTTTAAAGCAATTCCCATCAGAAATTTCAGGACCTTTCCCCTTTGTGTTATCTCATCTTTCTTTAAAGAACCTTGGGAACGAAAGAAGCGGCAGAAAGACACAAAGCTAATCAACGACGATGGCTACTTCGCTAATTTCCAACTCATTACTCGTCAAAAGTCTTCCTCCTCCTGTCACTTCTACAGGCACCAAGGTATTATTCGATGAAAACCCACTTCTATTGTAATTTATTTCTTTAATTAACTACTCTCAAATTTGTCTAGTTTTCATCTTCAAAGAAAAAAAAATTCATTTTCAAAAAATTGGGTTTTGAGCAGGGAGGCGGAAAGGGTTGGAGCCCAGTGAGAATTTCTTGCAGAAAGCAAGAGATTCACCCCGAATTTCACGAGGATGCAAAAGTATACTGTAATGGGGAGCTGGTGATGACAACAGGGGGAACAAAGAAGGAGTATGTGGTGGATGTTTGGTCAGGTAACCATCCATTTTACTTGGGAGGCCGCTCAAATCTTCTTATGGATGATGATCAGGTCGAGAAGTTCAGGAAGAAGTACAGTGGCTTGTCTGATATAATGGAGATTCCTGTTCTAAAAGGCGAAATCATTATTCCCCCCAGGAAGAAAGGAGGCAAAAAGAAAAAGTGATTTAGTGGATTTTGATGTTCTTGTAGTTCAATCGCTTTTTTCTTTGATGTATCGACTATGTCCTTGCAGATAACACATTTATTACGGTTTACTGTCTTCTTATTCTGTTGGAGAATTATGATGCATCGTCAATTTGATGTGGGCTCAAAGTTCTATCCGTTATCCATGTGATTTTCTTTTATAATTGTCTTATTCAGAAAACCAAATAACGAATTCTTCTTGCAGATATGGAATTTTTTTATGCATTCTTATACCAAGTCATCTCTGTTGCTTTGGCTTTCAGGATTGTTATGCTTGTAGGGTTCAATGTCTTTCTGGGGCTTTGGGGATCGGGGGTGTTGTTGGAGGTCGGATAAGGAGGTGGAAAGAGCAGAGACAGACAACTATCACTGCCCCTTGTTGGATCTCTTTGGTTTGGATACTAAGATGAGAGGATAAAAAGGAAATAGGCACCAAGGCTGTGAGGAACAGGGGCTTGGGGTGTGGGATTCTTTATGTCGAGTAAGCTTACTGATTATATGTGCTTAAGTAAAACGGAACATGTCTATGTTGTTTGAGGGTTTAGTTTAGTTGACTGCTTTCGTATGACTGTGTATATAACTGAAGTATAGTTTTATTCATTCACTCCATAAAGAGCCTAGATATAGGTCGGTTACAGACTACCCACAAGCAGATGCCACTCATAGACTACCCTATTACATCCATGGTATCTCTGATTTATATTGTTTTACCAAAAACTAAGACCCTCCATGACCTTATTGCTATTTGGAAGATATGCCAAAGATATCACTTCTCCTTACCCCCCCCCCCCCCCCCTTTTTTTTTCAAGCCTGTGTAGAGCCCCATATTATTCAATATCCTTTGAGCAGCCTGGTGCTCTTTCCGCCTTTGACGAGCATACTCTCTTAGGTTCCTTTGCTGCTAATGATGGTCTTTCTAACCATACAAACGTTTTGCTGATATGCTGTCCCAAATATTATCTGAGGGCCATTAAATTACCCTCTCCCACTGGATTATCCTTTGACTGCCAAGCCGGTTGTTGAGGGCAAAGAGCCAGATGCTCTTTCACTTGAGCATGGTAAATACTAGCAATTATGTACTACTAGAAGATCATGGCAGAGGTAGCATTGATTTTCCTGAATATTTGCTCCTGCAACCTGTCTTGAGTCCCTTGGCTATGCAAACTAGTTGATGACTTAAACGACTACATATCTAGGAACCACCCACTTAGCCATGTATTTTCCCCCCTCGTGCTTCCTGCATAATCTATCATTTTGCGATCAAGTTAGCCACAGTTCTGTTGACAGTGAATTTATGGGACCTGGCACCCATATCAACCATCTTCATACGTCATTTGATCAACATACAAGCAGGCGTAGTCAGCAAAAGTTTGAAGATCATGTCCTGTCTTTGGGTAATTTCCAGTCTATTTTCTTGATGCACTGATAGTTTTTCAATATTTGTCTCTGGCAACAACTTGGGCGATGAACTCAGTCATGGTGCTTGAATTGGCTTTTGCCTCCTTTAACTGAGAGACTAGTTTGTTCAGACTTGCTGAAGTTCTTGAGTGGTTTTTCAGTCGTCTCTTATCGTGATAGTAGCTGAATTCTGTAGTTCATCATTATGCAGCTTCGCTAGTCAGTTGATTTGCTGAAGGGAAGGTTTCCTCCTTGCCCTCTAATTACCTGTGATCTCTGCTGGCTTTTGGTTCTCGGAACCTATGCCAAACAGGATGCAACTAGTGTTCAGATTTTCATTTTTAAGTCTAATCGAAGAGTTCAGATTTTCATTTTTAAGTCTAATCGAAGAGCCTGGGAAATCCCAACATGGATTTATTAGAGTAGTGTATGCATGCTAACCACCATGAGTGAAGAGGTGAAGTTATATCTGGTTTTATAATACCTCCATTAATATTTAAATCTGAAAGTCTCCATTCACAATCCATGACTGTTAGTTGGCAACCAAAAAAAAAAAATAGTGCATTATTTATCAGAATAAGACCAACTGTTATCAGCCACAGTACAAAAGGTAGGATACTTTCTGATGGAAACAGTCATATTTTTGGCTAATTGCGTATACTTTGTGTCCCAGGTTTAAGAAATCTACTGTATTATTAGACCATTTACGAAAAGGGAGTTAAATTTTAACGTGATCCCAAGAAAAAAGAGAAGGAAAAGTAATTTTCAGACATTTACGAGAAGGAAGTTTATATAGATTCACTGTCTCTAACCCTCTTTCCGGGACCAGGCTCGGTTCCTGCGGATGAGATCTGAGGAGGAAGAATATGAGGTAGAATATGAGGTCTCCAATCATGCGACGCCACGTGTACAAAAGGACTTTTTTAAAAAAAAAAAAAAAGTAAACAGCGGGCCTTTTTGTACACGTGGCGTCGCGTGATTGGAGGCCTCATATTCTACCTCATATTCTTCCTCCTCAGATCTCATCCGCGGTTCCTGAACACGAGGAACCAAACCAGCGTTTCCGCAAGCTGGCGAAGCATACGGAGAAGGAAAAGTAATTTGTGATTTTCTGAAACAAATCCCTTTTTCATCTTTACGGTAACGCCAAATTACACCTAATACTGCCTAAGAGTCCTACTAAGCAACGTCCGGAAATCCCCGTTTAATAATGCTATAAACCAATGCATGAAATAAAAGGTGCTCTTATAAATGCAAACAACTAAATAAATGAACTAATTCGAACTAAAAGTTATTATACCTTTTTTTTATAATGAGATTTAAGTTTTTTTTTATGAGAATTAAGGTTCGAATTCTATTGTACCTTCTTGATGAGAACTTTACGTATTCTCTTTTTAGGTGATACCAACCAAAAAAGCGAGTTAAATTTTCATGGTTCAAGCTGTTGGATTTGATATGCTCATACGTGTAGTGCACGACATGTGTGACTTAAGTTACATATCAAACATATATGGACTTATGTATGTTGTATATTATATGTTACTAATGTTACGTAATATGTGTATTTATCTACACGTTAAGTGATCACTTCGGTATATTAGTGGATACATTGTAATCTGAATGGAGCACTAAATGTGTACACAGTCATACGGTTACAGTCTTTGATGGTAGAAATCGTAAAGTCGATACCGTATTATTAATGACATCGAGGGACAAGAACCCACGAGTATTCTTCTCGAAGTGCTTTAAGTAAACTATTTAATATATATAAATTATTATATATAAATTGTCGTTTCATAATTAAAACTTTCAAACGGTTCTATCTGAAACGTTTGCAGCGGTTGCAATTGTTTCAGTTTTGCCTGAAACGTTTGAAACGTTTGCTTTTCATTAATATATATATACGTGTGTGCAACTGCAGTGAGTAGAGATTTCAGAGAGTGGCACAAAAAGGATTTCGCAGAAAAGGTTTTGTTGCTTTTGTAATTTGCAAAGTGCCTTTGCAATTTCAACTTCTGAAGGCTCTGTTGGTTGTTTACTCATTTCCAAAACACAGAACACACACACATATATATTATATTATATTCACTTTCGAGAAGGATACACTACCATCTATTCTTTCCATCGGAATAGTAGTAGTGGTTGTTGATACTCCATTAGTGAATTCAACAACTGGTTTGTTCGTGCATTCTTTGGAAGAACAGTTGTCATGCGTGTCATAATCAGAACAGCAGTAACCAATTGAACAAGGTACACTTCCGCGTTTATTTACTTTGCTTTTATATTCTCTTAAGTGATCCCCGGACAACGGATTTACAGTGTAAATTCTAACACAAGCAATTTGGCTCGTGTCTCTATGGCACCTTCATCACATTTAGCATAAAATGTGATGGTGTTTTCGGTGGATTAGGACTTGCATTTGCGTAGGATCTGAAGAGAGACCGAATTGTTCTACCATTTGATGTACATAACATTATCCTAACAGTTTATGTAAGAGGCTGCTTATGTGTCGAACCCTACTATTTGGTGTGAAAAACACTGGTACTCGTATTAGGCTAGGAAAAAAAAAGGATCAACTGACTTTGGAACTAACATGAAATTGAAAACTAAATTATTTAGAATATTGATTACTTTAAATTATTTTTAATATTATTGGTTACTGTACTAGTTATTTATTAACCATATAAAATTTATGAAAACTAAATCATATTAAATCATGTTAAATTGAAAACCATAAGGAAACTGAAGAAAATATTTCAAATCATATTAGCCCCCTTGACCCGTACCCTGTATCGTGCCCATCATAAACAGCTCACCTAATGCGATAGCTATCCTCCCGCCGGCCCCTCCCTTTCCCTCCGGCGTCGCCGCCGGCCCATTTCCTTGGTGAAGGGTGAAGCATATAGCCGGGAGGCCACTACGGCACCCACACCACAAACCGTTTTTCCTGGACTGCAATTGGGGCCGAGATTAACGTTTGGAGAGGAGAAAGAAGGAAAACCGTGGAAGATTCGTCTGTAAGCCGGTAAAAGTGGCTGACGGCAAACACTGCTTTATGTGGTAGAAAATTGGACTCCGACAGCAGCCAAATTCCACTCCCAGCACTGAAATTTGACTGGCAGGAAACAGCTCTTGGTTTTGTCTCAATCACTCACACGAAAATGTCCACGAGTCGCAGAGACTCACAGCAATCGCGGGCAGTTGGCGAAAAGTTTCCTTATCCAAAGTGCGAGCGGCTTTACCAGGCCTTAACGGATTGCCACCGTCGAGTACCGGCTGGTGCGTCACGAGAGGCGGCGTGTCGCCATCTTAACCGTTCTCTGGCTGGTTGTATAGTGGCGAATTCCTCATGTCGAGACGAATCCGAGGCCGTTCGGAGTCTCTGCTCTAGTGCCGGAACTGCCCTCAAGCGTCAGCAGTGCCAGCAAGCTCAACTTTCCCTCTCTCTATGCCTCTCAGCTCACCAGCAGCCTCCATTTTAGTCACCACTTTCCCCCTGACAATCTTCTCCTTCCGTGCCAGGTGTTTGAAATTTTCCCTGGATTGTTGATCTGCAGGATCATTATGGGAAGTCGGGAGCCTCTAAAACAAAACAATGGGGGCATTGTTGTTGTCCAGTGTGTCGCAAAAATGTTACACGAGCGCATCAATGACTAGTCGAATTAATAAAAATTTTGCAGGCTAAAGGGAATTTGAAATTTTGGATTGATTGACCTGTCTTTGCTGTTTCTTATCGATATGGTGCTTGCTTTTATTCAGCATCCTCAAATTCGTGTTATTGTACACATCCATCTTATTGAGTGCAGCATTGGTGCACCTTTTTGAAGTTATCCAAAGAAGAATGTATTCTTCCTTGTAATTGCTGCATCTATTTCCGGTCAATAACTTAGAACTGATGGCGGAACTTGAAGAAAATAGTAAGGTTGCTCGTTTACACTTTTTAGCTTAGAAGTGCAGCTTATTCTGAGACGGATGCTTTATATGACACTGGGAAGGAGGAAATGCTATTTGTTGTGTAAAAGCAGCTGGGGATCCCTAATATAGAGCTTGTACTTTGCCTGTATGTATCTCATTTGGAAAGGTTTGAATCTTCTTCCTTTTTCAAGCAGTGATATTTTGCAAAACCAGTGAAGGTGTACGAACAAGTGATATTGTAACATATCAACTGTAACTCCTGGAGCGAAGTCATCGTTCGTATCCTCAAGATATACAATTCCTTCTTTGTTCAGCATAATTAATCTGAGGAAGATGATATTTCGACAATTTGACATGGGCTCTGTCGTAGACTTCTAACCATTTAGAACACATGCACATGCTTTGATTTCATCCTAAAAGCTTAAGAGCTGAAGGATCTTTCCGATAACAAAACATTGTATGTCTGGATACAAGTCCTGTTTCAGGCCTTTTGTTGGTTCTCCTCCGTTATTGCATAGAGAAGTCTTTGGAGTTTAGATGCTGCCAAGTGGAATGCTTCAACTTCTCATCTCATTTTATTCCTCCTTAACCTATGATGTAAAAGTTGAGGAATAACAGGATTAGGTTTAGAATTAGTTTGTCGGCATGTAGCCCCTACTAGCCTTTCAAGAGTTTGCTGGCTGCAGTTATGACATTATCCAAGTGACATAACGACTAGTATAAAACCACAAAAATCAAACTTCATACAGTACAGGGGCATTGATATGTAGCGATGAATTAAATACTTTTTCGTCTTAAAAAGTTTAATTTTTTCGCCTTAAAAAGATTGTCACTTTTACAAGTTCTAATTAATAAAGGACTACCATTTAATGTGTTACCTTATCTTTAAAATTATGTTGTATTGTTATTTTTATCTTTTGTTTCGTTATTATTTAGCATTTGATGATTTGTCTCTTATTAAAGTTAATGGGTGGGTATTGTTGGAAGATCTCATAGCCAAAAAGTTAATATAGAAAGTGTTGGAGAAGTTGAAGTGGGTGAATGAGAAGTTAATGCTCCAAGTAGGGATAAAATAATTTGAAAGTCGGTTTCTTAACCGTAATTCAAATTTGAGATTCGGTTACTTAACCGTAATTCGAATTTGAAAAATCAGTTATGTAACCGTAATTTAATTTTGAAAATCGGTTATTCAAATTTGAAAAACGGTTATCTGTTATCAGATCTAATGGTAGCAATCTGATCCGACGACTGTGGTTAAACGGGCAATTAACCACCCTAATCCAATTTTTCCCTATAAATAGTAGCTAAGTTAACCTCTCAGTCACACTCACTCAGAATCCAATATTCTTCTCCCCTCCTCTGCATACACGTGATATCCTTCTCTTTCTCTTTCTACATTTTGCATCAAGTCCGAGAAGTTCAAGGCATCTTACAGGTTCGTAGAGTTCATACGCTGCAGTGCCGCTCGTCTGAACTGACTTCCGTTGTATCCTGGGAGTCGATTGTTCCATCCAGTTGGACACAGTATACCGGAGCAATACGTCTTAAGGACAGAATCCTGGGCTCACCTCGAATCTCTGCTCAGCTGAGCTGTTGAGTTTATTGCCAAGCTGAGCTCTGCTTTGTGCTAAGCTCTGCTATTGTGCTTAGAACATTCGTTGTTCTGAAGCGTTGTCTTGCTGAACTCTGCTTCGTGCTGAGCTCTGCTGTTTGGCTAAGGACATTCGCTGTTCTGCAGCTCTGCCGTGTTGAGCTCTGCTCGGCTGAAGCGGCTGAAAGCCCAACTTTCGTAGTTGTGCTGAAGTGCCGAGGTCGGCGAATCGATGATCAGCCTAGAACACAAATACAATTGCGCTGACTGGACTGATCTGATCTGTCTGATCAGTCTGACTTTAGTTCAGCTCGGCTGGAGGGCTGATAGCACAGAATCACTGTTCTGAAGTGCTTTTCAGTTCAGGTCGGCAGGTCGGCTGACTGTTCAGAACGCAAACTCATTTGCGGTATCTGAACTGTCTTGACTTAGCAGATCTATCCAGCCTACCCTGAGCTCGGCAGGTCGGCCACTGCTTTATTCCAAGAGCAATTTGTACAGAAGTCAATCTGACGTGAATTATTCCCAACAATTCTTAAGACGTATTCGTTTTGATTCTGTACTGATTCCTGTTTGTTTCTGATCTTACAGAAACCTGATGGAGAACGCAAGCTCTAGCTCAGTTCAAGGCGCAGACGTACAGAGTTCTGCCCCAATGGCACCAAATGCTAGGGTGCCGAGACATGCTCCTCCTGCACAGGGTCCTACAGTGGCCCAAGTGGAGAAATCTGAGAAATTCAGTGGGAGCTTCTTCAATCGTTGGCAGCAGAAGATGTTGTTCTTCATGACTGTCATGGGGTTGGCTATCTTTCTGACCGAGGACCCACCTATGGTGGATCCGCTAGAGGACCAGGCCCAGAATATGCAGAACAAACATGTTGAAGCATGGAACTTCAACAATTATGTTTGTTTGAGCCATATTCTGAGTTGTTTGGACAACTCTTTGTATGGTTTGTACTGCACGTACAAAACCGCAAAGTCTTTGTGACAGGCTTTGAAAAAGAAATACCGTACGGAAGATGCCGACACTAAGAAATTTATTGTCAAAAAATTCTTAGATTTCAAAATGTCTGATTCTCGTACTGTTGTTTCTCAAGTTGAGGAACTTCAGACGTTGGTTGTCGAGATGGAAGAGGAGTGTATGTTGCTGAGTGAATCTTTCCCCGTGGCTGCAGTGATTGAGAAGCTACCTCTTTCGTGGAGGGAATTCAGAAGCTATCTCAAACACAAGAGAAAGGAGATGACATTAGAAGATCTGATTGTTCGACTCCGCATTGAGGAAGACAATCGCAGATATGATAGAACGCCACTATCAAGCACTGGTCAGGCTAAGGCCCATGTTGCAGAAGCCAAGAAAAAGAAGGGACAACTCAGGGTGAACAAGAAAGGCAAGCAGATCGCCAAGAAGTTCACCAATAAATGCTACAACTGTGGCATTCAGGGGCATGTCAGCAATGAATGCAGAAAGCCCAAGAAGAAGTAGACCAAGGCAAAGGCCAACATAGTCGATGCCATGGATGATCTGAACCTCTATGCGGTGGTCTCAGAGTGCAACGCTGTGTTTGGAACATGCGCGAATGGTGGCTTGATACTGGCGCCACTAGACATGTCTGCTCTAGCAGAGAGATGTTTACGGAGTACCAGCCCGGGAACAACGAACAACTTTACATGGGGAACTCGGCCTCTTCGAAGATCGAAGGCGAGGGCAAAGTTGTTCTGAAGCTCACCTCAGGAAAGCATCTGACTCTGCAGAATGTGCTGCACATCCCTGACATTCGGAAGAATTTAGTATCTGGATCTCTTCTAGTCATGCATGGTTTTAGACTAGTGTTAGAATCCAATAAAGTTATTCTTTCAAAAAATGGCATGTATTTGGGGAAGGGGTACTTGTCGAATAGGATGTTTAAATTGAATGTCATCACTATTGTACCCAAAAGAGATTTGTCCGCAGAGGCTAATAAGAATGCTTCCTCTTCTGCTTACATGATTGAGTTTTCTTGTTTATGACATTTTCGTTTGATACATGTTAATTATAAGTCATTACAACGTATGGTTAATATTGACTTGTTGCCAAAATTAAATTTTAAAAATAAAAAATGCCAAATATGTTTTGAAGCGAAGATGGCAAAGGCGCCATTTCCTTCAATAGAAAGGAACACAGAACCTTTGGATTTAATTCATACCGATGAGTGTGATTTAAAATTTGTGCAAACGAGAGGTGGTAAAAAGTATTTCGTAACTTTTATCGACGATTGCACATGATACTGTTATGTATACTTGCTAAGTAGCAAAGACGAGACCCTTGATGCTTTCAAGGACAATAAAAATGAAGTTGAGAATCAACTTAGCAAACGAATTAAAGCAATTCGTAATTGTTATGCCCCGCACTCTCCGTAAAATGAATAAAGGATAAACGGAAATTAAATGAGATTAATGTCAATTAATAGTAATGAATAAGGAATTAAATATTAGAATTAAGTAGTATTTAATTTTGGAATTAAATTATAGATTTTAATCCTTTAAGATAAATAAGATAATAGGATATAATTTAGAAACTCCAAATTTCACCCTTCCCATATCAAAACTGACAGAAGGTTAGTTTCTCTATTCTTTCAAAGAAACTGACGCTCTCCCCTCTCCTTAAGCGATTCCTTTTCTCCTTTGCAACCCTAGGGAAGAAATCTTCAAGATTTTCAATCCAACCTTCTTCCGTTCTTCATTTCTCCTTCGGGTAATCACAGGCAAGTAATCTACTTATAAGTTCCTACGTTTTGCGAAAGAAAAAGGCCTACTTGTGATATCAAATTGGATCACCATGCAGTAGTTTCTTTCTGTGAATCTATATGTGCCTTATGTGTTTTGGTTTTGGGTTTTGACCACTATATGTTGAAATCATTGTTGTTGTTGTTGAAATATGTGAGATCATGCAAAACCCAATCCCATGAACCCTATTTTATGCTATTTTCGGATGGAGGGAGAAGAGGGTGAAAAGGTGAGATTTTGGGTTGGTTTTGATAAAGATTTGAGCTTAGGATTGAATCCTTGTTTGGTACGTTAAGGGTGTTGTTTTTAGTGGATTAAGGATGGATTGATAGTGAGGATTAAGCTTGGAATGGTTGGAAGGGAGTTAGAAAACGTTTGGGTTGAGATCTGCAGTTTCTGTAGAAATTCGCAGAGGGAATTCTGGAAAAACGGTGACATCGATCAATCGATGTCAGAGTTTGAAGTAGATCGATGGATCGATGTCTGACGGGTGAGAGATCGATGTGTCCCAGTAGTACATAGATCGATCGATATATAAGGGGGTGAGAGATCGATGCTCTCTGATGGACTTCGATCGATCGATGTGAGGGTTCGAAGCCACTTTGATCGATCGATTTATAAAGGGGTGAGAGATCGATGTTCTCTGATGGACATCAATCGATTGATGTTAGGGTATGAAGTCACATCGATCGATCGATGTAGGGGATGATGTTAACCAGTTTTGTGGGGAAATAAGGGAAGAAAGAGAGAAGTTAGGGGACCCTCTGGTGACCTTAGGGACTTCTTAGGACCTGATTGAGGTAGTGTAAGTCATGGGAACACGACCTAGGATGATGAATCAACGGTGAACACTTCGTAGGGTATTTGAATCGGACTTCAGCGTGAATGATCTAAGGGGTTAAGGATGAATGTTTGAGGAGTTGATGAGGTTCAAATGGAACGTGTGAGAAGAGTCACTTTATTCCTCGTATCCGTAGTGTGAAAGTTTATGTGAGGTAGGTTTAAGCTTGAGAAGATATGATGAAATTGAGAATGTGATTTGAAGTATGTGATTGAAGAACGTGATTGATATGTGAACGTGTATTCTTGCATCATGGCACTTGCATTTGCATTATGATTTGATAAGAGCTGTACCTCGGCACAAGGTATATAGTTTGCGAAATGAGCTGTGATGCGTTACAGGGTATAAAGACAAGCTGTAACCATCACAGGGTATAAAGTGAGCTGTAATGTGTCATAGGGTATAAAGACAAGATGTGGCACATTACAAGGTATAAAGTTGAGCTGGTATAAAGACAAGTTGTGGCCCACCACAGGGTATAAAGTTATGTGACCGGACATTTTGACATGCATTGCACTGTTTTGAAAAGAATTGCATAAGCATTTGTGACTGTGTAGTGTGGTGCATATTTTGTCATGCATCACGTGAGTCGTTACAGTATGATGGATTTGTAACTTGATTGTTATTGAACTGCTGAATGTTTATGAGTTACTGCTCTTATGTTGTTAGCTATTAATCTATACTCTTGGAAGTATACGAGACATGTGCCCCATCACCCCTTGATTTAAATATTACTCATGTCTTGCCATGTGTTGATCCCGTATGTCTTATAAGCGGGTTACTTGCTAGAGTTTTTTGCTAAGGGTACTACCTTTGTTTTGCAGATGAGCCCAGTTATGACATGATATTCATTGAGGATGACGGCGAGTGGGCTGAGTGGGATGTTTAGAGTTCTTTTGGGAGATAGTCGAGACTGTTTCTAATTATTTCAGTTCCTTTCATTCACTTGAGGATTTAGTAGGTTATTACCATGAACACTCTTTCGTTACCTTATTACACTTTGATGTACGAATTTGATGATTTAGATTTTATTTTGCACGTGTCTCCGTGCTTATTCTCTTATGTCATGCATATATGTATTCGAGAGATGACACGTCTTGTAGTCTTCTAAGTAAGCTACGACGGGTGCACCGGTTCGGATCCGCTATCCGGGTCGGGGCGCTACAGGTGGTATCAGAGCCCAGGCTTCAGATCTACCTCGGAGACCTATGTTATGTCATATAAAGCCTTAAGCTATGATTTTGACCTTAAGTTGATCTTTAGGTCTAAGTATATGATCTTAGATATAAGTTTGATTGTGATGGGTGTGTGCGAGCGCGATAAAATTTAATCAATCAATGTTATTTTATTTTAGTTTACGAGTTCCGTTCTATACAACGCATAAGGGCTTTCAGTATTATCTTTGGAATGACTGAATGCTAATAAGCGTGATCTTGCAGACAATGCCTCCCAGAAGAGATAGTCAGGGAAACGGTGGCAACACGAACGGTAGCCCTCCACCACCGCAGATGGTAGTACCTCAAGAACTGATGGACGCTATCACAGTGATAGCTCAAGGGGTTGCTCAACAACAGCAGCAACAATAGCAACCTCCTCCTCCACCACCTTCTCAGCACGGTATCAGGTATTACATTGGGGAGATGCGAAAGATGCATGACCCAAATTTTGAGGGGACCACCGATCCAGAAGTAGCCGGATTCTGGCTGGATGTGGTGGAGAAATGCTTCAGGCTAGTGCAAGTGCCTGAGGAACTGAAAGTGGATGTGGCCACGCCCTTATTGAGTGGCCAAGCAAATGCCTGGTAGAGTGGAATTCTGCCAAAAATGACTCCCCCTATTCTGTGGAGACAATTTGTACAGGCCTACAAGGATTACTACGTGCCTGAAACTGCCATTTTGGAGAAGATGAGGCAATTTGATAAATTTGAACAAGGGAGGATGTCCATTTCCGACTATGCTGATAGATTCCATGCCTTGGGTAAATTCACGCCCATGCTGTTGGAAAACAATCTGTTGGAAAACAATAGAATGAAGATGCTTAAATTCAAAGAAGGTTTGAACCCCCGCATACGGACGGCTATAGCGGGGTCTAGTCTGAAGACATTTAAAGAAATGCTGGATGCTTGTTACCGGGTAGAGAGTGACATGCGCCGATCACAGCCTAGATAGGCTCGTGATGAAACTGGCAAGAGGCCCAGGGATGATAGAAGTGGAGGTAGACCCGGACGTTGGGTCAGGATTCCAAGAAAAGGCCAGACGGGACAGATTCAGAGGGCTCCACAGCCGAGTCAGCCTGACCGTCAAGCTCCAGGAGCATGCCCGCATTGTCAGAAAAATCATGTTGGAGAATGTTGGAAGAAAACCGGAGCGTGCTTCAAGTGTGGGAAGACAGGCCATAGAATAAAGGATTGCCCCGAGTGGAAACAAAAGCCACAGGGAGAAGCAGGGCCGGCACAGCAGCAAAGGGCCAGGCCCAACGCGAGAGTGCATGTCATGACTGACGCAGAGGTGCAAGAGAGCACCGATGTTGTGACAGGTACGATTTAAGTTAAATCTTAGTTGTTTAAGTTTAATTTTAGACGTTTAAGTTGAAATTTTAGTAGCCTAAGTTGAAATTGATCGAGTTTTATATGAAAACTTTATGTGTTTCACTCTCTGTGTTTAGGTACGATTATAGTTAATACACTGCCTGCGAATGTGTTGTTTGATAGTGGAGCGAGTCACTCGTTCATATCTAAGAAGTTCGTCAAAGGACTCAACTGTCTACCCGAATGGCTTGACAACCCCTTCAGGGTGCAGGCAGCCGGTGAACAAGTATTGATCTCACATCACCAATATAAGGACTGTGAGTTGGAGTTGGACGGGAAAGTGTTCCCCGTTACATTGATCCCAATTACGATGAAAGATTTCGTGTGATATTGGGCATGGACTTGCTGACCAAGAATCATGCCAATATTGACTGCAGGCTTAAGTAAGTGACCGTTAAGAACCCTGAAATGAATGAGATAACGGTACAAGGAAACCTCAAGCTACCCAAAGCCCCGAAAAAGATGTACTTGACGGCGATTAAGGCTTTCAAGGCCTTGAAAAAGGGAGCAGAGGGATTTATGGTGTATACTTTGGACGCGACGCAAGAAATTCCCTCAATGGATCAGATTTCAGTAATCAACGAATTCAAGGACGTATTTCCGGATGATTTACCGGGAGTTCCGCCATCGAGAGAAGTGGAGTTCAAAATCAATTTGATCCCAAGAGCTGAACCTATATCCAAGACACCTTACAGAATGGCTCTAGCTGAACTTAAGGAGCTGTTAGATAAGAAGTTGATTCGTCCCAGTGTATCACCTTGGGGAGCTCCAGTATTGTTTGTGAAGAAGAAAGATGACAGAATGCGGTTGTGTATTGATTACCGGGAGTTGAACAAAATCATCATCAAGAACAATTATCCTCTGCCAAGGATTGAAGATTTATTTGATCAACTAAAGGGAGCCCGATGGTTTTCAAAGATTGATCTTCGTCAGGGGTATCATCAGTTGCTCGTGAAAGCAGGTGATGTCCCTAAAACAGCTTTCCGGACTCGATATGTGCATTATGAGTTTTTGGTGATGCCTTTCGGATTGACTAATGCCCCAGCAGCTTTATGGACTTGATGAACACCGTGTTTCGAGCATAGTTGGACCAATTTGTGGTGGTGTTCATCGATGATATCTTGGTCTACTCGCCGGATGAACAATCCCATGCAGAACATCTAAGAGTGGTGTTGGAAATTTTGAGGCAACAGAAGCTTTATGCCAAATTCAGCAAATGTGAATTTTGGCTAAGAAGTGTAGCCTTTCTCGGTCATGTGTTTTCAGAGGACGGAATCTCTGTGGATCCTAAGAAGATAGAAGCCATTACTGAATGGCCGAGACCTATAAACTTGACCGAAGTCAGAAGCTTCCTAGGCTTGGCAGGCTACTATAGGAAGTTTGTTGAGGGATTCTCAACAATAGCAGTTCCATTGAGTCGACTTACACAGAAGAAGACTAAGTTTGAATGGACTCCTGAATGCGAGCAGAGCTTTTCTGAGCTCAAGAAGAAATTAACCACAGTCCCGGTGTTGGCACAACCCTCCGGCACCGACGGTTTTGTGATCTATAGTGATGCGTACAAGAAAGGACTAGGTATGTACATCATTACAACTAATGCATTGTATATACATATGCTAGTCTTAAACTAACTTTTTGTTTATAGGTTGTGTTTTGATGCAAAACGAACGAGTTATCTCGGACGTGTCGAGACAGTTGAAGACATATGAGTAGAATTACCCGATGCATGACTTAGAGCTCGCGGCTGTAGTATTTGCTCTTAAGATCTGGAGACACTATTTGTATGGAGAGGAATATGCAGTGTTCACGGATCACAAGAGTTTGAAGTAGTATTTGCTCTTAAGATCTGGAGACACTATTTGTATGGAGAGGAATATGCAGTGTTCACGGATCACAAGAGTTTGAAGTACTTATTTTCATAGAAGGAGCTTAACATGAGGCAAAGGAGATGGTTGGAATTACTCAAGGATTATGATTTAACCATCAACTATCATCTGGGTAAAGCAAATAGAGTGGCGAACGCGCTGATCAGAAAATCTAGCCATGCAAAACAGTCTCCTTTAGAGCGAGAGATCGAAGAGTTTGATCTAGATGTTATAGACTCGGTGGCAAATGTCCTTACGGCCTTATCTATAAGGCCAGATTTGGTAGACAGAATCAAAGAAGCTCAGCATGAGGATTCAGCCTAAAGGAAATCCGTGACAAATTATCTACGGGACCAATAAAGGATTTTCAATTGAGAGAAGATAAAAGTTTATGGTTTCAAAACCGGCTATGCGTACCAGATAAGGAAGAGCAAGGATTTTTAGTTGAGAGAAGATAAAAGTTTATGGTTTCAAAACCGGCTATGCATACCAGATAAGGAAGAGCTTCGTAGAGAACTGTTGAGTGAAAGGAAGAGCTTCGTAGAGAACTGTTGAGTGAAGCTCATAACTCAAGGTTATCTATCCACCCTCGTAGCACAAAAATGTATAAGGACCTCAAAAGGAATTATTGGTGGATAGGGATGAAGAGAAGCATAGCGGAGTATGTTGAGAGATGTTTAGTATGCCAACAAGTTAAAGTAGAACACCAACGACCTGGTGGTTTGATGATGCCAATTGAGATTCCTGAATAGAAATGGGAGAACGTGACTATGGTCTTCGTGATGGGACTACCCAAAATCAGAAATGGAAATGAGATGATTTGGGTAATTGTTGATCGCTTGACAAAGACAGCTCACTTCATCGCTATGCCACATGGTACATCTTATGAGAAATTATCCAACATATATGTGGATAACATTGTGAGCTTGCATGGAGTCCTCGTCAGTATTGTATCGGACCGTGATCCCAAGTTTACTTCTAAGTTCTAGAGGGCATTTCAGAAAGCAACGGGTACCGAGCTAAGAATGAGTACCGCATACCATCCTCAGACAGATCGATAGTCGGAGAGGACAATCCAAACCTTAGAGGACATGTTGAGGTCGTGCGCCTTGGATTTCAAAGGAAACTGGGATAGCATGCTAAAGCTGATGGAGTTCTCATATAATAACAGCTATCACAGTGCAATTGGTGTGGCACTGTTTGAAGCTCTTTACGGACGGAAGTGTAGATCCCTGGTTTATTGGGACAAAGTTGGGGAAAGGACGATCACTGCGCCGGAGTTGGTCGAACAGAAGATTGGAAAATCATAAGAGAGAGGCTAAGGGTGGCGCAGGATCGCAGTAAGAGTTAGGCCGATACTAAAAGGCAACCCTTGGAGTTTGAGGAAGGCAAAAAGGTCTATCTACGAGTCTCACCTACTAAGGAAGTTGCGAGATTTGGGATGAAAGGTAAGCTAAGCCCTCGATATATTGGACCATACGAGGTGCTTGGTAAAGTTGGTGAAAAAGCATATCGATTGGCCTTGCCTCCGAGTTTGTTGCAAGTCCATAAGGTATTCCATGTGTCGCAACTGAGGAAATATGTATCGGACCCGAGCCATGTCCTTGAGGCTCAACCATTGGATGTTAGAGAAGATGTCACGTATGAAGAACATCCGGTGAAGATTGTGGATAAGAAAGATCAAGTCCTACGCAAGCGCGTGATTTCGTATGTCAAAGTTCAATAGAGTAACCATACGGAGCGTGAAGCCACGTGAGAGCTTGAAGAGCAAATGAAGGAGTTGTATTCACATCTCTTCTAATAAGGTACGTCAGTTTCGAGGACAAAACTTTTTGTAAGGAGAGTGGAATGTTATGCCCCGCACCCTCCGTAAAATGAATAAAGGATAAACAGAAATTAAATGAGATTAATGTCAATTAATAGTAATGAATAAGGAATTAAATATTAGAATTAAGTAGTATTTAATTTTGGAATTAAATAATAGATTTTAATCCTTTAAGATAAATAAGATAATAGGATATAATCTAGAAACTCCAAATTTCACCATTCCCATATCAAAACTGACAGAACGTCAGTTTCTCTATTCTTTCAAAGAAACCGACGCTCTCCCCTCTCCTTAAGCGATTCCTTTTCTCCTTTGCAACCCTAGAGAAGAAATCTTCAAGATTTTCAATCCAACCTTCTTCCGTTCTTCGTTCCTCCTTCGGGTAATCACAGGCAAGTAATCTACTTATAAGTTCCTACTTTTTGCGAAAGAAAAAGGCCTACTTGTGATATCAAATTGGATCACCATGCAGTAGTTTCTTTCTGTGAATCTATATGTGCCTTATGTGTTTTGATTTCGGGTTTTGGCCACTATATGTTGAAATCATTGTTGTTGTTGTTGAAATATGTGAGATTATGCAAAACCCAATCCCATGAACCCTATTTTGTGCTATTTTCGGAGGCCTACTTGTGATATCAAATTGGATCACCATGCAGTAGTTCCTTTCTGTGAATCTATATGTGCCTTATGTGTTTTGGTTTCGGGTTTTGGCCACTATATGTTGAAATCATTGTTGTTGTTGTTGAAATATGTGAGATTATGCAAAACCCAATCCCATGAACCCTATCTATTTTGTGCTATTTTCGGATGGAGGGAGAAGACGATGAAAAGGTGAAATTTTGGGTGTTTTGGCCACTATATGTTGAAATCATTGTTGTTGTTGTTGAAATATGTGAGATTATGCAAAACCCAATCCCATGAACCCTATTTTGTGCTATTTTCGGATGGAGGGAGAAGACGATGAAAAGGTGAGATTTTGGGTTGATTTTGACAAAGATTTGAGTTTAGGATTGAATCCTTGTTTGGTACGTTAACGATGTTGTTTTTAGTGGATTAAGGATGGATTGATAGTGAGGATTAGGCTTGGAATGGTTGGAAGGGAGTTGGAAAACGTTTGGGTTGAGATCTGTAGTTTCTGCAGAAATACGCAGAGGGAATTCTGGAAAAACGATGACATCGATCGGTCGATGTCAGAGTTCGAAGTACATCGATCGATCGATGTCTGACGGGTGAGAGATCGATGTGTCCCAGTAGTACATAGATCGATCGATGTATAAGGGTGTGAGAGATCAATGTTCTCTGATGGACTTCGATCGATCGATGTGAGGGTTCGAAGTCACTTCGATTGATTGATGTATAAAGGGGTGAGAGATCGATGTTCTCTGATGGATATCGATTGATCGATGTGAGGGTATGAAGTCACATCGATCGATCGATATAGAGGATGATGTTAACCAGTTTTGTGGGGAAATAAGGGAAGAAAGAGAGAAGCTAGGGGACCCTCTGGGCGACATTAAAGACTTCTTAAGACTTGATTGAGGTAGTGTAAGTCATGGGAACACGACCTAGGATGATGAATCAACATTGAACACTTCATATTGTATTTGAATCGGACTTCAGCGTGAATGATCTAAGGGGTTAAGGATGAATATTTGAGGAGTTGATAAGGTTCAAATGGAACGTGTGAGAAGAGTCACTTCATTCCTCGTATCCGTAGTGTGAAAGTTTATGTGAGGTAGGTTTAAGCTTGAGAAGATATGATGAAAGTGAGAATGTGATTTGAAGTATGTGATTGAAGAATGTGATTGATATGTGAACGTGCATTCTTGCATCATGGCACTTGCATTTGCATTATGATTTGATAAGAATAAAGTTTGTGAAATGAGTTGTGATGCGTTACAGGGTATAAAGACAAGTTGTAACCATCACAGGGTATAAAGTGAGCTGTAATGTGTCATAGGGTATAAAGACAAGATGTGGCACATTACAGGGTATAAAGTTGAGCTGTGGTGCGTCACAGGGTATAAAGACAAGCTGTGGCCCACCACAGGGTATAAAGTTATGTGACCGGACATTGTGGCTTGCATTACACTCTTTTGAAAAGAATTGCATAAGAATTTGTGACTGTGTAGTGGTGCATATTTTGTCATGCATGTGAGTCGTTACAGTATGATGGATTTGTAACTTGATTGTTATTGATCTGCTGAATGTTTATGAGTTACTGCTCTTATGTTGTCATGCTATTAATCTATACTCTTGGAAGTACACGAGACATGTGCCCCATCACCCCTTGATTTAAATATTACTCATGTCTTGCCATGTGTTGATCCCGTATGTCTTATAAGCGGGTTACTTGCTAGCTTTTTGGCTAAGGGTACTACCTTTGTTTTGCAGATGAGCCCAGTTATTGAGGATGACACCGAGTGGGCTGAGTGGGTTGTTTAGAGTTCTTTTGGGAGATAGTCGAGACTGTTTCTAATTATTTCAGTTCCACTGTTTCTAATTATTTCAGTTCCTTTCATTCACTGGAGGATTTAGTTGGTTATTACTATGAACACTCTTTCGTTACCTTATTACACTTTGATGTAGGAATTTGATGATTTAGATTTTATTTTGCACGTGTCTCCGTGCTTATTCTCTTACGTCATGCATGATATGTATTCGAGAGATGAGACGTCTTGTAGTCTTCTAAGTAAGCTACGACGGGTGCACCGGTTCGGATCCGCTGTCCGGGTCGGGCGCTACAGTAGTGATAGAGGTGGCGAATATGATACACCGTTTAATGATTTTGTTCAGAACATGGCATTATTCATCAAATGACTGCACCATATTCACCTTAATCGAATGGTATTGCTGAACGCAAAAACCTTACTCCAAAAGAGATGATGAATGCTATGTTGATAAGTTCCGGTTTGCCTCAGAACTTGTGGGGGGAAGCAATTCTCTCAGCAACGTCATTTTAAATAGAATTCCATCTAAGAAGATGAATTAAACCCCATACGAGCTTTGGAAAGGCTACAAGCCTAGTTACAAATACTTGAAAGTGTGGGTTTGTCTGGGGAAGGTTGCTGTATCTAAACCAAGACAAGTTAAAATCGGGCCTAAAACGGTTGACTGCGTATTTATAGGATATGCGACTAACAGTAGTGCATATCGGTTCTTGGTGCACAAATTAGATATTCCTGACATACATGAAAAAGTTGTCATGGAGTCGAGGAATGCAGTGTTATTCGAAGATGTCTTTCCGAGAAAAGACAAAAATCAAGAAGAAACAAGAATTGGTAAGCGAATGCGTGAAGCGACTCCTTAAGGGGGTGAGGAGCTTCGTCAAAGCAAGCGTGCCAGAATGCCAATTTCGTTTGGACCGGACAGCGAATGCGTGAAGCGACTCCTTAAGGGGGTGAGGAGCTTCGTCAAAGCAAGCGTGCCAGAATGCCAATTTCGTTTGGACCGGACTTTCTAACCTATATAGTAGAAAATGAGCCAAGGAATTTTTCCGAGGCAATGTGAACTCCAGAAGCTTCATTCTTGAAAGAGGCAATTAACAGTGAGATAGACTCGATTCTTCAAAATCACATTTGGGAGTTGGTTGACCTTCCACCTGGAAGTAAAACACTTGGTTGCAAGTAGATTTTAAAGAAGAAACTGAAAGAGGATGGGTCTATTGAAAAGTATAAAGCCAGGGTGGTAGCTAAAGGCTATCGACAAAAGGAAGGCTTTGACTTTTTTGACACCTATTCACGAGTGACTAGGATCACTTTTATAAGGGTGCTAGTTGCTATTGCTGCAGTCTATAACTTAGAAATCCATCAGATGGATGTGAAGACTGCTTTTCTGAATGGTGAGTTGGATGAAGAAATCTATATGGAACAACCCGAAGAGTTGGATGAAGAAATCTATATGGAACAACCCGAAGGTTTCGTGGTTCCAGGACAAGAGTTTAAAGTTTGTAGACTCGTTAAATCGTTGTACGGACTTAAGCAAGCGCCTAAACAGTGGCACTTGAAATTTGAAGATGTTGACGAGAAACTTCGATATGAAGGATATGGGAGTTGCTAATGTTATTCTAGGAATTAAAATTTCTAGGATAACCGAGGGACTCGTACTGTCACAAACTCATTATATAGAGTCTGTTCTAAAACGGTTCAATATGGTTGTTGTGAAACCAGTAAAGACTCCACTCGACTTAAGTATACACTTAAGGAAGAACCGAGGCTATACTTAAGGAAGAACCGAGGCGAGCCAGTAGCTCAATTGGAGTACTCGCAAGTTAAAGTATACAATGAATCTTAGATTACATTACTCAAGATATCCAGCAGTATTGGAAGGCTATTGTGATGCCAACTGGATATCTGATAGTAAAGATTCTAAGTCCACTAGTGGATATTTATTCACGGTTGGTGGAAGTGATGTGTCGTGGAAATCCACGAAGCAAACGTGCATAGCTCGTTCCACGATGAAAGTGGAGTTTATAGCACTTGATAAAGCCGGGGAAGAAGCTGAATGGCTTCGAAATTTCCTAGAAGATGTACCATGCTGACCTATGCCAATTGCTCCTATTAGCATACACTGTGATAGTCAGTCGACTATAGGACGAGCTCAAAGCAGCATCTATAATGGTAAGTCTTGGCACATGCATCAGAGACACAACACCATTAAGCAATTGATCTCTAATGGCGTGATTTTCATTGATTATGTAAAATCAAAGGAGAATATTGCGGATCCGCTTACAAAAGGCTTGCCAAGAGATCAGATGTCAATTTCGACAAATGGAATGGGACTAAAACCTATAATGCATGAATCTTTCTAACGGTAACCCAACCTTCGGTAACCCAACCTTTTTGACTGGAGATCCTAGAATCTTGGTTCAATGGGACAACTAAGCTATGGAGTTCAGTGAGCACTTACCTATTCTGTTAAATAAAAGTGCTATCTGCAGATAAATGAGGGTAAGCTGAGGCTTCTAATGGTTCATATATCTTGATATGTCAAGTGGGGTATGACAGAATACTCTTGATATGAAACACCTATGTAACTGTGAAGTGTGGCCGCTTCTATGAGAATTTTGTAAGGCCAAAGTTCTCCAACACACTTTCTGAAACCAGGCGGTTCATGGCCAAAACGAACACAATCATGAGAACCAAAAAAAAGTGTTAAAGGAAATGTTGTGTGAGTACTATTGTCTAGGTTCATACTAAAGGCCGGTTAGTTCAAGACATTAAGTTCACTAATTAGCCGAGTGGATCCGGTAGTATATCACTAAGAAAGGTTCAAAGCCAAAAGCTACCTATTCTGATGCAACATTTTCTTGTTTGACTTCTCGGCAGAGTCTGCATAAACACTTGCATTAATTCCCATTCATGTGGGGGATTGTTGGAGAAATTGAAGTGGGTAAATGAGAAGTTAATGCTCCAAGTAGGGATAAAATAATTTGAAAGTCGGTTTCTTAACCGTAATTCAAATTTGAGAATCGGTTACTTAACCGTAATTCGAATTTGAAAAATCAGTTATGTAACTGTAATTTAATTTTGAAAATCAGTTATTCAAATTTGAAAAGCGGTTATCTGTTATCTGATCTAACGGTAGCAATCTGATCCGACGGCTGTGGTTAAACTGTCAATTAACCACCCTCATCAAAATTTTCCCTATAAATAGTAGCTAAGTTAACCTCTCAGTCACACTCACTCAGAATCCAATATTCTCCTCCCCTCCTCTGCATACACGTGATATCCTTTTCTTTCTCTTTCTACATTTTGCATCAAGTCCGAGAAGTTCAGGGCATCTTACAGGTTCGTAGAGTTCATACGCTGCAGTGCCGCTCGTCTGAACTGACTTCTGTTGTATCCTGGGAGACGATTGTTCCATCCGGTTGGACACAGTATACCGAAGCAATACGTCTTAAAGACAGAGTCCTGGACTCACCTCGAATCTCTGCTCAGCTGAGCTGTTGAGATTATTGCCAAGCTAAGCTTTGCTATTGTGCTTAGAACATTCGTTGTTCTGAAGCGTTGTCTTGCTGAACTCTGCTTCGTGCTGAGCTCTGCTGTTTGGCTGAGGACATTCGTTGTTCTGCAGCTCTGCCGTGTTGAGCTCTGCTCGGCTGAAGTGGCTGAAAGCCTAAGTTTAGTAGTTGTGCTGAAGTGCCGAGGTCGGTGAATTGGCGATCAGCCTAGAACGTAAATACAATTGCGCTGACTGGACTGATCTGATCTGTCTGATCAGTCTGACTTTAGTTCAGCTCGGCTGGAGGGCTGATAACACAGAATCACTGTTCTGAAGTGATGTTCAGTTCAGGTCGGCAGGTCGGCTGACTGTTCAGAACGCAAACTCATTTGCGGTATCTGATCTGTCTTGACTTAGCAGATCTATCCAGCCTACCCTGAGCTCGGAAGGTCGGCCACTGCTTTATTCCAAGAGCAATTTGTACAGAAATCAATCTGACGTGAATTATTCCCAACAGAAAGTAGGCATGTGTTCGAGACCTCCAAAAAAATAGATATTGTTGGAAGATCTCATAAACAATAAAAGTTAATGTACAAGGTGGACATGTCTTATGACGTCCAAAAACAAATAAGTGACAACCACAATAAAAGTTAATGTAGAAAGTGGACATGTCTTATGACGTCCAAAAACAAATAAGTGACAACCTTTTGGATCGGAACACTAAGTTCTAACCTTCTTATATCATTTAGTCTGACGTCCAAAAACAAATAAGTGACAACCACAATAAAAGTTAATGTAGAAAGTGGACATGTCTTATGACGTCCAAAAACAAATAAGTGACAACCTTTTGGATCGGAACACTAAGTTCTAACCTTCTTATATCATTTAGTCTGGCAGTTTGGAAGTTCAAATGACTTCTATAGTGGGATTTCAAGTTTATTTATTTCTGAAGTAATGTCTCAATCTGATTATCAACTAAGATGCGTCCTGAGAACAAATTTAATGTAGTTCTAGCGTTACATATGCCCGCCTTGTGCCGGACGGGACGGCTAACGTGACCAACTCTCTCACAGTCCTACATCCTCTTCTGGTGATCACTTACTCTCAGACTGCTGGCCACGTGTCATGCAGTCAGTGCATGATCCATCCTCCGGTTAGTGGATCCATTCCCCTTTGTATCGAGATTTCAGGAGTCGCATTTGTTTTAACAAAAACATAGTCGAAGAGAAAACAAGAAATTGCAGTTTGCTATAATCGTCTGTCAAATGATCAACATGCACTTTTCACATATAACATGCAAGCGAATGGTAATACCAGAAGAGGGATAACCTCGCAACTAGAGAACACAAACATAATACACATGTCGTAAAGGTAGGAGATTTATAATATACTGACGTAGGGTCTTTCCTTGTGGAATCAGATAAATTCATATCGAAAAGAGGTTGAGAATACATTTCCTATATAAAACATCAAGATACTTACCTAATACCGATTGTAAACACAGGTAGGAGATTTATAATATAATGACGTAGGGTCTTTCCTTGTGGAATCAGATAAATTCATATCGAAAAGAGGTTGAGAATACATTTCTTATATAAAACATCAAGATACTTACCTAATACCGATTGTAAACACAATCCTTGTATGATCGTCCTCTCAAAAAAAAAAATTGAAACTATTATGTATCAAAAACTAAGCATCAAATTCTTCTTTGAATCCTTCAAATAGTTGTTAGAAACTGTAATCAACTGCAGTGTACAGTGTGCGTTACTGTAATCAACTGCAGTGTACAGTGTGCGTTTGTGTAAATTGATGAAATGCAAGCAGAACCGGGGCGAGTCTAAGGACTCTATCCTTAAGACGATTTGCTCCGGTACGAAGTGCCCAACCGAAAACAGCAAACGTCTCCCAAGATACAACGGCTAACAGTTCATACGAAGCGGCACAGCTACGTAAAGAACTCGGCGAACCTGTGGGATGCTCTGATTTCTCAACGAACTGGACTGGAACAACAATGCAACAGCAGTATGCAAAAAACAAAAAATAGCAGGAGAGAACAGCAGTGGAAAAACGCAGAGTGCAGTGAAGAAAGCCTGGAGAAGGAGGCAATTTATAGGCGGGAAGGATTAGGCGGTTAATCTCCAGTTTAAACCACAACCGTCGGATCAAACGGTTTTCATCCACAGCCGTTAGATCGTAAACTGCAGCAGTTTTAAACGTAGACCGTCGGATGAAAAAACTGCTGCCAGATACGATCTCAGCCGTTAGATCATGATTCGTGTAGACTGCGATGCACAGCCGTTAGATCTAGATGAAGAAATCGCTCCTAGATATGATCTCAGCCGTTAGATCATAATCCGTGTAGACAACGATATACACCGTTAGATCTTGCAACGGTTATGATAAAAAATATTTCAACCGTTGGATCACTTAATTTATTTTTCTGGAGAAATGTAAAAGAAAATTTCTCCAAAAAGACAAGAATGAGCCGGAGCCTGAGCCACGAGCCCCGAGCCGGAGCCACGAGCCGGCCGGCCGGCCGGGCAGCGGCAACGGCGTGTGTGTGTGTGTGTGGTGAACCTTGCCTGAGCTGCGTCCTGACTCCGTCAAAAACTTCTCATGCCCAAGGGCACATTTTAGAAAGATCCAACTTGAATTATATTTGGTGGCTTTTTCATGTCAAGTGGCCAATGTGGTATTCCACTTAAGGGGTGATGTGTTCACTCCTCAAGAGGCCACATCACCACTTTTCCAATTTCTTTTCAATTTTACTCCAACTTTGAGCATTAATTTCTCATTCACCTGATATCGGAATCGAGTGATTCAAAAGCCTAAAGTCATCTAATTGTTACGTAGATAATTTAAAAATTATTATTTTTCTTTTTTTATTAACGAACACTAATCATAATTAAGCTCAAAGTATGGTGGTTGTCAACTTTTGACAAACCCATTTGCCCAAACTTTTCCAATTTATTTCAACTTCTCCAACAACCCCCCACATGAATGAAAATTAATGCAGCTACAGATGCAGACTCTATCGAGAAATCAGATAAGGATATGTTGTATCAGAAGAGGTAGCTTCTGGCTTTGAACCTTTCTTAGTGATATACCATCGGATCCACTCAGCTGCTTAGTGACCTGATGTCTTGAACTATCAGCCTTTATTGTGATCTGGACAATGATACCCACACAACATTTCCTTTGACACCCCTTATTGGTTCTCATGGTTGTGTTCATTTTGGCCATGAATAACCTGGTTTCAGAAAGTGTATTAGAGAATTCTTGCCTCTCAGAATTCTCATAGAAGCGGCCCCACTTCACACTTACATAGGTGATTCTTATCAAGAGTATTCTGCCATACCCCACTTGATTTATCAAGATATAGGACATCATTAAAAGCATTATCTTAACCTAACGGTTCTCTGCAGATAACACTTTTGTTTAACGGAATGAGTAAGTGCTAACTGAACCCTTATAACTTAGTTTTCCCATTGAACCAAGATTCTGGGATCTCCAGTCAACAAGGTTGGGTTACCGTTACAAAGATTCATGCTTTTTAGGCTTAAGTCCCATTCCGTTTGTCAACTTTGACATTTGATCTCTAGGCAAAGCTTTTGTTAGCGGATCCGCAAGATTCTCCTTTGATTTTATGTAATCAATGGAAATCACGCCATTAGAGATCAACTGCTTAATGGTATTATGTCTCCGACGTATGTGTCGTGACTTACCATTGTAGATGCTGCTTTGAGCTCGTCCTATAGCTGACTGACTGTCACATTGTATGCTGATAGGAGCGATTGGCTTAGGCCAGCATAGAATGTCTTCTAGGAAATTTCGAAGCCATTCAGCTTCTTCTCTAGCTTTATCGAGTGCTATAAACTCAGCTTCCATAGTTGACCGAGCTATGCACGTTTGCTTTGTAGACTTCCATGACACAGTATCACCACCTACAGTGAATAAGTATCCACTGGTGGATTTAGAATCCTTACAATCTGATATCCAGTTTGCGTCACAATATCCTTCCAATACTGCTGGATATCTTGTGTACTGTAATCCAAGGTTCATTGTGTATTTCAGATATCTCATCACTCTAGTTAGAGCTTGCTTTCCAATGTTCATCACTTGGATTACTAGTGAACTCACTCAATTTGTTTACTGAACAAGCTAAGTCTGGTCTTGTACAGTTTGTTATGTACATCAGACTCCCAATGACTTGTGAGTACTTTAATTGAGCTACAGGTTCGCCTCGGTTCTTCCTTAAGTGTATACTTAAGTCCAGTGGGGTCTTTATCGGTTTTACATCAAGCATATTGAATCATTTAAGAACAGACTCAATATAGTGACTTTGAGACATGACCAATCCTTCAGCTACCCTAGAAATTTTAATTCCTAGAATAACATTGGCAACCCCCATGTCTTTCATGTCAAAATTTCTTGTTAACATCTTCTTGGTATTCAAGATGATGTCGTGAGTACTGCCCATGATTAGCATATCATCTACATAGAAACAAACTATCACATAGGCGTTTGGTGTGTTTTTGATGTAAACACACTTGTCACATTCATTGATCCTGAAACCGTTTGACATCATGGCTTGATCAAACTTCAAATGCCACTGCTTTGGTGCTTGTTTAAGTCCGTACAAAGACTTAACAAGTCTACAAACTTTTCTTTCTTGTCCTGGGACAGTAAACCCTTCAGGTTGTTCCATATAAATTTCTTCTTCCAGTTCGCCATTAAAGAAGGCATTCTTTACATCCATTTGATGGATCTCTAGGTCGTAGACTGCAGCAATAGCAACTAGCATTCTTATGGAAGTAATCCTAGTTACTGGTGAGTAATTGTCAAAGAAGTCAAAACCTTCCTTTTGTCGATAGCCCTTAGCTACCAACCGGGCCTTGTACTTGTCAATGGATCCATCCTCTTTGAGTTTTTTCTTAAAAATCCACTTGTATCCAAGTGGTTTACTCCCTTGAGGAAGATCTACCAGCTCTTACGTGTGTTTTACCGCTTCTTGTTTGCACAAATTTTAAATCACAAACATCTGTATAAATTAAATCTAATACTTCAGTGTTTCTTTCGACAGAAGGAAATGATAACTTAGTCATTTTTGCTTCAACACAGACTTGGCACTTTTCATTATTGAAACTTAGTTTGGGTAATAAGTCGAGATTAATCATTCTTTGCAATGACTTATAATTAACATGACCCAAACGTAAATGCCATAAACACGAAGACTCAAGCATGTAAGCGGAAGTAGAAGCAATCTTATTAGCCTCATCGGGCGTAGTCTTCGTTGGTACAACAGTTATAAAACTAAGTTTAAACATATTGTCCATCAGGTACCCCTTCCCCAAAAATACACCATTCCTAGTCAGAATACATTTGTTACAATCAAATACTAGTCTAAATCCATGCTTGACTAGTAAAGCACCAGAGACTAAGTTCTTGCGGATGTCGGGAGCATGCAGCACATCCTGCAGTGTCAATTCTTTTCTGGAGGTCATCTTCAAAATCACTTTGTCCGAACCTTCAATCTTCGAGCTATCCTTGTTTCCCATGTATAGCCTTTCATTGTCTTTCGCAGGAGCATATTCTTTGCACATTCCCCTGTTTGCACAAACGTGTCTAGTGGCTCCAGTGTCCACCCACCACTGGGTAGGATTATCTACAGCATTACATACAGAAACAACAGCACACAAGTCCAAATCATCCATTGCACTTACAAGGTTGGCTTTGGCTTTCTCTTGCTTTTTTTGGGCTTCCTGCAGTCAACACTACGATGCCCCTGAATCCCACAATTATAACATTTTCCAGTGAACTTTTTGGCAACCTTCTTGCCCTTCGCATTCACTCCGACAGAATTTCCTTTCTTCTTTTTCGTCGCCTCTGCAACGTGAGCTTTGGCATGGCCAGAACTGGAAGACGGCCTCTTCTCTGCCCTTCGATTGTCTTCCTCTATACGGAGTCGGACAATCAAGTCTTCCAAAGACATTTCCTTTCGCTTATGTTTGAGATAGCTCCTGAATTCCCTCCACGAAAGAGGTAGCTTCTCAATCACAGCAGCAACAAGGAAAGATTCACTAAGGGACATACCCTCTTCTTCCATTTCAGCAACAAGCATCTGAAGTTCCTCAATCTGAGAAACAACAGTCCTGGAATCTGTCATCTGAAAATCAAGAAATTTTCCAATAATAAATTTCTTAGTACTGGCATCCTTAGTGCGGTACTTCTTGTCTAACGCCTGCCATAAGGATTTCGCAGTTTTATAAGTAGAATACAATCCATACAATGAGTTACCCAAACAACTTAAAATGTGACTCAAACAAACATAATTGCTGTAACTCCACGCTTCAGCAATCAAACTGTTTTGCATGTTCACATTCTGATCTTCCACCGGCACCACCTCCGGAGGATCCTCAGTCAGCATCTTAGCCAAACCTAACGTGGTCAAGAAGAACAAAATCTTCTGCTGCCAGCGTTTGAAGTAACTTCCTCCAAACTTCTCTGGCTTTTCAACATGTCAAGCAGCAGGAACAGGAGTAGTGACTGGAGCAGCGGGTGCAACAGGAACAGCATTGTTCTGTTCCTCAGAAATGCCCAAATGCACACCGTTGAACGAGTTGGAACTTTCGCCTTCCATATTTCAGTTTCTGTGGGACGCAATACAGAAAACAGAACACGAAACCAATTAGTGTCGTACAAACAGAAGATGTATATGCAAACAGAAACGGAACCAGATTACAGTATATATCTAGATCGTCTTAAGAATGTTAGAAACTGTAATCAACTGCAGTGTACAGTGTGCGTTTGTGTAAATTGACGAAATGCAAGCAGAACCGAGGCGAGTCTAAGGACTCTGTCCTTAAGACGATTTGCTCCGGTACGAAGTGCCCAACTGAAAACAGCAAACGTCTCCCAGGATACAACGACTAACAGTTCATACGAAGCGGCACAGCTACGTAAAGAATTCGGCGAACCTGTGGGATGCTCTGATTTCTCAACAAACTGGACTGGAACTACAATGCAACAGCAGTATGCAAAAAACGAAAAATAGCAGGAGAGAACAGCAATGGAAAAACGCAGAGTGCAGTGAAGAAAGCCTGGAGAAGGAGGCAATTTATAGGCGGGAAGGATTAGGAGTCGGATCTGACGGTTTTCATCCACAACCGTTAGATCAACAGTTTTAAACGTGGACCGTCGGATCTGACGGTTTTCATCCAGAGCCGTTAGATCAAAAACCGTAGGAGTTTTAAATCTAAGCCTTTGGATCAGAAACCGTTGGCAGTTTTAAATATAAGCCTTTGGATCGCAATCCGCGTCAACTTTTAATCTCAGCCTTTAGATCTTCTCAGCGGTTTTAAATATAAGCCTTTGGATCGCAATCCGCGTCAACTTTTAATCTCAGCCTTTAGATCTTCTCAGAATTTTATTGGTCATACGATTGAGAGAATTATTTTTCTGGAAAATTTTAATGAAAAATTCTCCAAAAAGATAAGAACAGGCCAGAGCCACGAGCCACGAGCCGAGCCGGCCGGCCGGACGGACGGACGGGCAGGCGGCGGCGGCGCGCGCGCGTGTGTGTTGAACCTTGCCTGAGCTACGTCCTGACTCCGTCAAAAACTTCTCATGCCCAAGGACACATTTTAGAAAGCTCCAACTTGAGCTATATATGGTGGCCCTTTCATCTCAATTAGTCAATGTAGTATTCCACTTAAGGGGTGATGTGTTCACTCCTCAAGAGGCCACATCACCCCTTTTCCAATTTCCTTCCAATTTTACTCCAACTTTGAGCATTAATTTCTCATTCATCCGGTATCGGAATCGAGTGATTCAAAAGCCTAAAGTCATCTACTTGTCACGTAGATAATTTAGAAATTATTAGTTTTTGTTTTTGATTAACGAACACTAATCATAATTAAGCTCAAAGTATAGTGGTTGTCAACTTTTGACAAACCCATTTGCCCAAACTTTTCCAATTTATTTCAAATCCTCCAACAATCCCCCACATGAATGAAAAATTAATGTAGATGCAGATGCAGACTCTATCGTGAAGTCAGAAAGGAAATGTTGCATCAGAAGAGGTAGCTTCTGGCCTTGAACCTTTCTTAGTGATGTACCATCGGATCCACTCAGCTGGGTAGTGACCTGATGTCTTGAACTATCAGCCTTTACTATGAGCCTATACAATGATACTCACACAACATTTCTTTTAACACCCCTTTTGGTTCTCATGGTTGTGTTAATTATGGTCATGAACAACCCTGGTTTCAGAAAGTGTTTTAGAGAATTCTTGTCTATCAGAATTCTTATAGAAGCGGCCTCACTTCACACTTACATAGGTGATTCCTATCAAGAGTATTCTGCCATACCCCACTTGAAGTGTCAAGATATAGGACATCATTAAAAGCATTAGCTTAACCTAACGGTTCTCTGCAGAAAGCACTTTTGTTTAACGGAATGAGCAAGTGCTAACTGAACCCTTATAACTTAGTTTTCCCATTGAAACAAGATTCTGGGATCTCCAGTCAACAAGGTTGGGTTACCGTTACAAAGATTCATGCTTTGTAGGCTTAAGTCCCATTCCGTTTGTCAACTTTGACATTTGATCTCTAGGCAAAGCTTTTGTAAGCGGATCCGCAAGATTCTCCTTTGATTTTATGTAATCAATGGAAATCACGCCATTAGAGGTCAACTGCTTAATGGTATTATGTCTCCGACGTATGTGTCGTGACTTACCATTGTAGATGCTGCTTTGAGCTCGTCCTATAGCTGACTGACTGTCACAGTGTATGCAGATAGGAGCGATTGGCTTAGGCCAGCATGGAATGTCTTCTAGGAAATTTCGAAGCCATTCAGCTTCTTCCCCAGCTTTATCGAGTGCTATAAACTCAGCTTCCATAGTTGACCGAGCTATGCATGTTTGCTTTGTAGACTTCCATGACACAGCACCACCACCTACAGTGAATAAGTATCCACTTGTGGATTTAGAGTCTTGGCAATCTGATATCCAGTTTGCATCACAGTATCCTTCCAATACTGCTGGATATCTTGTATAGTGTAATCCAAGATTCATTGTGTACTTAAGGTACCTCATCACTCTATTTAGAGCTTTCCAATGATCTTCACTTGGATTACTGGTAAACCTGCTCAATTTGTTTACTGAACAAGCTAAGTCTGGTCTTGTACAGTTTGTTATGTACATCAGACTCCCAATGACTTGTGAGTACTTTAATTGAGCTACAGGTTCGTCTCGGTTCTTCCTTAAGTGCATACTTAAGTCAAGTGGGTTTTTTACTGGTTTTGCATCAAACACATTGAATCGTTTGAGAACGGACTCAATATAATGACTTTTGTGACATGATCAATCCTTTAGTTACCCTAGAAATCTTGATTCCTATAATAACATTGGCAACCCCCATGTCATTCATGTCAAAATTTCTCGTTAACATCTTCTTGGTATTCAAGATGATGTCGTGAGTACTGCCCATGATTAGCATATCATCTACATAGAGACATACTATCACATAGGCGTTTAGTGTGTTTTTTATGTAAACACACTTGTCACATTCATTGATCCTGAAACCGTTTGACATCATGGCTTGATCAAACTTCAAATGCCACAGCTTTGGTGCTTGTTTAAGTCCGTACAAAGACTTAACAAGTCTACAAACTTTCCTTTCTTGTCCTGTGACAGTAAACCCTTCAGGTTGTTCCATATAAATCTCTTCTTCCAGCTCGCCATTCAAGAAGGCAGTCTTTACATCCATTTGATGGATCTCTAGGTCGTAGACTGCAGCAATAGCAACTAGCATTCTTATGGAAGTAATCCTAGTTACTGGTGAGTAAGTGTCACAGAAGTCAAAACCTTCCTTTTGTCGATAGCCCTTAGCTACCAACCGGGACTTGTACTTGTCAATGGATCCATCCTCTTTGAGTTTTTTCTTAAAAATCAACTTGCATCCAAGTGGTTTACTCCCTTGAGGAAGATCTACCAGCACCCACGTGTGATTTTGAAGAATTGATTCTATCTCACTGTTAACTGCCTCTTTCCAGAATGGAGCTTCTGGAGTTGACATAGCCTCGGAAAATGTCCTTGGATCATTTTCTATCAAATACGTTAAAAAATCTGGCTCAAAGGACTTTGGTATTCTGGCTCTTTTACTTTGACAAGGTTCCTTTATTTCTTGAGGAGTTGTGTCACGTACTCGCTTACTAGTGCTTGCTTCTTCAATGTTATTGTCTTTCTTTGGAAAGACATTTTCAAAGAAAACTACGTTTCTTGATTCCATGACAACATTTTCATGTATGTCAGGAATCTCAGACTTGTGCACCAAGAATCGATATGCACTACTGTTAGTTGCATATCCTATGAATATGCAATTAATAGTCTTAGGCCCTATTCTGACTTGTCTTGGTTTTGGTACTACGACCTTAGCCAGACACCCCCACACTTTCAAGTATTTGTAGCTAGGCTTATAGCCTTTCCAAAGTTCATATCCCGAACTTATCAACATAGCATTCATTATCTCTTTCAGAGTTTGGTTCTTGCATTCTGCAATACCATTTGATTGAGGGGAGTATGGTGCAGTCGTTTGTTGAATAATGCCGTATTCTGAACAAAATTCATTTAACGGTGCATCATATTCGCCACCTCTATAACTACGAATTGACTTAATTCGTTTGCTAAGTTGATTCTCAACTTCATTTTTATAATCTTTAAAAGCATCTAAGGCCTCATCTTTGCTACTTAGCAAATAAACGTAACAGTATCGAGCGCAATCGTCAATAAAAGTCACAAAGTACTTTTTACCGCTTCCTGTTTGCACAAATTTTAAATCACAAACATCTGTATGAATTAAATCTAATACTTCAGTGTTTCTTTCGACAGAAGGAAATGGTAACTTAGCCATTTTTGCTTCAACACAGATTTGGCACTTTTCATTATTGAAACTTAGTTTGGGTAATAAGTCGAGATTAATCATTCTTTGCAATGACTTATAATTAACATGACCCAAACGTAAATGCCATAAACACGAAGACTCAAGCATGTAAGCGGAAGTAGAAGCAATCTTATTAGCCTCATCGGGCGTAGTCTTCTTTGGTACAACAGTTATAACACTAAGTTTAAACATATTGTCCATCAGGTACCCCTTCCCCAGAAATACACCATTCTTAGTCAGAATACATTTGTTACAATCAAACACTAGTCTAAATCCCTGCTTGACTAGTAAAGCACCAGAGACTAAGTTTTTGCGGATGTCGGGAACATGCAGCACATCCTGCAGTGTCAATTCTTTTCTGGAGGTCATCTTCAAAATCACTTTGTCCGAACCTTCAATCTTCGAGCTATCCTTGTTTCCCATGTATAGCCTTTCATTGTCTTTCGCAGGAGCATATTCCTTGAACATTTCCCTATTTGCACAAACGTGTCTAGTGGCTCCAGTGTCCACCCACCACTGGCTAGGATTACCTACAGCATTACATTCAGAAACAACAGCACACAAGTCCAAATCATCCATTGCACTTACAAGGTTGGCTTTGGCTTTCTCTTGCCTTTTCTTGGGCTTCCGGCAGTCAACACTACGATGCCCCTGAATCCCACAATTGTAACATTTTCTAGTGAACTTTTTGGCAACCTTCTTTCTCTTCGCGTTCACTCCGACAGAATTTCCTTTCTTCTTTTTCGTCGCCTCTGCAACGTGAGCTTTGGCATGGCCAGAACTGGAAGACGGCTTCTTCTCTGCCCTTCGATTGTCTTCCTCTATACGGAGTCGGACAATCAAGTCTTCCAAAGACATTTTCTTTCTCTTGTGCTTGAGATAGCTTCGGAATTCCCTCCACGAAAGAGGTAGCTTCTCAATCACAGCAGCAACCAGAAAAGATTCACTGAGGGTCATACCCTCCTCTTTCATCTCAGCAACAAGCATCTGAAGTTCCTCAATCTGAGAAACAACAGTCCTGGAATCTGTCATCTGAAAATCAAGAAATTTTCCAATAATAAATTTCTTAGTACCGGCATCCTCAGTGCGGTACTTCTTGTCTAACGCCTGCCGTAAGGATTTCACAGTTTTATAAGTAGAATACAGTATCCAAACAACTTAAAATGTGACTCAAACAAACATAATTGCTGTAACTCCATGCTTCAGCAATCAGACTGTTTTGCATGTTCACATTCTGGTCTTCCACCGGAACCACTTCCAGAGGATCCTCAGTCAGCATCTTAGCCAAACCTAACGTGGTCAAGAAGAATAACATCTTTTGCTGCCAGCGTTTGAAGTAACTTTATCCAAACTTCTCTGGCTTTTCAACATGTCAAACAGCAGGAACAGGAGCAGTGACTGGAGCAGTGGGTGCAACAGGAACAGCATTGTTCTGTTCCTCACAAATGCCCAAATGCACACCGTTGAACGAGTTGGAACTTTCGCCTTCCATATTTCAAATTCTGTAAGCTGTAATACAGAAACAGAACACGAAATCGATTAGTCTCGTACAAATAGACGCAGTAGACGCAACCAGAAAACCAAAACAGATTACAGTATATATCAATTCGTCTTAAGAATGTTAGAAACGGTAATCAGAACAAGTGTACAGTGTGCGTTCGGGTAAATCGACAAAAAATGCAAGCAAAACCGAGGCGAGTCTAAGGACTCTGTCCTTAAGACGAATTGCTCCGGTATACTGTGCCCAACCGGATGGAACAAACGTCTCCCAGGATACAACGGCAAACAGTTCACACGAGTGGCACTGCAACGTAGGAACTCATCGAACCTGTAAGCGCTCTGACTTCACGATCGCGGTAAGGAACAAATGCAGCAGTATGTATGCAAGGGAGAAAGCAGAAGAAAGTGAAAATTTTTTTCGCTACCTCAGAGGTCTGGAGAGCAGGCCTTTAAATAGGGGAAAGGAAATAACAGCAGTTTTCGATCTCAGCCGTTGGATCTGGCGGTTTTCATCCACAATCGTTAGATCGACGGTTTTAAATGTGGACCGTCGGATCTGACGGTTTTCATCCAGAGCCGTTAGATCAAAAACCGTAGGAGTTTTAAATCTAAGCCTTTGGATCAGAAACCGTTGGCAGTTTTAAATATAAGCCTTTGGATCGCAATCCGCGTCAACTTTTAATCTCAGCCTTTAGATCTTCTCAGCAGTTTTAAATATAAGCCTTTGGATCGCAATCCGCGTCAACTTTTAATCTCAGCCTTTAGATCTTCTCACAATTTTATTGGTCATACGATTAAGAGAATTATTTTTCTGGAAAAGTTTAATGAAAAATTCTCCAAAAAGATAAGAACAGGCCACGGAGCCACGGAGCCACGAGCCGGGCCAGACGAACGGACGGGCGGCAACGTCGCGCGCGCACGTGTGTGGTGAACCTTGCCTGAGCTGCGTCCTGACTCCGTCAAAAACTTCTTATGCCCAAGGGCATATTTTAGAAAGCTCCAACTTGAGCTATATATGGTGGCCTTTTCATCTCAATTAGTCAATGTGGTATTCCACTTAAGGGGTGATGTGTTCACTCCTCAAGAGGTCACATCACCCCTTTTCTAATTTCCTTCCAATTTTACTCCAACTTTGAGCATTAATTTCTCATTCACCCGGTATCGGAATCGAGTGATTCAAAAGCCTAAAGTCATCTACTTGTCACGTAGATAATTTAGAAATTATTAGTTTTCTTTTTTGATTAACGAACACTAATCATAATTAAGCTCAAAGTATGGTAGTTGTCAACTTTTGACAAACCCATTTGCCCAAACTTTTCCAATTTATTTCAAATCCTCTAACAAACATATCAGTACACGATCTTACGGGTACAAAAATATGCCAAGTCCATTATTAACAAACGAGCATTAACGAACAAGAGAGTCTTGACACTTTTGCGCTATTAAAGAGTGAGAACTAGAACTAGTTTATTTTATTGTTTTAGTAGAAGTTGTGCACTAGGTCAAAACTATTTTTGATTCACAACTCATTTTATTTCACAAAGTTAATTTATAAAGCAACGTTCGTATATATTACAAACTGCATATGGTTGAGATCCATGATTTAGTATATCCAAGTGTCATTCGTATATATTACAAACTGAATATGGTTGACATCGATGATTTAGTATATCCAAGTGTCATGTGGATTACCTTCGTTAAGAAAAACTCCAACAATATTACAACATTGTTCGAAGATAATGCAGTATGTATTGCTCAGATTAAGAATGTCTACATCAAAGGAGATAGAACAAAGCATATATCACCAAAGTTTTTCTACACTCATCACCTCGAGAAGAATGGTAATATTAATATCCAACAGATACAATCAAGCCAGAATTTTGTCGACTTGTTCACTAAAGCACTACCGACGATTACATTTAGAGAAATGGTCTACAACATTGGAATGCATTGACTCAAAACTCTTGCCAGCATCAAAGGGAGTGTGATTACTACATGCACACTGTACTCTTTTTCCTTCGTCTAAGTTTTTTATCCCATGGGGTTATTGTTGGCGATGTTTTGCCTCTTCTAAGTTTTTTATCCCACGGAGTTATTGTTGGCAATGTTTTAACGAGGCAGTGTATCACACTTACCGATTTTTATGAGTACGTACTCTTTTCCCTTCCACCAAGTTTTTATCCTATTGAGTTTTTCTTGGCAAGGTTTTAACAAGTCATATTTCATAAAATTTGGACATCCAAGGAGAGTGTTATATATATCTTCTGCCATTTATATTATATTAGATGTGGATATCCAAAGTGTTATATTTATATTTTATATATCATGCATATCATAGTAGATGTATATCCAAAGAATTCGTCCAGGTTCAATGTATTTTCACTCCACCAGTCCTATAAATAAAATCTCCTATCATGTATGAAAGACACACAGTGACTCACTAATTTGTCTCCTCTTTTTTCCTCTCTATTATATTCTTGTTTGAGTTTATAACAAAATGATTTAGTTTTTTATTTTATATATTAATTTTGATTTGCTAGATCGTATGATGGTGAGGAAGTTAAGAATTAAGAATGTAAATAACTTCGAAACAAAATAAATACGCGGGTGACAAAATAATCTAGAAAATAGGTTTAAAAATCTTCTAAAATGATTACACATGTAGACTAATAAATACAGGACATGAGTATCAAATTGCATACGTCCTCACCATAAACAAGTAGGGATGTAAACGAGCCGAACACTGCGTTGTTCAAGCTCTGTTCATTTAACTTAGCGAACGAGTTGAGCTTGTTCGTTTATTTAAACGAACATACTTACTTGTTCAAGCTTGGTTCGTTTAATTTACGAACAACATTAACGAGCCAAACACCTTAAACAAACGGTGCCACTTACCGAGCTCGAACAGAAAAAGGTGTTCAAACTCTGTTCATTAACCTTTTATCCGAGACGAGCTCGAGCTCGAACAAACGAGCCGAACAAGCAAACGGCTTGGTTCATTTAGAGCCCTATTTAAAACAAGTACTGATACAACCCATAATCTATCATCAACCCAGTGTCTGGGTATAGTTATCTATTCCTAATTAATAATCTATCATAAAATTGGTGAATGGATAAAAGCTGATCCATCCAAAGTATCTATCATTTCGTTTAGTACAAAAAATAATTATCTAAGTATCTATCAGTTCGTTTAGAAAAAAAAAATTATCTATGATCTTATGTAGCGTCCCGCTCCCGAGCCCTAACATCGGGAACAGTGCACCCACCGTATCTCACTAAGGAGAATACAAAGCGTCGAATCAATCTCTTACTTGTCAGATATGACGTAGAAATTTTTTTCGGAAACGTAAACCATAGCATATATTAAACTTCAATAACCGTCATTACATTGCTAAATAAAACCCTGGAAATAAAATAGTAAAGTAGTGTGTGGAAATCCTCAAAATATAAATAAGAACAAAACAGCTGCAGCGTCCCCTCATATCCTAGCCGCAGCTCTCAACCAGCA
>AP025041.1:18563619-18599021 GCA_036186865.1 Eustoma russellianum | reverse complement strand
GCTGATCCATCCAAAGTATCTATCATTTCGTTTAGTACAAAAAATAATTATCTAAGTATCTATCAGTTCGTTTAGAAAAAAAAAATTATCTATGATCTTATGTAGCGTCCCGCTCCCGAGCCCTAACATCGGGAACAGTGCACCCACCGTATCTCACTAAGGAGAATACAAAGCGTCGAATCAATCTCTTACTTGTCAGATATGACGTAGAAATTTTTTTCGGAAACGTAAACCATAGCATATATTAAACTTCAATAACCGTCATTACATTGCTAAATAAAACCCTGGAAATAAAATAGTAAAGTAGTGTGTGGAAATCCTCAAAATATAAATAAGAACAAAACAGCTGCAGCGTCCCCTCATATCCTAGCCGCAGCTCTCAACCAGCCCACTCTGCTATGTCCGTCCCGTCCTCAATGAAGATATGCTCGTAGTCCCCATCCGGCTCACCTGGGAAGTAGGGGTGAGTGACAGAAATCACCCAGTAGATGCCCGCCTCAAACAAATACAAAACATACATACCGAAATGATATAGCCACGTAGCACATAACATGATATGACACATAGCACATAAATATAAGATAACATGCCTAAGATAAAGTAAATGCGGTAAGTAAAGCACTCCACATAAAAATGCGCCAGTACGTGATGCATGCTCAATTAACGTGTCACACGCAAAAAGAATCATGTCATGCAATATGCCCTAGACCTATATGCAATGCATGATCCCGGGATTGACTGGATGTCTGTAGCCCGTGCACTACAATCCACCCTTTCGGATGCCCGTGGCCCGTGCACCACGATCCACCCCAACCGATGCCCGTGGCCCGGGCACCACGATCCACCATAACCAAGTATCCATGGCACGTACACCATGATCCATCTTAATCACATACTCATGGCCCGTACACCATGGTCCTCCTCACTCGAGCGTCTAAGACCCGTACATCTCAGCCCACTCCCAATGCAATGCACGTGCCATGAATGCAACAACAAAATCGCCTGGGGCTCGTACGCCCAACCTCACCAACTCCGGCACTCAACACTAGTCGTCTGGGCCCGTACGCCCATCCTCACCAACTCCGGCACTCAATATTTGGCTTCATAAAATTTACGAATATTGGAAAGTGGTTATGTAGCATTTCTTTTATTTTTCCTTAGCTTGTACTAATTTTCCAGAATTTTCTACTAATTTTCCCTATTTTTTTCCTCATTTAATTCTATTTATTACTAATTATTTTAATTACTTACATTTGTCAAAATTCATTAAACTAGTGGAAAATAATTTAATTTAACCATTTTATATTTTCTGGAATTTATTTAGAATTTTCCGATATTTAATTATATTTTTCTGAAAATTAAAATGATTTATTTACTATTTCCTAATTTCCAGAAATCATTTAATAAAAACAGGAATTTCTTTTTTTTTCTCTCTGGCCGGGTCAGACCCGGCCCGCCATTGCCTCTGGCCTGGCCCGCGGTCCCCGGCCCGATCCGCTATCCCCCTTTTTTTTATATATATATATTAGATAATTGGGCCGGCCTGCCTTCGGGTCCGGTCCGCTGGCCATCCGGCCCGGCCCGTTAGCGGGCCGCCCTATATAAATTTTTTTTTATATAAATACCATTGGGCCTGGTCCTGCAGTCGCGGCCCGTTAAGACCCGGCCCGGTCCGCTGCGCCGCAGGCCAGCCCGGTCCGCCTCTTTTCTTTTTTTTTTTTGATTTTCCTCAGCCGGCGCGTGTAATACACGTCCGGCGTGTGAGGCCCACTCTCGGCCGCTTCTGGCGGCGCGTGAGGCCCACGCGCCACCCTCCCGGCGGCGTTTTCGTTCCCGATTCAATTTTTTTTTCTATTTCGAGACTATATAAAATTATTCCAAGGCCAAAACACGATTTTTAAAACATTCTTAACCATGAAAATCCTAATCTTTTGAGTTGATTCGAAGGTATTTCCGCCCTAATCAAACCACACCATCAAATTTATCCTCATACGAGTATATAGCAGCAAAATATACAAATATCTCATGCTTTTCCAAATATAAACGAATACAAATAAATATTTTAGCAAATAAAATAAAAGAAGAATCAAAGAATCACATAAATATCATCTAAGCATGCAAGGATCGTATCCATTTGAGGGGGGGAAGAGACACCTACCTCGATTGACGATAACACAACAGATACGACGGAGTTTCGGAGCCTCGCCTCCCTTCTTCTTCTCTCTTTTCTCTCCTCTCTCTCTCTCTCTCTCTCTCTCTTTTTTTTTCTCACTTGCCATACGCTTTTGTGCGTGTGTGTGTGTGTGTATACGTATATAGGGGGAGAAAAGTTAGGATAGTTTTCCCATTTGGTTTTGGTTTAGGTTTCCTACTATAACTCTAATCACCCTAGTTTGTGCTTATCTCCATTATTATCCTTATTATCATTATCATTATTTTATTACCTTTTTTTTATCATTAATAATACATGTATATAAAATTGTTGGCCATAACATCCTACCCACCTTACAAGAAGTTTCGTCCTCGAAACTTGACGTACCTTACTCGAAAAGCTGTGGATATCTCTCTCGCATTTGCTCCTCAAGCTCCCAGGTTGCCTCGCGCTCGGTGTGATTGGTCCACTGCACTTTGACATAAGGGATGACTCGGTGCCTCAACACTTGGTCCTTGCGATCCACTATTCTGATAGGAGTCTCCTCATATGTAATGTCCGGTCGGATCCTTAACGGTGGCGTGTCTAGAACGTGACTTGGGTCCGGAACATATTTCCTCAACTGAGAAACGTGAAATGTGCTGTGCACCTGAGCCAAGGCAGGGGGTAATGCTAATCGGTGGGCCAGAGTACCAACCCTCTCGAGTACCTCATAAGGACCGATGTAGCGAGGCTTCAGTTTACCCTTTATACCGAATCGTGAAACCCCCTTCGTAGGTGACACTCTCAAGTAAACCTTCTCGCCTACGTCAAATTCGAGTGGACGTCGTTTCGAATCGGCCCAACTCTTGCTTCTGTCTTGAGCAACCTTTAGTCTATCTCGTATCAACTTTACTTTCACTCTAGTTTGCTCAACCAACTCAGGGCCGGTAATAACACGCTCACCGACCTCATCCCAATGAACAGGGGACTTGCACTTACGTCCATAGAGCGCCTCAAAGGGTGCCATGCTGATGGCACTGTGATGACTGTTGTTGTAAGAGAATTCAATGAGCTTGATCATACCGTCCCAGTTCCCCTTGAAGTCCAATGCGCACGTTCTCAACATGTCCTCTAAGGTCTGAATGGTCCTCTCAGACTGCCCGTCTGTCTGTGGATGAAAAGCGGTACTCAGTCGCAGCTCCGTCCCCAACCTTTTTTGACAAGCTGACCAAAAGCGAGAGGTGAACTTCGAATCACGGTCTGAGACGATACTGACTCGGACTCCGTGTAGGCTAACAACATCATCAATATATAATGTCACCAGTCTTTCCACGGTCACATCACTAGACACGGGTAGGAAGTGAGCAGTCTTCGTCAATCGATCAACAATCACCCAGATCATGTCGTTACCGTTTCTTGTTTTTGGAAGTCCTGCTACAAAGTCCATCGTCACATGCTCCCACTTCCACTCCGGTATCTATAACGGTAACATCAAACCTCCCGGCCTCTGATGCTCTGCCTTAACCTGCTGACAGACGAGGCATCTCTCAATGAACTCAGCAATGTGTCTTTTCATCCCACTCCACCAGTAGTGTTTCTTTAGATCATTATACATCTTCGTAGCACCGGGGTGAATCGACAACTTCGAATTGTGTGCCTCCTTCAGCAATTCCCTCCTTAGCTCCTCATCATCAGGCACGCACAACCTTCCTTGGTACCAAATACTGTCATCGTCATGTATTTGGAAGCCCTCAATTAGGTTAGTCAGCATCCTATCTCGGACATCACTAAGCGTCACATCCTCTTTTTGCGCCTCTTTGATTCGCTCAACTAGAGATGGGGTAATGACTAAGGCCGCCAGAACGTTAGCAGTGGAATCAACAATGTCGAGATCAAACTCCGCCATTTCTTTCTCTAGGGGTGTCTGTCTGGCGTGATTAGACTTTCTACTCAAGGCATCAGCAACTCGGTTTGCCTTCCCCGGATGATAACTAATTGTTAGGTCGTAGTCCTTCAGTAGCTCAAGCCATCTCCTCTGGCGCATATTCAATTCCTTCTGTGTGAATAAATATTTCAAGCTCTTATGATCGGTAAAGACCTCGCACTTCACACCATATAAGTAATGACACCAAATCTTTAGCGCAAACACCACCGCTGCTAACTCCAGATCATGGGTCGGGTAATTTTGCTCATATTGCTTCAACTGTCTCGATGCGTATGCGATAACCCTACCTCCTTGCATTAACACGCATCCTGCGACGAAAGTGTTAGGCTAAAGTTAATATGTACATGAGGGTAACTTAAAATTTTATATACATATACCTAGCCCATTCTTCGAGGCGTCGCTGTAGATGACAAATCCTTCAGTACCGGAGGGTTGCGCCAACACTGGTGCAGTCGTCAATTTCTGCTTCAACTCTGCAAAGCTTTTCTCACACTCGGAGGTCCATACAAACTTAGTCTTTTTCTGAGTCAGTCGACTCAGTGTGCTGCAATCCTCGAAAATCCCTCCACAAATTTGTGATAATAACCGGCAAGGCCAAGAAAGCTGCGTACCTCAGTGACGTTAGTAGGTCGTGGCCATTCTGTGATCGCCTCTATCTTCTTTGGGTCAACCAAAATACCTTCTTCAGAGATTACGTGACCCAAGAAGGTCACACTCTTCAACCAGAATTCGCACTTACTGAACTTAGCGTACAACTTCTTCTTTCTGAGAGTCTCCAATACCTCCTGCAAGTGTTCAGCATGAGTCTCCTCATTAGGCGAGTACACCAAGATGTCGTCGATGAACACCACCACAAAATGGTCCAACTGCTCCCTGAATATTGTGTTCATCAGATCCATGAAAGCCGCAGGCGCATTCGTTAGTCCAAAAGGCATTACAAGAAACTCGTAGTGCCCATATCGAGTGCGGAACGCAGTCTTTGCTATGTCTTCTGCCTTAATCCTTAGCTGATGGTAGCCTGATCGCAGGTCAATCTTCGAGAATACCCTGGCACCTTTCAATTGATCGAATAGGTCGTCGATCCTCGGTAGTGGGTATTTGTTCTTTATCGTGATCTTATTCAACTCCCGATAATCGATACATAGCCTCATAGTACCGTCTTTCTTCTTCACAAACAATACTGGTGCTCCCCAGGGCGAAACACTAGGCCTGATAAATTTTCTGTCCAGTAGTTCCTGCAACTGCCCCTTAAGTTCTTTTAACTCTGCTGGTGCCATCCTATATGGTGCCTTCAAAATCGGCTGGGCTCCAGGTACGAGATCGATCTCGAATTCCACTTCTCTGCTCGGTGGCAAACCTGGTAACTCGTCAGGAAAGACATCCTTAAAATCTTGTACCACTGGAATATCCTCAATCGATGGCGTCTCAGCACTGGCATTTAGAGCATATACAAGGAAACCCTCAGCTCCTTTCTGTAACGCTCGAGAAGCCTATGCTGCGGTAATATAGATTTTCCTGGAGGACTTCTTCAACTTGACATCCCCATGGAAGATGGTCTCTCTCTTATCTAGTGTCTGCATACTGACCTGCCTCTGGCGGCAGTCGATATTAGCACTGTATCTCGCCATGAAATCCATGCCCAGAATGATATCGAAATCCTGCATTTGGATCGGAATCAGGGTGGCGGAGAACTCAAGCTCATTAATCTCCAACGGGTAATCCTTATACTGATAATGTGATACTAACACTTGATCCTCGGTGGCTTGAACACGGTATGGAATCTCTAGCCGTTCTGGTAGAGTACCTAGATTCTTGGCAAATCTCCTAGCAATGAAGGAGTGGCTAGCACCACTATCGAATAGAACGTATGCTGGGACTTGGTTAATTAATATTTCCCCTAACAGATTCGTAGTTATGCACATAGCACAAATCATCAAAACAAGGAGAAAATGTATGTTCAAGATTTTAAAATAATAATTGCTTAAATTTAAACGTACCGGTGACTACGTCTCCGACCTCCTGTAGCTCAACGTCTGTCATGACATGCACTCGAGCGTTGGTCTTTCCTTTTCCTCTCTGCTGCGTCTGACCCTGTGGCAGGGGTGCTTGTGCCGGTGTAGGGCACTCTCTAGCATAATGTCCTTGTTTGCCGCAATTGTAGCAAACCTGCTGAGCTCTCCAACACGGTCCCCTATGGGGACGTCCACACTGAGCACATGGTGGGGGTGGCGGTCCAACCGCCCTGAGTGGCTGCGCTGCCGTCGCTGTAGCACCCTCGATCATCAGTGGCCGAGTCGCCGATCCCTGACCCTGCTGTGGTGGCCCGAAGAATCGCCCGGTCGGATGTCGGCGCAGAATCTTTAACCATCTCCCTGATCTCCCCGAACGGAACTCCTCCCGCGATCTCTTGGCCCTGTCGGCCGATGCAACCCTCGCAAGGTCACCCTCAACCTTATGACACACCTCTAACAATCCCTCGAAAGTGGTAGGCTGGGCACATATGATCAGTGATTGAATGCGTGAGCTCAAACCCGTCTCGAATTTCAACATCTTAGCCTTCTCGTCGTCCATGGTGGCAGGCATGTATCTCCCAAGTGCATGGAATCTCTCAGAATACTCATCAACAGTCATAGACCCTTGGGTCAGGAGCTAAAACTCTGTCATCCTCCTCTGAATGGCACTCTCGAGAACGTTGTGCCTCTTATACTCCTCCCTAAACTGGGTCCAAGTCGGTGGTGTGGTCCATCTGCGTTTCACACCCTGCCACCATCGCTCTGCATCGCCCTCCAAGAATAGTACCACCACATCCACTTTCAAGTCATCCGGAACCTCTAACAACCTCAACTGCTCGGATACATTCTTGAGCCAAATCTCTGCCTCCTCTGGTCGGGTAGTACCCCTGAACATAGGTATCCGGGAGTGCTGCATCTCCCGGTAAAAGAATCGAAGCCCCTGGGTTGGTGGTGGTGGCGGTGGTGGTGGTGGTGTTTGTGGCGGTTGCTGCTGCTGCTGCTGCTGCAGTTGCTCCTGCTGTTGTTGCAGGTGAGCCATCTGCGCCTGTTGCTGGGCCACCAAGGCAGTCAGAGTGGCCAGCGTATCTGCCAGTACCTAGGGAATGGCCCCCTGACCCTGTTGATCATCGCCGTTGTTACCAGCCGGATCACGTCGTGGAGGCATTTTCTGAAATCCAAGTTCATCAGACGAAATCAAATTAGTCAATGGAAGTTGAATGGTGGAATGCGGATAAGTCGAATATTTAAACAGGAAAAGCTCACCATCGGCACACACCTCCCATAACCCGATCCTAACTTAGGTCTAAAATCATTCCTTAAGTCTACTTTGTTTATTAGGGGTAAAATCGTAGCTTATGTCTAAGTGTTCTAATTAATCCTGCGTTTCCGAGGCGGATCTGAAGCTTCTGCTCTGATACCACCTGTAGCGCCCCGCTCCCGAGCCCTAACATCGGGAACAGTGCACCCGCCGTATCTCACTAAGGAGAATACAAAGCGTCGAATCAATCTCTTACTTGTCAGATATGACGTAGAAATTTTTTTCGCGAAAACGTAAACCATAGCATATATTAAACTTCAATAACCGTCATTACATTGCTAAATAAAACTCTGGAAATAAAATAGTAAAGTAGTGTGTGGAAATCCTCAAAATATAAATAAGAACAAAACAGCTGCAGCGTCCCCTCATATCCTAGCCGCAGCTCTCAACCAGCCCACTCTGCTATGTCCGTCCCGTCCTCAATGAAGATATGCTCGTAGTCCCCATCCGGCTCACCTGGGAAGTAGGGGTGAGTTACAGAAATCACCCAGTAGATGCCCGTCTCAAACAAATACAAAACGTAAATACCGAAATGATATAGCCACGTAGCACATAACATGATATGACACATAGCACATAAATATAAGATAACATGCCTAAGATAAAGTAAATGCGGTAAGTAAAGCACTCCACATAAAAATGCGCCAGTACGTGATGCATGCTCAATTAACGTGTCACACGCAACAAGAATCATGTCATGCAATATGCCCTAGACCTATATGCAATGCATGATCCCGGGATTGACTGGATGTCTGTAGCCCGTGCACTACAATCCACCCTTTCGGATGCCCGTGGCCCGTGCACCACGATCCACCCCAACCGATGCCCGTGGCCCGTGCACCACGATCCACCATAACCAAGTATCCATGGCCCGTACACCATGATCCATCATAATCACATACTCATGGCCCGTACACCATGGTCCTCCTCACTCGAGCGTCTGAGACCCGTACATCTCAGCCCACTCCCAATGCAATGCACGTGCCATGAATGCAACAACAAAATCGCCTGGGGCCCGTACGCCCATCCTCACCAACTCCGGCACTCAACACTAGTCGTCTGGGCCCGTACGCCCATCCTCACCAACTCCGGCACTCAATATTTGGCTTCATAAAATTTACGAATATTGGAAAGTGGTTATGTAGCATTTCTTTTATTTTTCCTTAGCTTGTACTAATTTTCCAGAATTTTCTACTAATTTTCCCTATTTTTTCCTCATTTAATTCTATTTATTACTAATTATTTTAATTACTTACATTTGTCAAAATTCATTAAACTAGTGGAAAATAATTTAATTTAACCATTTTATATTTTCTGGAATTTATTTAGAATTTTCCGATATTTAATTATATTTTTCTGAAAATTAAAATGATTTATTTACTATTTCCTAATTTCTAGAAATCATTTAATAAAAAACAGGAATTTCTTTTTTTTTCTCTCTGGCCGGGTCAGACCCGGCCCGCCATTGCCTCTGGCCTGGCCCGTGGTCCCCGGCCCGATCTGCTATCCCCCTTTTTTTTATATATATTAGATAATTGGGCCGGCCTGCCTTCGGGTCCGGTCCGCTGGCCATCCGGCCCGGCCCGTTAGCGGGCCGCCCTATATAAATTTTTTTATATATAAATACCATTGGGCCTGGTCCTGCAGCCGCGGCCCGTTAAGACCCGGCCCGGTCCGCTGCGCCGCAGGCCAGCCCGGTCCGCCTCTTTTCTTTTTTTTTTGATTTTCCTCAGCCGGCGCGTGTAATACACGTCCGGCGCGTGAGGCCCACTCTCGGCCGCTTCTGGCGGCGCGTGAGGCCCACGCGCCACCCTCCCGGCGACGTTTTCGTTCCCGATTCAATTTTTTTTCTATTTCGAGACTATATAAAATTATTCCAAGGCCAAAACACGATTTTTAAAACATTCCTAACCATGAAAATCCTAATCTTTTGAGTTGATTCGAAGGTATTTCCGCCCTAATCCAACTACACCATCAAATTCATCCTCATACGAGTATATAGCAGCAAAATATACAAATACCTCATGCTTTTCCAAATATAAACGAATACAAATAAATATTTTAGCAAATAAAATAAAAGAAGAATCAAAGAATCACATAAATATCATCTAAGCATGCAAGGATCGTATCCATTTGAGGGGGGAAGAGGCACCTACCTCGATTGACGATAACACAACAAATACGACAGAGTTTCGGAGCCTCGCCTCCTTTCTTCTTCTCTCTTTTCTCTCCTCTCTCTCTCTCTCTCTTTTTTTCTCACTTGCCGTATGCTTTTGTGCGTGTGTGTGTGTGTGTATACGTATATAGGGGGAGAAAAGTTAGGATAGTTTTTCCATTTGGTTTTGGTTTAGGTTTCCTACTATAACTCTAATCACCCTAGTTTGTGCTTATCTCCATTATTATCCTTATTATCATTATCATTATTTTATTACCTTTTTATTTATCATTAATAATACATGTATATAAAATCGTTGGCCATAACATCTTATGATTCATCAATTAGTGTACGAATAAAATTTTATTAGGGTAAGTTTTTAAGAAATGGATAAAGAATGAATACTGATAATTGAAATTATAGATAAAAAATTGAAAACCCTATCCAAATAAAATTTTCAGCTATACAGAATCAAAACAACCTAATTGTGATGGGCTTTAAACTCTGTATGCTTTTACTCGGTGATTATCAACTCATTGCCTGCAACTGAAAATATTTGATGGACTTTAAACTTGTTTGCAACTGAAAGTATTTGATGGACTTTAAACTTTGTGTGCTCTTTACTCGGTGATTATCAGTCATTGCTTGCAACTGAAAGTGTCAATTTTAAACCTTAGTATTGCTTCCGATCGAGCTGGACGTAAGGGTAATGTCATGCCCATAATAATGTTTTGAAAATCAAGTCTTCAAATCATTTTTTCAATCCTATAGAAGTTTTAAAATAACACACGATTTAAATGTCACAGTCTCTTGTGATAAGATTAGTAAGTTATCATCAAGCTAGGTATAGTGTTAGAAGTAAATTATCTATTGATTAATAATCTATTAAAACCTTAGTGGATGGATAAAATCTTATCAAATCAAAGTATCTATCAGTTTTTCTGTAAAATTAGTCAATAAATAAAATCTTAAGAATTTTTATTACCGTTAACTACACATATAAGCCTTCCATTTTCTTGGATTAGGAAGAATGATCGACATGAATGAAAGTGAGAAGCCTATCCAAAGCACTGACAGATTCAAATCTAATATCTATGTCTGATTTTGATGCATTTCAAACTCATTCTATACTCTTTACTGCATTGCAAACTTATTTTATACCCCCACGGTTGATGTTTGCTAGAGGCTTTAAATAATTTAAGATTTGGTAAAAATTTTATTTCTAGAAAGCATAAATCAGGAGAAAGAGGACGAACAAAGTATCCACTTCGAACAAAGTATTGTTTGCTAGAGGCTTTAAATAATTTAAGATTTGGTAAAAATTTTATTTCTAGAAAGCATAAATCAGGAGAAAGAGGACGAACAAAGTATCCACTTCGAACAAAGTATCAGTTTCTTAGTGTAGCAAACAATCAAGGACATGTCATATTTTGGATCCAGTCTACATCTTACGAATAGCTTCTTCATTATCATATCAAATTAGATTTTTAGGTTTAATTCAGATATGTATTCACCACCACTACATATATTCTTAGTGTTTTCAGTGATATCTCCTTACTCGCATTGTTGTGCTCATTATATTGTCGATTTATTCATTTTTCATATGCTCTAACTCAGGTGATAATGCTCAATTGTTGTTTTCCACTCAATACGAAGGATACGGAAGCTTTATGGATATACTTATTGGATGTAAAATTATGCAATGATTGGATTATAGCTAGTATTAGAACATTTCAATATACTATAGAAGTTTTGCGAATCTTTTAGGTTGTTAGACATTCATAAGATAGTGTATCGGCTTTTTAGTTGATATTAAGATTTGGAAGTACAAAATTTAAGTATGGGCAAAATGAGAGACTTACTGTTCGTTTCCATAAACAACAATAACAACACATACTCAGTATATCTCATATCCTAATGACAGCAGTTCACCCATAAACAGGCTCCAATAATATTTCTGTTCACGTATCACTTTACCAAAATAGTTGCATAACGGTGATTTTCGAATTGTTTGGTAACTATGAAATTGTTCAATTTTTACGTTTTTAAATTTTTGTGTGAAGTTTTCATCCTTTTATCTATTCAACATTTTTTCCCCTCGAAAGAGGGATCATTTTTAGTACTCAAGAAGAAGAATTGTTCAGTGTTTTTGCATACCATGCAGAAGGTAATGCAAGGCATCCTGGAATATACCGATGAACAAGTTCATATGTTAATCATCTATTTCATATCTATCGATACTAGCGTACACCCCTTGCTAAGCACCGAGAATCTATTAAACAAGTAAGAAAGATAAATGGACATCTTGCAATGTATATCTACAGAAAGTAATTCGCATTCCGTATCCATACGCTTCATCGCTGCTACATGATATTCTTTATCTTTTGAAATCACATCGTAACAATATATATTTACAATCTGAACGGAATCTGGAGTGATAGTGGGAGGGAACTAAATACAGATGAAAAGAATATATATACACACACAAACACTGTTGTAACCATCTCAATAATGTTACAAATTTTATTGCGCGTCACAGGTATCGTGTCCGGTCAATAGACTGAAAACTTTAACAAGTTAAGGTAATGCGTAAACAAATACTCATCGACCACTTTAATAACCAATAAGACATTACATGGGTGATACAAAAATGCCTTAGCCATAATGGAATGAGAAAATCCCCATATTACCCTCTCAAAAAATTGGGCCCCCCATGCTACATAGCACAAGAAAGTAGTTTTTTCAAGACAACCATAAAATATGATATTTTGTAAAAGTTGTCTTACAAAAAAGGAAAAATGGCCTAGGGAAAACACAAAAAGCTTACCTTACTTCTAAAGCTTCGAAAGTGCCTAAAACAAGGGGAAAAGCTTCCAACCTCATCATGATGGAGGGCAGTTCAAGGAAATATCTTGCTATCCTTTTCATCTAGAACTTTCGGCCAACTCCTTAAAAACAAGGGGGTTTTGGGACTTAAACCACTATCACACATTATCTCTCCCTCATCATCCCTTTCCTTTAACAAGAACAACTCCCACCCATTCTTCCTACTAGCCGAGAACACCAAGAGGCCAAGGAAGAGAAGTTTCAAGACACTTCAAGGTAGCTAACACCAACACAAGGTAAGATCTTCAAGCTAGTTAACTTTTTAACCCTTAAATTTTCCTTAGAACTCCTCCTCACCTGTAAATTCTACCCACAAACCGTGTCATGCAAAGGTTGAAGAAGGATGTGAAGAGTATTCCTAAGTCAAGGAGACAAGAAGGTTCAAATTTAAAAACAACTAAGGTATGATGATAACTGTTATACCCGTGTCCTCAAGAGTAAATGAAAAATAAAAGAAGAAGAAATAAAAGGAATAAATATTAATTAGACTTAGTACTTATCTTAATATATGATTTGAAATAGGAAAAGTTATAAGTACAGTATATTGGATAATAGTTATCCAAATATTGTTAGAATTGGAATATGAATTCTATGGATATGAACTAAATTCTAAAGATTTAATTAATACAATTCCTTAACCTATTAGGAAAATACATAGGCATAATTATCTATATACATACATACATACATACATATATATATATAACCCTAACTAAAAATCAACCCTAACCCCAGCCAGTGGCAGCCTTGCCTCCGCTTTTTCTCCACACAACAGGATCACGGCAGCAACAAAAAAAATCCTAGCAAAGAATTTGGCTGCCTTAAATTCCTCCAAAATTCACTGCTGCCCTATATTCTCCCAACTTCAAATATCATCAATCTTCATATTTCGACAAGAATGGCATCCTACTTCTCCAAGAGAAATTGCAACATTCTGCCGGCATATTTTTCTTTAAACTTCAACAATTCTGCCGCGGCCTTTTAAGGCCAAAATCAAATAGTTTCTTCAACCACTCAACCCCGATCCTTGGTAGATCGTGTATAATCGAGACACGAGACAAGTATCCTTACTATATTTGTTATGTTTTTGCGAAAATTATACTTATATGTTTGTATTAAATCGGATCATGCATGTCGTATTTGTGGTTGCATAGATTGTTGCTTATGTAGATGTATACGGTAATTGTATGTAGCAATCGTATATGCACGCATGAGTGATATTTGTTCTTTTTCCTCGTTAGTGTAATTGAATTCAAGAGGATCGACCGTCTCCATGGACAGCGACCCAAAGGACATTTATTTTTCAAAATATGCATATATACGAACCAAGAATTCCAAGGCATCAATTGTTAATATGGCATCAACTAGTTTTATTTTTTTTTTAAAAAGAAAATGTTTCGTGCTGTAAAGCGAAAGTTTGTTGGAATATATATATGTATGTATATTAAATAAGAATTAACAGTGGCCTACGTATTTATGCTTATGCATGAAGGATATTTACAAGTGCCTTGTGTGTGTGATGGTTGCTGTGGTTATTCATGCATAAAGGAAATTAAAGTTGCTCATAGATGCATGCACGTTGAAAAAAAAAGGGATTGGTTGTAAGTTTTCTTTTTCATGAGAGTTTTGGGGTCCGAAAGTTACAAAAAAAAATTAATACTTTGCAAACTTGTGTTCGGCCAGTGAATGTGTGATTTGTATTATATATATTATTTATAAAATATATTGATATGAATATATATATATATAGGTGTGTAGTTTATTTAGAAAGGAAGGATTTGCACAACACCAAGCATATAGGTCAGCAGGGTTGGGAAAAAGAGATTTCCGTGTAGGAAGTTAATTCGTCAAAAAGGTAGGTGCCTCTTCCCCCCTCAAACGGGTATGATTATTGCATGCTTTGATGGTATACTAATGTGTTTCGTTGTTTAATTGTTTAAGTTGTAAATTTTGTTTCGTTGTTTTTATTTGTTTAAGTTGTAAATTTTGCATATGTTGGAAAGCATAAGAATATTGTTTATGTCTGCTATGTGCGTATATGTGTGTGAAATTGGTGGTATGATTGAATCGAAAACAAAATACCCTTAAAGAATTGGGGGAAAAAAGGGAACTTTTACATTAGAATCCTTTAAAAAGTTGTGTTTTGGCCTTATAATAGGTTCCTATAGACTGGAAATAGGAGAAAATGAGGGTTGAGATCGAAAAACAAATCACAGCGCGGGTTGTCATTGGTGGAGCAGCCATTAAACAAATAAATAAATAATTAAAGTAAGACGGAGAATAGGTCAGCCAACGGACCGGGTCGACTGGCCAGCGGGTCGGACCGAAGGCGGCCCATTAATCTCTCAAAAAAAATGTATCGGGTCTGGCAGATCAGGCCAGGAAAATATAATTAAATATCAATAAGAATTCAAATAAATTCAAGAAAATATAAAAGGTTAAAATTAAATTATTTTCACTTAATTTCTGAAGTTTGGTAAATTTAAGTCATTAAAAATTAATAATAATAGATATAAGTAAGTAATGGAAACATAGGAGGAATTAGTAGAAAATTCTAGTAAATTAATACAAGCTAAGAAAAAATAAGGGGGATGATAAATAACAACTTTCAAATATTCGTAAAATTTATGAAAACAAATATTGAGTGCCGGAGTTGGTGAGGATGGGCGTACGGGCCCCAGGCGATTTTTGTTGTTGCATTCATGGCACGTGCATTGCATTTGGAGTGGGCTGAGATGTACGGGTCTCAGACACTCCAGTGGAGTGGACCATGGTGTACGGGCCATGAGTATTCGGTTATGGTGGATCATGGTGTACGGGCCATGTGCATCGGTTATGGTGGATCGTGGTGTACGGGCCACGTGCATCGGTTGGGGTGGATCGTGTTGTACGGGCCACGGGCATCCGCAAGGGTGGATTGTAGTGTACGGGCTACAGGCATCTAGTCAATCCCGGGATCATGCATTGCATATAGGTCTAGGGCATATTGCATGACATGATTCTTGTTGCGTGTGACACGTTGATTGAGCATGCATCACGTACTTGTGCATTTTTATGTGAAGTGCTTTACTTACCGTATTTACTTTATCTTATGCATGTTATCTTATATTTATGTGCTATATGGTTATATCATGTCTATGTGCTATGTGGCTATATCATTTTGGTATGTATGTTTTGTATTTGTTTGAGGCGGGCATCTACTGGGTGATTTTTGTCACTCACCCCTACTTCCCAGGTGAGCCGGATGAGGACTACGAGCACATCTTCGTTGAGGACGGGACGGACATAGCAGAGTGGGCTGGTTGAGAGCTGCAACTAGGATATGAGGGGACTCTGCAGCTGTTTTGTTCTTTTTTATACTTTGAGGATTTTCCACATACTACTTTACTATTTTTATTCCCAGAATTTTTATTTACTAATGTAATAACGGTTATTGGAGTTTAATATATGTTATGGTTTACGTTTCCAAGAAAGAAAAATTTCTACGTCATTTTGACAAGTAAGAGATTGATTCGACGTTTTGTATTCTCCTTAGTGAGATACGGCGGGTGCACTGTTCCCGATGTTAGGGCTCGGGAGCGGGGCGCTACAGATGGTATCAGAGCCCAGGCTCCAGATCTGCCTCGGAAACGCATGATTAATTAGAACACTTAGACATAAGCTACGATTTTACCCCTAATAAACAAAGTAGACTTAAGATATGATCTTAGACCTAGGTTATGATCGGGTTATGGGAGGTGTGTGCCGATGGTGAGCTTTCCTTGTCTAACTATCGATTTACTGGCGTTCAACCTTTCAACTTATTATTGACTAATCCGATTTCTTCTCATGATCTTGGATAACAGGAAATGCCTCCACGACGTAAGCCAGCTGGGAACGGTGGTGAGAACAACCAGAATTAGGGGATCACCCCCAAGCACTTGAAGATGTCATAGTCGCCATGACCAACACCTTGGCACAGTAGCACCAGCTGCTGAACTAGCATGCATCGCCTCCACCACCATCGCACTCGGACCTGAGATTCTTTGACAAGGAGATGTGGAGCAGTGATGGCGCAACACAACTGACACCGCCGATCACTTGGATTTAATTTCGGGATGAGTTTAAGAAGTACTACGTGTTAGACAATGCGAATCTATCAGAGCATGGCTCTAGATCCATGGCAGGAGCATAGATTTAGGCTATGATCTTAGAAATTAAGTGATGATCTTATCCGTAACTCACGATCTTGGACATGAGCGACGATCTTGATTAAGAGTTGATGTTTGACTTAAGCATTGATTACTAAGTATGATTTGGAAATAAGAAATGATCTTAGACATAAGAGGTGATCTGAACATCAAGTGATGATTTGAACATAAGTACTCATCTTAGTCATAAGTTGAGATTATATTCTAAGCATTGATTTTAGAAATATTAATGATTTTAGACGTAAGGAATGATGATACCGAATATCGATTCTAGAAATAAGTCGTGACATTAGACACAAGTGATGATCAGATAAGGGATATGCCCACGTATACTTAGGGCACTCTATACGACTCTGGATTATTTACTTTACCTAAGTGCTGTTTATAATCATTTAAATAATTCCTTAGATTCGACCCCTACAAACCGTTACCATTATGATAAATGAAGCGGGTTCACGCCTCTACCTCGACAGTAGTGTCAGAATGTGACTAGGTCTAAGTTGGGATCGTAGTTCCTAAGAAATGATATATAGTAAAACAAATTACTAAGAAAAGAATTTATTAGTGTTATGATCAGCAGACTTACCAAAGAATATCATGCAAAAGGGTTTATAGTTACGATTAAGATGTTGAATTTTAGAGTTTAAATAAGCCAAAGATATTAGTTTTATTAGGGATATTGATCGACGGTGATAAACGAGCATCACTAAAATAAGTACAGTGGAATAGCAAAGCATTACAAATTTGGGTTTAAGTGTTGATTTCTAGGAACACGTAAGTACTGATTCATCGAGTAGACTTGAACTGAAACAAAGTATGAACAATTAGTGGATGTTTTTCAGGGAGATATAACTAAACTAGAATAGTGGTTGAAATAACCAAGTAAAGAAGTACAGTGGATCAGTATGGCGCGCGGAAGCATGGTGAATTAGAATGCCCTAAGTCGATCAACAATTAGTATGCCATACTAGGATTGAATAACTTAAGTTAAAGATTTATAAGAAACGGTACATAGGTTGATTTTTCATTGACATTAAGGGGTGAGTTAGAAAAAAAAACTATACGAATTATTGGACTATTATTTTTCAAGTAGTTAAACGTTTTCGTATAAGCACGTACACCAAGATACATTATATATTTCAAAGGTATTTCAAAAATTTTTGCTGCTAAGTAATTCAACTACTTTCACTTTTCTATATAGACTATTACTTTACAAGGCTATAGTTTTTTCTAAGTTCGTATAGCCACTTAATAGAATTTTGACTACCTTTGACAAAACTAATATATTTTAGAATATTGATGCTTTCGAAAAATGATATACTTGTATATCTCTTATATTTCTCAAACTCTTGTTTAGTTATATTTACTTTGCTAAAATAACTTTATTTGACAACTATCAATATTGCAAGCATTTTACCCTTTAAATGCTTTTGAAATTATTTATCTTCTTGCGATGAACTTATTTAATTTTATGAAGCGAAAATAGTTTCAAAACATATGTATATGTATTTTGTTGAAAAACAAAAAAGAGACACCGCGTTCAAAATCGTTTTTTCTAAAAAAAAAGAGAGAGAGAATTTTTACAGTGGTTATGTCTCAATTGTTTTTAAAGTGGTTTAAACCGTAATACTTTTATGAACCTGTTACATCATTGTTTTATAATAGTCATTCGAGATACCCCGTTACGAAAACAAATGTATGATACTTTGGCTTTCGTGTTTACAAAAAAAAATTAGAAGACATATTATTTTAATAGTTAAAGCCATATTCTAAATTATCGCTACGTAATCTACTCTTCTTTAAATTGAAGAAAAATATGCCGATGCACATACTTCGTATATTAAGTTGTTGATGATATCTCTGAAAAAAAAATAATAAGGACCTGATCATAGAACTAGTCCGTAAGTATATAAGAATTGATATTGAGGACTTGATTCTGCATTAATGGAATATAACGATTAATACCTCAGAGGACTTGATGGACTCGATGGATTATATTGGATGGTCATGTAACTAGGAGATGGATCTTATAGGGTGAGTTAAGAATTTGAAATCAGAGATTGCAATAAGTTGAATGATACATGTCAAGTGGTATAAGTGAGAGGTTATAAGTTGTAATTATAGAAATTAAGTTAAAGATTATAGTACACCTAAGAACTGACTTTAGAAGGCTGTTGATGACCACATATAAATTATGTTATAAACCGGCGACGGAGATATCGATCCCCCGGGTATGATGACAATACCCCTAAGTTTGATCTTAGAGTTTTAAGAAGACATGTCATGATCTTAAATAAGCGGAGAATAATGGATTTCGAAACTACCTAGTTGGGTACAAGGAATGATCTTGAGGCTTTAGCATGGTCATTATCCAAGTAAATGATTAAGTAGTACCATACTAAGTCATAAAGTACACCATACGCAAGTTTCGAGGATGAAACTTATTGTAAGGGGGAAGGACTGTTATACCCGTGTCCTCAAGAGTAAATGAAAAATAAAAGAAGAAGAAATAAAAGGAATAAATATTAATTAGACTTAGTACTTATCTTAATATATGATTTGAAATAGGAAAAGTTATAAGTACAGTATATAGGATAATAGTTATCCAAATATTGTTAGAATTGGAATATGAATTCTATGGATATGAACTAAATTCTAAAGATTTACTTAATACAATTCCTTAACCTATTAGGAAAGTACATAGGCATAATTATCTATATACATACATACATACATACATACATACATACATACATACATACATACATATATATATATATATATATATATATATATATATATAACCCTAACTAAAAATCAACCCTAACCCCAGCCAGTGGCAGCCTTGCCTCCACTTTTTCTCCCCACAGCAGGATCACGGCAGCAACAAAAAAAATCCTAGCAAAGAATTTGGCTGCCTTAAATTCCTCCAAAATTCACTGCTGCCCTATATTCTCCCAACTTCAAATATCATCAATCTTCATATTTCAACAAGAATGGCATCCTACTTCTCCAAGAGAAATTGCAACATTCTGCCGGCATATTTTTCTTTAAACTTCAACAATTCTGCCACAGCCTTTTAAGGCCAAAATCAAATGGTTTCTTCAACCACTCAACCCCGATCCTTGGTAGATCGTGTATAATCGAGACACGAGGCAAGTATCCTTACTATATTTGTTATGTTTTTGCGAAAATTATACTTATATGTTTGTATTAAATCGGATCATGCATGTCGTATTTGTGGTTGCATAGATTGTTGCTTATGTAGATGTATACGGTAATTGTATGTAGCAATCGTATATGCACGCATGAGTGATATTTGTTCTTTTTCCTCGTTAGTGTAATTGAATTCAAGAGGATCGACCGTCTCCATGGACAGCGACCCAAAGGACATTTATTTTTCAAAATATGCATATATACGAACCAAGAATTCCAAGGCATCAATTGTTAATATGGCATCAACTAGTTTTATTTTTTTAAAAAAAAAGAAAATGTTTCGTGCTGTTAAGCGAAAGTTTGTTGGAATATATATATGTATGTATATTAAATAAGAATTAACAGTGGCCTACGTATTTATGCTTGTGCATGAAGGATATTTACAAGTGCCTTGTGTGTGTGATGGTTGCTGTGGTTATTCATGCATAAAGGAAATTAAAGTTGCTCATAGATGCATGCACGTTGAAAAAAAGGGATTGGTTGTAAGTTTTCTTTTTCATGAGAGTTTTGGGGTCCGAAAGTTACAAAAAAAAATTAATACTTTGCAAACTTGTGTTCAGCCAGTGAATGTGTGATTTGTATTATATATATTATTTATAAAATATATTGATATGAATATATATATATAGGTGTGTAGTTTATTTAGAAAGGAAGGATTTGCACAACACCAAGCATATAGGTCAGCAGGGTTGGGAAAAAGAGATTTCCGTGTAGGAAGTTAATTCGTCAAAAAGGTAGGTGCCTCTTCCCCCCCTCAAACAGGTATGATTATTGCATGCTTTGATGGTACACTAATGTGTTTCGTTGTTTAATTGTTTAAGTTGTAAATTTTGTTTCGTTGTTTTTATTTGTTTAAGTTTTAAATTTTGTATATGTTGGAAAGAATAAGATATATTGTTTATGTCTGCTATGTGCGTATATGTGTGTGAAATTGGTGGTATGATTGAATCGAAAACAAAATACCCTTAAAGAATTGGGGGAAAAAAAGAGAACTTTTACATTAGAATCCTTTAAAAAGTTGTGTTTTGGCCTTATAATAGGTTCCTATAGACTGGAAATAGGAGAAAATAGGGGTTGGGATCGAAAAACAAATCACAGCGCTGGTTATCATTGGTGGAGCAGCCATTAAACAAATAAATAAATAATTAAAGTAAGACGGAGAATAGGTCAGCCAACGGACCGGGTCGACTGGCTAGCGGGTCGGACCGAAGGCGGCCCATTAATCTCTCAAAAAAAAATGTATCGAGTCTGGCAGATCAGGCCAGGAAAATATAATTAAATATCAATAAGAATTCAAATAAATTCAAGAAAATATAAAAGGTTAAAATTAAATTATTTTCACTTAATTTCTGAAGTTTGGTAAATTTAAGTAATTAAAAATTAATAATAATAGATATAAGTAAGTAATGGAAACATAGGAGGAATTAGTAGAAAATTCTAGTAAATTAATACAAGCTAAGAAAAAATAAGGGGGATGATAAATAACAACTTTCCAATATTCGTAAAATTTATGAAACCAAATATTGAGTGCCGGAGATGGTGATGATGGGCATACGGGCCCCAGAAGACTTTGTTGCTGAGTGCCGGAGTTGGTGAGGATGGGCGTACGGGCCCCAGGCGATTTTTGTTGTTGCATTCATGGCACGTGCATTGCATTTGGAGTGGGCTGAGATGTACGGGTCTCAGACACTCCAGTGGAGTGGACCATGGTGTACGGGCCATGAGTATTCGGTTATGGTGGATCATGGTGTACGGGCCATGTGCATCGGTTATGGTGGATCGTGGTGTACGGGCCACGGGCATCGGTTGGGGTGGATCGTGGTGTACGGACCACGGGCATCCGCAAGGGTGGATTGTAGTGTACGGGCTACAGGCATCCAGTCAATCCCGGGATCATGCATTGCATATAGGTCTAGAGCATATTGCATGACATGATTCTTGTTGCGTGTGACACGTTGATTGAGCATGCATCACGTACTTGCGCATTTTTATGTGAAGTGCTTTACTTACCGTATTTACTTTATCTTATGCATGTTATCTTATATTTATGTGCTATATGGTTATATCATGTCTATGTGCTATGTGGCTATATCATTTTGGTATGTATGCTTTGTATTTGTTTGAGACGGGCATCTACTGGGTGATTTCTGTCACTCACCCCTACTTCCCAGGTGAGCCGGATGAGGACTATGAGCACATCTTCGTTGAGGACGGGACGGACATAGCAGAGTGGGCTGGTTGAGAGCTGCAGCTAGGATATGAGGGGACTCTGCAGCTGTTTTGTTCTTTTTTATTCTTTGAGGATTTTCCACATACTACTTTACTATTTTTATTCCCAGAATTTTTATTTACTAATGTAATAACGGTTATTGGAGTTTAATATATGTTATGGTTTACGTTTCCAAGAAAGAAAAATTTCTACGTCATTTTGACAAGTAAGAGATTGATTCGACGTTTTGTATTCTCCTTAGTGAGATACGACGGGTGCACTGTTCCCGATATTAGGGCTCAGGAGCGGGGCGCTACAGATGGTATCAGAGCCCAGGCTCCAGATCTGCCTCGGAAACGCAGGATTAATTAGAACACTTAGACATAAGCTACGATTTTACCCCTAATAAACAAAGTAGACTTAAGATATGATCTTAGACCCAGGTTATGATCGGGTTATGGGAGATGTGTGCCGATGGTGAGCTTTCCTTGTCTAACTATCGATTTATTGGCGTTCAACCTTTCAACTTATTATTGACTAATCCGATTTCTTCTCATGAACTTGGATAACAGGAAATGCCTCCACGACGTAAGCCAGCTGGGAACGGTGGTGAGAACCACCAGAATCAGGGGATCACCCCCAAGCACTTGAAGATGCCATAGTCGCCATGACCAACACCTTGGCACAGTAGCACCAGCTGCTGAACTAGCATGCATCGCCTCCACCACCATCGCACTCGGACCTGAGATTCTTTGACAAGGAGATGTGGAGCAGTGATGGCGCAACACAACTGACACCGCCGATCACTTGGATTTAATTTCGGGATGAGTTTAAGAAGTACTACGTGTTAGACAATGCGAATCTATCAGAGCATGGCTCTAGATCCATGGCAGGAGCATAGATTTAGGCTATGATCTTAGAAATTAAGTGATGATCTTATCCGTAACTCACGATCTTAGACATGAGCGACGATCTTGATTAAGAGTTGATGTTTGACTTAAGCATTGATTACTAAGTATGATTTGGAAATAAGAAATGATCTTAGACATAAGAGGTGATATGAACATCAAGTGACGATTTGAACATAAGCACTCATCTTAGTCATAAGTTGAGATTATATTCTAAGCATTGATTTTAGAAATATTAATGATTTTAGACGTAAGGAATGATGATACCGAATATCGATTCTAGAAATAAGTCGTGACATTTAGACCTAAGTGATGATCAGATAAGGGATATGCCCACGTATACTTAGGCACTCTATACGACTCTGGATCATTTACTTTACCTAAGTGCTGTTTATAATCATTTAAATAATTCCTTAGATTCGACCCCTACAAACCGTTACCATTATGATAAGTGAAGCGGGTTCACGCCTCTACCTCGATAGTAGTGTCAGAATGTGACTACGTCTAAGTTGGGATCGTAGTTCCTAAGAAATGATATATAGTAAAACAAATTACTAAGAAAAGAATTTATTAGTGTTATGATCAGCAGACTTACCAAAGAATATCATGCAAAAGGGTTTATAGTTACGATTAAGATGTTGAATTTTAGAGTTTAAATAAGCCAAAGATATTAGTTTTATTAGGGATATTGATCGACGGTGATAAACGAGCATCACTAAAATAAGTACAGTGGAATAGCAAAGCATTACAAATTTGGGTTTAAGTGTTGATTTCTAGGAACACGTAAGTACTGATTCATCGAGTAGACTTGAACTGAAACAAAGTATGAACAATTAGTGGATGTTTTTCAGGGAGATATAACTAAACTAGAATAGTGGTTGAAATAACCAAGTAAAGAAGTACAGTGGATCAGTATGGCGCGCGGAAGCATGGTGAATTAGAATGCCCTAAGTCGATCAACAATTAGTATGCCATACTAGGATTGAATAACTTAAGTTAAAGATTTATAAGAAACGGTACATAGGTTGATTTTTCATTGACATTAAGGGGTGAGTTAGAAAAAAAAACTATACGAATTATTGGACTATTATTTTTCAAGTAGTTAAACGTTTTCGTATAAGCACGTACACCAAGATACATTATATATTTCAAAGGTATTTCAAAAATTTTTGCTGCTAAGTAATTCAACTACTTTCACTTTTCTATATAGACTATTACTTTACAAGGCTATAGTTTTTTCTAAATTTGTATAGCCACCTAATAGAATTTTGACTACCTTTGACAAAACTAATATATTTTAGAATATTGATGTTTTCGAAAAATGATATACTTGTATATCTCTTATATTTCTCAAACTCTTGTTTAGTTATATTTACTTTGCTAAAATAACTTTATTTGACAACTATCAATATTGCAAGCATTTTACCCTTTAAATGCTTTTGAAATTATTTATCTTCTTGCGATGAAGTTATTTAATTTTATGAAGCGGAAATAGTTTCAAAACATATGTATATGTATTTTGTTGAAAAACAAAAAAGAGACACCGTGTTCAAAATCGTTTTTTTAAAAAAAGAGAGAGACAGAGAATTTTTACAATGGTTATGTCTCGATTGTTTTTAAAGTGGTTTAAACCGTAATACTTTTATGAACCTGTTACATCATTGTTTTATAATAGTCATTTGAGACACCCCGTTACGAAAACAAATGTATGATACTTTGGCTTTCGTGTTTACAAAAAAAATTAGAAGACATATTATTTTAATAGTTAAAGCCATATTCTAAATTATCGCTACGTAATCTACTCTTCTTTAAATTGAAGAAAAATATGCCGATGCACATACTTCGTATATTAAGTTGTTGATGATATCTCTGAAAAAAAATAATAAGGACCTGATCATAGAACTAGTCCGTAAGTATATAAGAATTGATCTTGAGGACTTGATTCTACATTTATGGAATATAACGATTAATACCTCGGAGGGCTTGATGGACTCGATGGATTATATTGGATGGTCATGTAACTAGGAGATGGATCTTATAGGGTGAGTTAAGAATTTGAAATCAGAGATTGCAATAAGTTGAATGATACATGTCAAGTGGTATAAGTGAGAGGTTATAAGTTGTAATTATAGAAATTAAGTTAAAGATTATAGTACACCTAAGAACTGACTTTAGAAGGCTGTTGATGACCACATATAAATTATGTTATAAACCGGCGACGGAGATATCGAACCCCCGGGTATGATGACAATACCCCTAAGTTTGATCTTAGAGTTTTAAGAAGACATGTCATGATCTTAAATAAGCGGAGAATAATGGATTTCAAAACTACCTGGTTGGGTACAAGGAATGATCTTGAGGCTTTAGCATGGTCATTATCTAAGTAAATGATTAAGTAGTACCATACTAAGTCATAAAGTACACCATACGTAAGTTTCGAGGATGAAACTTATTGTAAGGAGGAAGGACTGTTATACCCGTGTCCTCAAGAGTAAATGAAAAATAAAAGAAGAAGAAATAAAAGGAATAAATATTAATTAGACTTAGTACTTATCTTAATATATGATTTGAAATAGGAAAAGTTATAAGTACAGTATATAGGATAATAGTTATCTAAATATTGTTAGAATTGGAATATGAATTCTATGGATATGAACTAAATTCTAAAGATTTACTTAATACAATTCCTTAACCTATTAGGAAAGTACATAGGCATAATTATCTATATACATACATACATACATACATACATATACATACATACATACATATATATATATATATAACCCTAACTAAAAATCAACCCTAACCCCAGCCAGTGGCAGCCTTGCCTCCACTTTTTCTCCCCACAGCAGGATCACGGCAGCAACAAAAAAAATCCTAGCAAAGAATTTGGCTGCCTTAAATTCCTCCAAAATTCACTGCTGCCCTATATTCTCCCAACTTCAAATATCATCAATCTTCATATTTCAACAAGAATGACATCCTACTTCTCCAAGAGAAATTGCAACATTCTGCCGGCATATTTTTCTTTAAACTTCAAAAATTTTGCCGCAGCCTTTTAAGGCCAAAATCAAATAGTTTCTTCAACCACTCAACCCCGATCCTTGTTAGATCGTGTATAATTGAGACACGAGACAAGTATCCTTACTATATTTGTTATGTTTTTGCAAAAATTATACTTATATGTTTGTATTAAATCGGATCATGCATGTCGTATTTGTGGTTGCATAGATTGTTGCTTATGTAGATGTATACGGTAATTGTATGTAGCAATCGTATATGCACGCATGAGTGATATTTGTTCTTTTTCCTCGTTAGTGTAATTGAATTCAAGAGGATCGAGCGTCTCCATGGACAGCGACCCAAAGGACATTTATTTTTCAAAATATACATATATACGAACCAAGAGTTCCAAGGCATCAATTGTTAATATGGCATCAACTAGTTTTATTTTTTAAAAATAAAAAAAAAGAAAATGTTTCGTGCTGTAAAGCGAAAGTTTGTTGGAATATATATATATGTATGTATATTAAATAAGAATTAACATTGGCCTACGTATTTATGCTTATGCATGAAGGATATTTACAAGTGCCTTGTGTGTGTGATGGTTGCTGTGGTTATTGATGCATAAAGGAAATTAAAGTTGCTCATAGATGCTTGCACGTTGAAAAAAAAAGGGATTGGTTGTAAGTTTTCTTTTTCATGAGAGTTTTGGGGTCCGAAAGTTACAAAAAAAAAATTAATACTTTGCAAACTTGTGTTCGGCCAGTGAATGTGTGATTTGTATTATATATATTATTTATAAAATATATTGATATGAATATATATATATATATATATATATAGATATAGGTGTGTAGTTTATTTAGAAAGGAAGGATTTGCGAAAAAGAGATTTCTGTGTAGGAAATTAATTCGTCAACAAGGTAGGTGCCTCTTCCCCCCTCAAACAGGTATGATTCTTGCATGCTTTGATGATATACTAATGTGTTTCGTTGTTTAATTGTTTAAGTTGTAAATCTTGTTTCGTTGTTTTTATTTGTTTAAGTTGTAAATTTTGTATATGTTGGAAAGCATAAGATATATTGTTTATGTCTGCTATGTGCGTATATGTGTGTGAAATTGGTGGTATGATTGAATCGAAAACAAAATACCCTTAAAGAATTGGGGAAAAAAAGGAACTTCTACATTAGGATCCTTTAAAAAGTTGTGTTTTGGCCTTATAATAGGTTCCTATAGACTGGAAATAGGAGAAAATGGGGGTTGGGATCGAAAAACAAATCACAGCGCGGGCTGTCACTGGTGGGGCAGCCATTAAACAAATAAATAAATAATTAAAGTAAGACAGAGAATAGGTCAGCCAACGGACCAGGTCGACTGGCCAGCGGGTCGGACCGAAGGCGGCCCATTAATCTCTCAAAAATATATTTTTCTGGAATTTTAATTAATTATTTATTATATATTCATTTCAGAAATTAAATTTCAGAATTTTTTTTTGTTATTTTGGTTTGGGCCGGCCTGCTGACCTGGTCCGGTCCGGTCTGGCAGCCTGGCCGGTCCAATAGGCTTTTTCTTCTTTTTTTTCTTTTTTAAATTAAATTCTATTTCCTTCTAACCTCAATAAAATCTTCGTTTTAACTCCGATTGACCTCAAACCAATTGCGTTGGACTCTTTATAACGAGACGCATCGTTTGAAAGTTGACACATCAGCGCGTGTCCGGACGCGCCGTTAGGGTCCGCGTGTGGACCCCACGCGCCATCCCTTAAAACGCGTTCGCCAGACCCATTTTTCGACTTCCAACCCCATTCCAACCTATTCCGGGCTAGATGAACATATTCTAAGGCCAAAACACAAATTTAAGAGGCTCCTACTATGATAGTTTCCACTTTTTGATTTCCTTCAAGGTTATTTTTGATTCAATACAATCCTACCACCAAAGTTCAAACACATACAAGCACATAGCAGCAATAAAACAATCAACTCATGCTTTTCTGAATATAAACAAATACAGATCTATATCTAATACAAATAAAAACAATGAATCATATAAAATATACCATCAACGCATGCATGGATTGTACTCATTTGAGGGGAAAGAGGCACCTACATTGAATTTGTGAATTAAAGACGGTAAACAAGAAGACGTTGGTGATATATGGCTAGCCCTTCTTTTCTTTCCTTCTTCTTTGATCCAAGATTGAGAGAATTATTCTTTTTTTGGGAGGGGAAAGAAACGGCTGAGGGGTTTTGAGGGGACAGAAAATCGGCTGAGAAATTTTGAGGGAGGGGAACGCTTAATAAGAGATAGAGGAGAGAGAAATTAGGGATAAATTAGGGTTAGGATTTTGATCGATTTTGATTTCCTTCCTTTTCTTTTATCTTTATCATATATTATCTATTATTATTATTTATTTTATATTATTTTTTTAAAGAAATGGCGGTAGTAACACTTACCCCCTGGGAACACACGGCCAGGGAGTGGAAAAGAAAAAAATATATAAAAAAATAAAATATTTCCCCAGTTTGTACAGTACATAACCGTGAAGATAAATGTTGCTAAAAAATGCATGAATACCGGTAGCCTAGGTAACATATCCAATAAGTTACTTTATTTCTTAAAGATCAAATTAACATAACGTTTTATACATAATTACTATATACATGAATGGAAGTAAGTAGTGTTAGGTTGCTAAATAGTTATATATTGTTAATATTTTGCATAATGCCGTCAATTAATTAAGGTATATACTTGTTATATACAAACTATATGAAAGTTAGAGAGAGTGTTTATATAATATCCGTTTACACATATTGATTATTGATAATATTCAAAAAAGAAATTAGAGAATGTCCTAGTAATTAATGTTCATCATTTATATACCATATAATTCGGCCAAAAGAAGAAAAAAGTGGATCGAATGAGAACTTGACCACTCTTGAGGGATGTAGCAAGTTAGTAGATATACTAGATCCGGGCATCATATTATTGCATGACATGCATATCCTTATATCGTTTTGGAAAAAGATAATTTTGTTTTGAAGTTACAATGATTTAAAAACCGTATCGAACGAACTGTCACTACGAATGGCTCCGGTATTGTATTGTATTGGCCCGTATGTTATTCCTCTCGTAGGTTGCCGTGATAGTGTATTGTATTGGCCTATGCGTAATTTCTCTCACAGTTTGCTAGGATATTGTATAGACGGAAGTATTCGTTGCCGACTTATGGTTTATACAGAGAAAAGAAAGGCCATGAATAATCTAATGCATTGTATGGTACTGTTTTGTTTTGCATCATGGTATTGCAGTGTTTTGGTTTACATCATACCGCATTGCATCATATGACATTGTCATCAGAACTTAGTAAAAGTTAGTATTTTCCTTTCTACCCCTTATGTTACTAGTACGACCATCGGCACAAAGAACCTCAGGTATGTGAACTCATTTAGTAATACAGATGTCGTTAAAAGTACTTATTCATCGTTCAGGTATACTTTCCAGTGGACCAATAGGCCTACTTGTTGGGTGATGATTATCACTCACACTTTCATTCTCTATATTTTCAGAGCCCCGAGAGTCCGAGGTAAAGTACATTGAGGATGAGCCGCAGCAGGAGTATCCTTGAGAGTAGGCGCGGTCGCAGTGACTAGACTCTTTTTGTGATGATGTTGGAGTAGTAAAATGATGACAGTATCTTTTCACTGTATTGTGACACCTTACTGTGATGTATGACAATGTGGTGATGAATGTTTAAGTTTTATTTCCGCCATGATATTGCAACTGTTGTGAAGACCGATACAGCAACCCATGACGTACACATAGGTTGGCCTGTGCATAGCATCGACGCTTTGTGCTTTCCGAATTGAAGTACGGCGGGCGTACCGTACGCTGGCGAGGCCGGGTATGGGGCGCTACACACACGTACACACTATTAGAATTCTCAAGAAACAAAAGTAAAAATAAAAGTTATAATGATTATTAAGAAATGAAAGCAAGGTGGATTAAAATTTAAAGAAATATGGAGCGCTAAATAAAAGGTAACTGAAAAATTAAAATTTATTCCTAAATACTAATTTATTCATTAAATTATATTTTTTAAAATGAATTAATATTTAATCCCTAAATACTGTACTTCTAGTGTTAATTGACTATACTACACAATAAAGAAAATATCTAAAAATAATTTGAATATCTGTAAAAAGTCAAACTTGAGCATCATTGTTTGTCGCAAAACACAGAAGTAGGGAAATCAAATAGTAAGACAAGATTAGAGAAAATTTCTTTCTATAACAGTTAATGAAAAGACTGTCACCATGCAGCAATCATTGAACCAAACCTTCTGGTCGACATATTATTTTTATTTGTAGCGCCCCGCCCGGGACTAAGGCATCAGTACGGTGCACCCGCCGTACTCTACTTTAAAGAGTACAAAGCGTCGATACTATACATGTACATGTCGACATGAATAATAAATCGATAAGCGGAAGAAACATATTAAACAATCAAACCATCATCGACATGCAATGAACTACATCATAATCTGTACAAGTCATACTATACAGAATACTGAAACCTTCTGAAAAAATCATAAACCAAGACCTGACATCTTCGAAGCAAATCTCTCGGTAGGTTTCTTCGTTATCAATGATCTATCTAACCTGTTCTCAACAAGCCTGTATAGCGATACCTGTTATCTAGAAAGTAATAAATGAGGCAAGTATGAGCGATAGCCAATCTTTTAATCGCTCAGCATGTAATCTTACTAGATACATCATGTGGATCATACATAGGGAGACGAGGTACAAAATACTGATAACATAACACTGAACAAGATAAAGCACGTCCCCGTTATAATTAAAAGAGGCATGACGAATATAAAATATAACATATATAACATGAAAGTTTACATCATACCTTAGTAAAGCATAACTGTCTACCTCAGTCCATACTTATATATACTTACATTCTAACCCATATCATACTGAGGTCTTAGCTTATATCTATTACATCTTCAAACCTAGTCCTTCTCAATCAACTTACGGATATTCTAACCATATCCCAAGATATAATTCACAAGTATTGGCGTTACTCACATAATATAACTCGCAGACAAGAATATGAAGTTTCAGAAAGTTATACTGAATATCTACATAACCTTCTAAAGACTCGTCTATGTCTACAGCTTATTTTCGCGATTCTCATTCTATACTGCTCATTAATTCTATCTCCAGTGTAAGGATGCAATGATAATGCTCATGATGCTGATGCATAGCTATTCAACTTGAAAAAAAATACATAACTGTAGACTATAAAATATATGATGGCCATCCTTCGTGAGAAACAATATCAACAGTGATCGGAAAGATTCATCAAGTAGTCACATATACCACTGATACGCTCATCGTAGGTATATGTATCTAATGGTGACTCGTATGGCCGATGATCTCAGGAATCGCTCGCCTGATGAACATACAGCACATAACGTATAATCCGATGATCTCAGGAATCGCTCGCCTGATGAACATACGGCACATAACGTAGAGTCCGATGATCTCATGAATCGCTCACCAGATGAACATACGGCACACAACGTATACTATAAAATCGTCGAGGAGTCTAAGTACGCTCACGAGGTACTCATACGACTCATAACTGTAAACATAAGCTGTGTCTCTTGGAATCTTCCGTCCTGTTGATAAAGTTTGTTACATAAAATCTATTCTTTCTGAAACATACTGAAAAATTCTCTTGAAAACATATGATGTCATATACTATTTGTACACAGTACTATTACTGAAACTATAAGTTGTCTGTACCCTGTGCTATTACTGAAACCATAAGCTGTCTGTATACAGCAAAATCATAATCATAATATAACTTTTAAACATTTCTTGTGATGCAATATGTATACAAATGAATCCGCTTCCGATCATACTCGTATCATCATATTCTTACAATCGCTACATATCCACTTAATCTTTAACACTTGAAATAACCTTTCTTTCATATCTAAACTTATGTACTGTACATATATGTATTCACAAAGTGTATTTGATCATTTAAATACCTATTTCATTAAATAAAAGGCCTAGTGGCCGGATGTGTAGGCATATGTATTTACATATGCATATTCTTAAACATTGTATTTATATGTATTTATAACATAATATAAAATTCCTTTTGTTATAAAAGTCTCCTTAGGGCCGTTTGTATATGCATACACTTACATATAAATACCTTTTTGTAACTTGTACCTATATATTTCATTATTACTAATTATAACTACTTTTGCCATAAAAGTCCCTTTTTGGGCGTGTATGCATATGTAATACATACATATAACCTTCACTTTATGTATTGTACATATAATTGTACAATATAAAATAATAAAGCTATTTACATTTAACAAAATGAGTTATGGCCGTGGGTTATTTATATGCTCATCATACTATGTATTTTCCCACATTTTTCATGTACATACTCACAAAATAAAGTAGATACATTTTAATGATGTAAATACATATTTATATACCTTACATATATACATATGTACTCACAACGTGGAATAACTTATAAAAGCTCCAAAAATGATATCATGGTCGTGTAGAGTGTGTGTGTGTATATATCCCTTTTGTCATTATACATAAAAATGTTCCACATTTGTAATAAAGCCATTGAATCTCCCAAAATATATGTAGTAACATATATACATACATGTATATACAATATTATTTTTCATAAATTTGTATTCATATTACCTTTATGTACCCATTTATTTTAGTTGTACCTTTAAGTCTATTTTTCTTTTATGAAGCAGTGTATATATATTTGTATCTACGCAAATATATTTTTTCTTCATTTAAAACATAATATTTACATATTCTTGAAACAGAAATTTGAACATAAACCATGGATGATCCATTTTGATATAAACATACACTTAGATCTTTAAAATCCATAAAGTATAAAGGAAGAGTACTTGCCTTCCTAAATCTTGAGTTGAACAAGAGGTGCTAAAACTTTCTTTTCCCCCACTTTACGCTCGGCCAAAAACTTGAAGAAAAGAAGGAAATGGAGTCAAGTTCATAAGGGGTGCTTGAAAGGAGACCAAAGGAAAAACATTGAAGAAAATCTTACATTTGAGCTTGATGATAACTTGGATGGTTTTAGAGCTTGATTCTTGTCTTGTTTTTGAAAGAAATCTTCTCCACTAACATCCAAAGAGCCACGGTTTGGAGGGTTAAAAATAAAAATGAAGATGGCTTCTTGGAGCTTAGATGATTAATGAGATACCTCCAAGTCTTACCTTAATATTTGCAGAAAATCCTTAGTCTTGAGTTTCTTGTTCTTGCACCCTAAGGCTTGAAGAAATCCTCTCTTCCTAGACCAAAAGGCTCGCGGTTTGGAAGGAGACAAATGAAAAAGTTGTGCTTGTTTGAAGTATAATGTAAATGGATGAAGGAAGATGAAAGTTGCAAGTGGGTTTCTTACCTTTTCTTGGTTCCAGGCGTTAGATGAGGGAGGGAGAAAATGATGGAGCTTTTCTTGGGAAAGAGAAGGAAACATAATGAGTAGCAGGGGTGGCTTGTAGGTCACTTGGTGGAAGAAATTTGGTGACCTTTTGGGGAGTAGGCCGGCTGGGGGTGACCTTTCAGGATTTTTTTGTTTTTTTTCTTTTGCTTTTTAGTAGATAAAATTTTGCTTTATGTGGTTTATTTCGTATGTAATGGCACATGTAGTATTGTACTCGATCTTAGTAGTGGCCTTATAGAAATTAAATTTTATATATTCCACTCAACATGTTTTACGATCGCATTCTAGTTCCGTTCATAATTCCTCTATCCTCTTTATCAACTAGCCCTGGGTGCGGGTTGTAACATGAATTCCGTAAATTTTTGGTACTAATTCAATTGTATGTTCATATAAGGCTTTTGAAATTCTAAAATTTTCGGTTTGGATATGTAGAGATCAAAATCAAAATTGGATATGTTCCGCTGCCAGTGGCAAATAGGTTGTGTTTATTGTTTTTCAAGTTTTAGGTATCAAATTACCAGACCCATATCTTATCCGTTTGCTTCGCGTCTACAGAAGTAGATACCCAAACCTGTACATGTCAGGTTTTGTGTCGGGTATCCGATATACCCACAAACTTGACAAGTACAAATATTTCAGGTCATGTATGGGTTATTTCGTGTATTTTTCGGGTATTTTCAGATTTCGTGTATAGGCATACATCAAACATCATACATGAAATTTACCCATGACATGACGTAATATTTTATAAAGAACATTACTGTAAGCAAAAGAGCAATAATGCTTTTCAAGATGAAATTATAGCATAGAACTATAAGAGTAATAATTTTAACAGTTTTCGCATACAATCAACAATCTCATCCAATAGCAAAATCTACAAAATGAAAAATAACAACCCATCATTTAACAAAAGAAATACACAAAAAGAACATGTGATAAGGTAACATGCATTGACCTGAATCCTAATAAGGTGGAAAGTCATGCGACAAATGAAGAGAGGAGAGAGAAGTATCTCCGGCGAGGAGGATGAGGATGGTGACAGCGTGTCGCTAATGGAAGACCTCCAGACAGAAAGTATTTCCAATTTTAGAGAATAAAAGTTAAATCATAACTTTGAATCATCTCCATCTCCACAATGTCCTTTTCTGTTTGGAATGAATTTTGGCCTATTCTTCGGCATCACCAACTTTGTCGGAACGGAACTAAGTCCGATTGATTGCCGACTGCCGCTTAAATGAGAGATGAAAAGTGAGAATTGAGAAGACTGAAGAGAGGAGAAATGAAGAATGATGGGTAAAGCGGCAAGGGGCAATTGCACTAGGTAAGAAGGAAGGAAATGGAAAATTGAGAATTAGGGATTAGATTTTAGGTTTTGGCTGTTTATTTTTTTATTTCATAATGTTTACTTTAATAATTAATAATTTATATTTAAAATTTATTGAAAAATCAGGTATGACGTGTATAAATGGGTAATCCATGGGTGTACCTAGACACGACCCGCTCTTAGCGGATAAGTTTCAAGTCTTACTCGATTTGTACACGAAACCCACCAAAGCTATACCCACACTTGCGAAAAGCGTGTCAGATTCGGATCGTGTTTTCGTGTCGTGTCTGAGATTGCATACTCTAATTAGACACGACCACAAGTCGCAACAATCACTGCCTTTTTCCTTTTCCATTTTGCTCAGTTTAATTTCTTTCCTTTCTTTTAGTTTTCTTTTCTTTTTTTGTCCAACTTAATACTACTCGGGGAGGCATTTTTTCTCTTTTGAAATATTTTAAAAATATGACCATTCTGTATTTTAGTTTTTAAGTTGTTATATGATCTTCTTAAATATTCCTCAGTGATAATCATAAAAAGTCATCACATTAAATGCTACTCTCCAAGGCT
>AP025041.1:18522860-18563609 GCA_036186865.1 Eustoma russellianum | reverse complement strand
CATATTGGGAGACACTTTTTTTTTGGAATGTTCTACAAAGATAGTCACTTTCTATTCTAGTCTGTAAAATTATGTAATCTTTTAAAATTATGCTTCGTAATAATAAGGAAGACAACACATTAAATGCTGAAAACAACACAGAGAAGAGTAAAAACGGGATTGCACGATAGTTTTAATGGCTATACAACACATTAAATAACTTTTTATGCTATGACGGTACTTAGCAAGGGACTGGCAGTGGAAACTGCAGCAGCCTCTGGTTCTCATCAAGTAGTGAATCTTATATGGCAAGGGGAACCGAATAGAAAATTCTCGGTTGCATCTGCTTATCCTATTCAGTTACCACAGGAAGATCAGTAGAGGGTAACTAACTGGCAAAGAGTTTGGAAAGCAAAGAGACCTCAGAGGGTTAGCTTGATGAGTTGGCAAACTCGACTAGACAAACTACCCACTGCGCTATTACTTTACACCAGGCATCTTCGGCAGACACCGACATGTGGGATATGCCAAGACAAAGATGAGGATACTCTACACGCTCTTCGCAGCTGTTCATGGGTAGCCAATGTATGGAAGCGATTGGTAAGGAGAAATGCATGGCGCACATTTTTCGGAGAGCAGTGTAGTACGATGGATTGATATTAATTTAGCAGGATCATTTGGACATGAAGGAGTGGAAGACAACTGGATGTATATCTTTCGGGAAGGAGTACATGAGATTTGGACATTAAAAAACAAGTGCTTATTTGAGGATGGCTTCACTCTACCAGAGGGCAGTACTGTAGTGCAGAGGATTTACGAAAGAGCGAGAAACATTAGGCTTGCATGACATTCTATGGAGATGATTGATGTATTATAATTAGTTAGTTGGATACCGTTTTGTAATAGATGCACATTTCATGTTTGATATGAATAAAATGATCTCATTTCCACCGAACACATTAAATAACTTTCGAGTTCTCTTAATTTGAAACGGAGAGAGTAACAGTAACTAACAATACAACAAATGATAAATGTGAGATTACTTGATAGTTGTTAAGTTAGACAATACAATAAACCATGTCCACTTAAAATGTTGGAGATCCAAAAAGTGACTCTTAATTTGATATAAAGCGAGTAGTTATTTTCCCCCTCTCCCATTTTATGATTTTTTTTAAATTTTAAACGAGGAGCGCCAAAATTTTAAGATAGATCATTTCTTAAGGCAACATCTTCGAATCTTTCATAAAATATAGAACAATGCCATTTCAATAAAAGAAAAGAATACATATACATTTTGTGTTTTGTTCTTTAAATTCCTAGTACTTTTTTATGTGGTTCATCACGTAAAAAAGAAAATACGGGTGTGTATACATTTTTATGTGTGTTTTGTTCTTTAAATTCCTAGTATACATTTTTGTGTGTTTTGTTTTGTTCTTTCTTTTTATATCTTATGATTAATCAAATTAGTGTACGAATAACATTTTATTAGCATAAGTTTTTAAAAACTATACAAGTATTTTCTTGGATAAAGGATGAATACCGATAATTACGATTATGGATAAAAAATGAGCAACATATCCACATCAAATTTTAAGTTAGACAGAATCAAAACCAACCTATTTGTGAGTTTGATGGACTTTAAACTCAGTAGGCTTTTTATTCGGTCATTATATAAACCTCATCATATTCAATCATCAATCATCCATCAATATTTTTTACTTTCTAAATTCTTCTCCGTTCTTTGTAGAAACTATAAAGTTCTTAATGCAAGCAATTCTTTTTCTCTCATTCTTATATTTGGCTTCTGCGGCTCGCAAAATCGAGCCAAATACTGTGATACACCCTTAATATCTAGAGATTATCTTTATGTTTGGCATCCCCATAGGTTTTTTGATATGGGATTGAACATCAAAGATTTGGCTTCTCTTTGCCATCCCTATAGGTTTTCTGATATGGGATTGTACATCAAAGATTTGGCTTCTAGAGATTATCTATATGTTTGCCATCCCGTAGGTTTTCTGATATGGGATTGAACATCAAAGATTTGTCTTTTAGGAGGGTCAAACCATTTGCCAATAGATTGCACATTTCTAGCCTTTTGACTAGCCTTTTTTTTTAATATTATGAACTAGACTTTTTTTAAACTTTTTGCTCCTATTTAAAGGGGTGCCAACTGGCCATAACATATAGAGAATTTTGAGAATTGATCAAAAACAGTTCTTTGACAAAAATAGCCTACTTTCTCTTCACAAACATTTGTAAATTTTGCTTTGATTTTCTTAAGAACAACTTGAGTGCTTTCTTTGTTTCTTTGAAGAACAAAGTTAGAATCCAATCAAGGTGTGAACAATCTTGTGGGAGATATCCAAATCACATGTGTGACCATTCAAGAGGGTGCAAACTTGCTTGGAAAAAGGGTAACTTTTGAAGTAGGAAAGATCAAACAAAAATCTTGGTGATCAATGCCTAGGAAGGAGTTAAACTCTTGCTTACAATCGTTAAGGATCCAACTGTTAAAAGAGACGATGCATATAAGACGTGGCAACCACGCATCATTAAACCACGAACGTAATCAAGCAACAATCGGCCGGCAAACGTTCACTATCCAGTCTCTTTTTTCTTTTTTTTGGCCCTTTTCTTCTGTTTAATTTCTTTTCTTCTATTTTTTCTTTTCTTTTTGTGCAACTTAATTAAAGTTATTTTTGATTTTTGGTTTATAGTTATACTGTTTACTTGCATTGCAAACTTATTCCCTCTTTGGTTGATCTTTGCTAGAGGGTCCTAAATAATTTAAGATTTCGTAACAATTTTATTTCTAAAAAATATAAATAATGAGGAACTCGACCAACAAAGTTTCAGTTTCTTAGCCAACTGTGTAGCAAACAATTGAGTACAAAGAAGCCATATTTTGGATCCAGTCGACATATTTGACTTCTTCATTATCATATCAAATTCATATCAAATTGGATTTTTTAGGTTTAACTGAGATCTGTATTCACCACTGCTACATATATTCTTAGCGTTTTCCTATTAATTGTGATATTCCCTTACTCGCATTGTTGTGCTCATTATATTGTCGATTTATTCATTTTTCATATGCATAGAGCATGAGAAAAGTCAGGCGATAATGCTCAATTGTTGTGTTCGACTTAATCTGAAGGATAGCGAAGCTTTATTTATGGAGATACGTATTGGATGTAAAATTATGCAATGATTGGATTATAGTATTAGAAAATTTCAATACACTATAGAAGTTTTGAGAATCTTTTAGGTTGTTAAACATTCATAATATAGTGTATTGGCTTTTTAGTTGATATTAAGATTTCGAAGTATGGAATTTAAGTATGGGCAAAATGAGACACTTAAGTGTTCACCCCCATAAAAGGCCTCCAATAATATTGCTGTTCACATATCACTTTATCAAGTTCATATGTTAATCATGTTGGAGAAAAATTTGTAAATGGGTTTGTCCAAAGTTGGTGAGAAACGTACTTTGAGCTTAATTAAGATTATTTTTCGTTAATCAAAATAAAAACTAATGAATCCTAAATTATCTACATGAGTAGATGATTTTAGGCTTTTGAATCACTCAATTTTGATACTGGGTGAATGAGAAATTAATGCTCAAAGTAGAAATAAAAATTGGTTGCAAATTGGAAAATTGATGATGTGGCTTCATGAGGAGAAGACACATCATCTTTTTGCAAATATATCACATTGGCAAATTGAAGGGACAATACCACCAAATATAGTGCTAGGATAGACACTTTAGATGTGCCCTAAGGGCATGAGAAGTTTTTGATAGGAGGAAATACCTAGAAAGTACCACACGCGCGCACACGCCTGCCTGCCCGCCTGCTGTGGCATGTGGCATTTGGACGTGGCTCGCCCGCCCGGTTCTTATCTTTTTGGACAAATTTTCTTTTAAATTTTTCTAGAAAATAATTTACTTGATCCTACGGTTATGATTTAATCCTACGATATAACGGCTCAAATTTAGCTGACAGTTTCAGCTGACTGATTCCTACCAGTCGTGGGTTAATGGCCGATCAGTGACAGTTGTGGGGTGCGTGGTGGACGTAGGGGTTACTGGCCAATCAGTGCGGTCGTGGGTTGCCATAACCTCCAAGATTCCCACTATAAATGGAGGCAGTGCAGTGCTCTGAAAAAACACATACATTTTCCTTCTCTTCTCCTGCTACATACGAGCATTCTGCATAAACTGCTGCTGTATACTACATACACTGTTGCTGCATTTCATCAATACGAGAAGTCAGAACACTTGTCAGGTTCGTGGAGTTCTTACATAGAAGTGCCACTCGTTGGAACTGTTGGCCGTTATATCTTGGGAGACGTTTGCTATTTTCGATTGGGCACAGTATACAGAGCAATTCGTCTTAAGGACAGAGTCCTGCACTCGCCTTGGTCACGATGTTGAGCCCATCCCTGTGTTGAGCTCATCTCTGTGTTGAGCTCATCCCTGCGTTGAGCTCATCCCTGTGTTGAGCTCATCTTTGTGTTGAGCTCATTCCTGTGTTGAGCTCATTTCTATGTTGAGCTCATCGATGTGTTAAGCTTATCGTAGTGTTGAGCTCATCTCTGTTTTGGCTCATCACTTTGGCTCATCACTGTGATGGCAATTTGGCTCATCACTGTGATGACCTCGGCCCATCACTTCGGCTCATCACTGTGATGGCACTTTGGCTCATCACTGTGATGGCACTTTGGCTCATCACTGTGATGACCTCGGCCTATCACTTCGGCTCATCACTGTGATGGCACTTCGGCTCATCACTGTGATGACCTCGACCCATCACTTCGGCTCATCACTGTGATGGCCTCGGCTCATCTCTGTGATGGCCTCGGCTCATCTCTGTGACGACCTCGGCTCTTCACTGTGTTAGCCTCGGCTCATCCTTGTGATGGCCTCGGCTCATCCCTGTGTTGTACAGAATGTAAGTTTCGTTCCCTAATAAATCTGAGTTTGTATATGGGACGACACTCTTAAGACGAATTGTTTGGCCTTATCTCATTTCTGTACCGGTTTATATACAGTATTCTGTTAGTATACTGACTTCTTGTTTCAGAACACTTGTGAGAAATTGAAACGAGATGGAGAATGAAAGCTCAAACTCGCACATCGGTGCTGAGGAACAGAACACTTCTGTTCCAGTCGCAACTACTGTTGCTGCACCCATTCCTGCACCTGTACCTGCTGCTGGACAGGTCGAGAAGCTAAGAAGTTTGGAGGCAGTTTCTTCAAACGCTGGCAGCAAAAGATGCTATTTTTCTTAACAACATTGGACTTGGCTAAGATGCTGAACGAGGATACTCCGGAGGTGGTTCCGGTTGAAGATCTGAATCTGAACATGCAGAACAATTTGATGGCTGAAGCATGGAATTTTAACAATTATGTATGCTTGAGTCATATTTTGAGTTGTTTAGATAATTCATTGTATGGACTGTACTCCCCAGACCCTGACGATAGCTTTTGCTGTCGTTGGAATATACTGGGTACGGATGATGATGATTGTATGGACTGTACTGTACTTATAAAACTACAAAGTCATTGTGGATGACCTTAGATAAGAAGTACCGCACGGAGGATGCCAGTATAAAGAAGTTTGTTGTTGGCAAATTTCTTGATTTTAAAATGTCAGATTCCAAGACTGTTGTTTCTCAGATTGAGGAATTACAGATGGTGGTGGCCGAAATGGAAGAAGAGGGCATGTCACTCAGTGAATCTTTCATAGTGGCGGCTGTGATTGAGAAGCTACATCTTTCGGAGGGAATTTAGAAGCTATCTCAAACACAAGCGAAAGGAAATGACATTAGAGGATCTGATTGTTCAACTCCGTATAAAGGAGGACAATCGTAGATCCGAAAGAAGGGCCAAGTTCGAGTTCTGGTCATGCTAAAGCTCATGTCATAGAGGCGACGAAAAAGAAAAAGAGAAATCATGTCGGAGTGAACCCTAAAGGCAAGAAAGTTGCCAAAAAGTTCACTGGAAAATGTTATAACTGTGGAATTCAGGGGCACTGCAGTATTGACTGCCGTAAGCCCAAGAAAAAGCAAGAAAAAGCAAAAGTCGACCTTGTCAGCCAGATGGATGATCTGGATTTGTGCGCTGTTGTTTTTGAATGCAACTCAGTTGGAAATCCTGGTGAATGGTGGGTGGACACTGTAGCCACTCGATATGTCTGTGCAAACAAGGCGATGTTCAGAGACTCTTCTCCGGCAAAGAATAGTGAAAAGCTGTACATGGGAACTCTAATAGCTCGAAGATTGAAGGTTCGGGCAATGTGACTCTGAAGATGACTTCAGGAAAGGAATTGACTCTGCGAGATGTATTGCACGTTTCTGACATCCGCAAGAACTTAGTTTTTGGAGCTTTACTAGTCAGTCATGGTTTTAGACTAGTATTTGATTGTAATAAATTTATTCTGAGTAAGAATGAGGTATTTCTAGGGAAGAGGTACTTGACCGACAACATGTTCAAACTTAGTGTGATGACTGTCGTACCCAAGAAAACTTTGCCCGAAGAGGCTAATAAGAATGCATCTACTTCTGCTTATATACTTGAGTCTTCTTGTTTATGGCATTTTTTGTTTGGGAGATGTTAATTATAAGTCGATACAAAGGATGATTAATCTTGACTTATTGCCCAAACTGAACATTAATAAAGAAAAATGCCAAATATGTGTTGAAGCAAAAATGACAAAGACGCAATTTCCTTCAATAGAAAGGAACACTGAACCTTTGGATTTAATTCATACCGATGTATGTGATTTAAAATTTGTACAAACGAGAGGTGGTAAAAAGTATTTCGTAACTTTTATCGACGATTACACACGATACTATTATGTTTATTTGCTAAGTAGCACAGACGAGGCCCTTGATGCTTTCAATGACTATAAAAATGAAGTTGAGAATCAACTTAGCAAACGAATTAAGACAATTCGTAGTGATAGAGGCGGCGAATATGATGTACTGTTTAATGAATTCTGTTCATAACATGGCATTATTCATCAAACAACTGCACCATATACACCTCAATCGAATGGTATTGCTGAACGCAAAAACCGTACTCTAAAGGAGATGATGAATGCCATGTTGATAAGTTCAGGTTTACCTCAGAACTTGTGGGGGGAAGCAATTCTCTCAGCCAACGTCATTTTAAATTGAATTCCATCGAAGAAGATGGATAAAACCCCATACAAGCTTTGGAAAGGTCACAAGCCTAGTTACAAATACTTGAAAGTGTGGGGGTTTCTGGCGAAGGTTGCTATACCTAAACTAAGACAAGTTAGAATTGAGCCTAAAACAATTGATTGCATATTCATAGGATATGCAACTAACAGTAGTGCATATCGATTCTGGATGCACAAGCCGGACATTCCTGACATACATGAGAATGTTGTCATGGAATCAAAAAATGCAGTGTTCTTTGAAGAATTCTTTCCAAAGAAAGACAAAAACAACGAAGAAGCAAGCACTAGTAAGCGAGTGCATGAGACGACTCCTCAATAAATTGAGGAACTACATCAAAGCAAAGGAACCAGAATACTAACATCTTTTGGACCAGATTTTCTAACATACTTGGTAGAAAACGATCCAAGAACCTTTTCTGAGGTGATGTCAACTCCGGAAGCTCTCTTCTGGAAAGAGGCAGTAAATTGTGAGATAGAATCGATTCTTCAAAGTCATTCTTGGGAGCTGGTTGATCTTCCACCAGGAAGTAAACCACTCGGATGCAAGTGGATCTTTAAGAAAAACTGAAAGAGGATGAGTCTATTGACAAGTACAAGGCCCGGTTGGTAGCTAAAGGCTGACAAAAGGAAGACTTTGATTTTTTTGATACCTACTCACCTGTAACTAGAATCACTTGAATAAGGATGCTAGTTGCCATTGCTGCAGTATATGACATAGAAATCCATCAGATGAATGTGAAGACTGCCTTCCTGAACGGTGAGTTAGAAGAAGAAATTTATATGGAGCAACTTGAAGGGTGTGTTGTACCAGGGCAAGAGAAAAAGGTGTGTAAACTTGTTAAGTCTTTGTACGGACTTAAACAAGAACCCAAATAGTGGCATTTGAAGTTTGATGAGGCAATGTTGTTATATGGCTTCAGGATCAATGAGTGTGACAAGTGTATGCATATCAAGAACACACCAGACGCTTATGTGATAGTATGTCTATATGTAGACGACGTGCTTATCATCGGCAGTACTCGTGACATCATCTTGAATACCAAGAAGATATTAACACGAAATTTTGATATGAAAGATATGAGGGTTGCCAATGTTATTCTAGGGATTAAAATTTCTCAGATAACTGAAGGTCTTGTTATGTCGCAAACTCATTATATTGAATCTGTTCTCAAATAATTCAATATGTTTGATACAAAACCAATAAAGACCCCACTAGACTTAAGTATACACTTAAGTAAGAATCGAGGTGAACCTGTAGCTCAATTGAAATACTCACAGGTAATTGGAAGTATGATGTACATAACAAACCGTACAAGACCAGACTTAGCTTGTTCAGTAAACAAATAGAGCAGGTTTACCAGTAATCCAAGTGAATATCATTGGAAAGCTCTAAATAGAGTGACGAGGTACCTGAAGTACACAATGAACCTTGGATTACACTATACAAGATATCCAGCATTATTGGAAGGATATTGTGATGCAAATTAAATATCAGATAACAAGGACTCTAAGTCCACCAGTGGATATCTATTCACTGTTGATGGTAGTGCTGTGTCATGGAAGTCCACAAAACAAACACGCATAACTCAGTCCACTATGGAAGCCGAGTTTATAGCACTAGATGAAGCTGGAGAAGAGGCTGAATGGCTTCGAAATTTTCTGGAAGATGTTCCATGTTGGCCTAAGCTAATCGCTCCTATCAGCATACACTGTGATAGTCAGTCTGTTATAGGACGAGCACAAAACAGCATCTACAATGGTAAGTCAGGACATATACGTCGGCGACATAATACCATTAAGCAATTGATCTCTAATGGCATGATTTCTATTGATTGCATAAAATCAAAGGAGAATCTTGCGGATCCGCTTACAAAAGGCTTGCCTAGAGATCAGATGTCAAAATTGACAAACGAAATAAGACTTAAGCCTACTACGCAAGAGTCTTTGTAACGGTAACCCAACCTTGTTGACTGGAGATCCCAGAATCTTGGTTCAATGGGACAACTAAGTTATGAAGGTTCAGTTTAGCACTTACTCATTCCACTACATAAAAATGCTGTCTGCAGAGAATATTTATGGTAAACTAAAGCTTTTAATGATGTCCTATATCTTGATACATCAAGTGGGGCATGACAGAATGCTCCTGATAGGAATCACCTACGTAAATGTGAAGTGGAGCCGCTTCTATGAGAATTCTGTGAGGCAAAGAAATCTCTAAAACACTTTCTGAAACCAGGTTGTTCATGGCCAAAACGAACACAACCATGAGAACCAAAAGATTGTTAAAGGAAATATTGTGTGAGTATCGTTGTCTAGGTTCACACCAAAGGCTGACTGGTTCAAGACATCAAGTCACTAATTAGCCGAGTGAATCCGATGGTACATCACTATGAAAGGTTCAAAGCCAAAAGCTACCTCTTCTGATGCAACATTTTCTTGTCTGACTTCTCGTTAGAGTATGCATCTGCATTTGCATTAATTTCCATTCATGTGGGGGATTGTTGGAGAAAAATTTGTAAATAGGTTTGTCCAAAGTTGATGAGCAACGTATTTTGAGCTTAATTAAGATTAGTTTTCGTTAATCAAAAACGAAAACTAATGAATCCTAAATTATCTACATAATGAGTAGATGATTTTAGGCTTTTGAATCACTCAATTTTGATACCGGGTGAATGAAAAATTAATGCTCAAAGTAGGAATAAAAATTGGTTGCACATTGAAAAATTGATGATGTGGCTTCATGAGAAGAAGAAAAATTATCTTTTTGCAAATATACCACATTAGCAAATTGAAGGAAAAATGCCACCAAATATAGTCCTAGGAGAGGCACTTTAGATGTGACCTAAGGGCATGAGAAGTTTTTGACCGGATGAAAGACCTAGAAAGTGCCACACGCGCGCACGCGCCGTCACCCGCCTGTCCGGCTGGCTCGGCTCGTGCTCAGGCTCATGGCTCGTGGCACGTGGCACGTGGCTCGCCCATTCGGTTCTTATTTTTTTGGACAAATTTTCTTTTAAATTTTTTCCAGAAAATAATTTACTTGATCATACGTTTATGATTTAATCCTACGATCTAACGGCTAAGATTTAGCTGACAGTTTTAGCTGACTGATTCCTACCAGCCATGGGTTAATGACCGATCAGAGGCAGTCATGGGGTGCGTGGTGAACGTGGGGCTTACTGGCCGATCAATGCGGTCGTGGGTTGCCGTAACCTCCAAGATTTCCCTCTACAAATGGAGGCAGTGCAGTGCTTCTGAAAAAACACAGAAATTTTCCTTCTCTTCTCCTGCTGCATACGAGCATTCTGCACAAACTGCAGCTGCATACTGCATACACTGTGGCTGCATTTCATCAATCCGAGAAGTCAGAACACTTGTCAGGTTCGTGGAGTTCTTACGTAGAAGTGCCACTCGTTGGAACTGTTGGCCGTTGTATACTGGGAGACGTTTGCTATTTTTGGTTGGGAATAGTATACCGGAGCAATCCATCTTAAGGACAGAGTCATGGACTCGCATCGGTCCCGGTGTTGAGCTCATCGCTGTGTTGAGCTGTTGAGCTCATCTCTGTTTTGGCTCATCACTTCGGCTCATCATTGTGATGGCACTTCGGCTCATCACTGTGATGACCTCGGTCCATCACTTCGCTCATCCCTGTGATGACCTCGGCTCTTCACTGTGTTAGTCTCGGTTCATCCCTGTGATGACCTCGGCTCATCCATGTAGTGTACAGAACGTCAGTTTCATTCTCTAATAAATCTGAGTTTATATATGGGACGACAAATCATCTATTTCATATCTATTGATACTAGCGTACACCCCTGCTAAGCACCAGAATCTTCAAACCAGTAAGAAAGATAAATATCCAGTTAAATGGACACTATGCAATATATATCTATAAAAAGAAATTCGAATTCCGTATCCATATGTTTCATCACTCCAACATGATATCCTTATCTTTTGAAATCAAACTGTTACAATATATATTTACAATCTGAACGGATTCTGGAGTGATAGTAGGAGGGAAATAAATACAGACGAAAAGAATATATATATATATATATATATATATATATATATATATATATATATGCACACACTTTTAGAATTCTCAAAAACCTAAATAAAAATAAAAGTTATAATGAATATTAAGAAATGAAAGCAAGGTGGATTAAAATTTAAGGAAATATGGAGTGCTTAATAAAGGTAACTGAAAAATTAAAATTTATTCCTAAATACAGATTTATTCGTTGAATGATATTTTTAAATAAATTAATATGTAATCGCTAAATATAATTGACTATGCTACACAATAACACAAATATCTAAAAATAATTTGACTATCTGTAAAAAGTCAAACTTGATCATCATTGTTTCTCCCAAAACACAGAAGTAGGGTAATCTAATAGTAAGGTAAGATTAGAAAAAATGTATTTCTATAACAATTAATGATAAGACTATGTACCCATGCAGCATTCATTGAACCAAACCTTCTGGTCGAAACAATGTTTGACATATTTATTTCACATATTATTTTTATATTTACAATGTTTAACATATTTATTTCACAATCATGGTATCGTTATCAAATTATGTTAACATCATTCTTTTACCATTATAAAAATTATTTTATTAACGTACAGACAGGCCACCATTTTACTTGTAGTCTTCTTTGGATAGAACGTTTTAGTTGAAACTGAATTCCATACATTTCTGATACTAATTCAATTGAACGGTCATATGAGGCTTTTGAAATTCTAAAATTTTAGGTTTGGATATATATAGATCAAAATCAAAATATCATGTGTTTGGATATGTTCCGCTGCCATTACACACGACCACAAGTCGCAATAATCACTGCCTTTTTTCTTTTTCCATTTTTCTCTGTTTAATTACTTTCCTTTATTTTTGTTTTTGTTTTCTTTTTCTTTTTGGTCCAACTTAATACTACTCCTTCCTTCTAAACTGGGAGATACTTTTTTCTTTTTTGAAACATCCTAAAAATATGAACATTTTCTGTTTTATTCTTTAAGTTTTAATATGATCTTCTCAAATTGTCCTCTGTGATAATTAAAGAAAAACACAACACACTAAGTGCTACTCCCTCGTCTCATATCTGGAGACGCTTTTTTCTTTTTGGAATGTGTCAAACAGATGACCACTTTCTATTCTAATCTTTAAAGATTATGTAATCTTCTAAAATTGTCTTTAATAATAATAATAATAATAATAATAATGATGATAATAATAATAATAATAATAATAATAATAATAATAATAATAATAATAATAATAATAATAATAATGAGGAGGAGGAGGAGGAGGAAGACAACACATTAAATGCTAAAGAACATAGAAAAGGGTAAAACTGAGATCGTATGATAGTTTTAATGATTACACAACACATTAAATGACTTTCTCTTAAAATATTAGAGTTTAAAAAAAAAATCTAGCTTAGTTTCAGACGGAATGACTTACTAACAATACATCAAACGATAAATATGTAAGATTACTTGATACAATAAATGACTTCACTTAAAATGTTGAAGATCCAAAGAGTGACTCTTAATTGGGATAGGATATCCTCAGCCATTTTTCCTCACTCCACTCGTCACCGCACGACACGTAGCAGTAAGTGGAGGTGGTGAGGCTAGATGAGGGTCCCCCGCATATAGCCTCAGCACCCTACCCTGCTGTCATGTGTCACGTGGTCATGAACCCACCCTGTTGTCACGTGTCACGTGGTCATGAATGGGGTGAGGAGATACAAAGGGAATAGTTATGCACCCCCTGCCCCTCACATTTTATGAATTGTTTTTATTTTAAACGAGGAGCACCCATAATTTTAGATGAGATCATTTATGAAGGTAACATCTTCGTATCCCTTATAAAATATAAAAATATGACATTTCAATTAAAAAAATATACATATACATTTTCTGTTTTGTTCTTTAAATTCATAGTATACTTTTCTTGTATGGTTTATCACGTAAAAAGGGAAAATAGGGGTGTTTATGTGAAAGTGACTACTGTAGGCCACGTGAAATATTTCGGATTATATGGTGTGTGTTGTTGGTCTTATTCTTTGTTTTTGTTATCTTTGGGAGAATTCTGCGGAATTCAAATTTAATATACCAAACTGATTGTTTACAACAGAAAGTTTCAACTTTAGTTGTTACTCACGATAATGTAAAGCCCTTCATAACATTTTGCATATCAAGTCCAAATCATTTTTACATTCTCATAGAGGTGTTAACATTAAACAAATTCAAATGTCAAGGCTTCAAAATGTTATAGTTGTTAGAAGAAGCAGATTAACTACGAAAGAACATTCCCAAAAAAAAAAAAAGAAAAAAAAATTAGACTGAAAAATGATTTAGTTCTTTATTTTATATGTTAATTTGATTTGCTAGCTCGTATGATGGCGAGGAAGTTAAGAATTAAGAATGTAAAAAACTTCGAAACAAAATAAATACGCAGGTGACAAAATAATCTAGAAATAGGTTTATAAATTTTCTAAAATGATTAACTAATAAATACAGGACATGACTATCAAATTGCATACGTCCTCACCATAAACACGGGAGGAAGTACTGATAAAATCCATAATCTATCACCATCCTAGTTTATAGCTATCGCATTAGAAGTGAGTTATCTATTGCTAGTTAATAATCTATGTCATGAATAAAAACTGAGCAATCCTTATTAGAAGCAAAGTATCTGTCAGTTCTTTTTGTAAAAAAAAAAATAAGTATCTATCATCTTAGGATTCATCAGATTAGTATATGAATAAAATTTTATTAGGGTAAGTAAAAAATATAGGGGTATTTTTCTCGGATAAATGATGAATACAGATAACCCTATCCAAATCAAATTTTCAGTTAGACTGAATCAAAACCAACCTTTTGTGAGTTTGATTGACTTTAAACTCGGTGATTATATAAACCTCACCATATTCAATCATCCATCAACATTTTTTACTCTCTAATTGTTTTCATTTTTTTTAGAAACCATGAAGTTCTTAACGCAAGCAATTCTTTTTCTCTCATTCTTATATTTGGCTTCTGCGGCTCGCAAAATCGAGCCACATACTGTAGATACACCTTCAAAATCTAGAGATTATCTCTATGTTTGTCATCCCATAGGTTTTCTGATATGGGATTGAACATGAAAGATTTCGCATACTGCGATGCATCGCTTCCATATGATGTTCGTGTTAAGGATTTGATCGATCGAATGACCATGGAGGAAAAGGTGCAACAGATTTGGGACACCACCCCAGGTGCTGAAAGGATCGGATTACCCAGGTACGAGTGGTGGTCCGAGGCTTTGCATGGTGTGTCCAACGTTGGACCATGGTGGAATAGCCATGCAACGTTTTTTGATAGTGTTGTGCCTGCTGCCACCAGTTTCCCTACCCCTATCACAACTGCTTCCACTTTCAATGAATCCCTCTGGAGATTAATCGGCCAGGTAAACAATCAAAAATTGTAACACATGTTATTGATTGATTAATGGTTTCTATTCTATGATAAGAGTAAGGGTTTTTAAAATTTTGTTTTTTTTTTTTTGGGGTCGAAATTGAACTGTGCAGGCTGTGTCAACTGAGGCAAGAGCGATGTACAATTTGGGTCGTGCCGGATTGACATTTTGGAGTCCAAACATAAATGTAGTGAGAGATCCAAGATGGGGAAGAGCAGTGGAGACACCAGGAGAGGATCCCTTCACTGTTGGAAGATATGCAGTAAACTACGTTAGGGGACTGCAAGATATTAAAGGCAAAGAGAACTCCACCGATCCTAACAATCGACCTCTAAAGGTTGCTGCGTGTTGCAAGCACTATGCAGCCTATGACGTTGATAATTGGCTTGGAGTTGTTCGTGAAACTTTTGATGCAAGGGTGATTTTTCTTTAAACCCCATCTAATATATACTCTTCTCTCCTTCCATCAATAATACTTCATATTGTCCCTTTTGTCAAATTTTACTAAATATGAAAAATGTACATTTTTAAATAGATGACTTGAATGTTCGATATGTGAAATGTAAATTCAGGTCACCGAACAAGACATGGCAGAAACATTCGTGCAACCATTTGAAATGTGCGTCAAAGAAGGTGATGTTGCAAGTGTTATGTGTTCCTACAATCGTGTCAATGGTATCCCAGCTTGTGCTGACCCCAAGCTGCTCAAAGACACCATCAGAGGAGAATGGGATCTTCACGGGTAAATTATACTAACTTATTTTATGTATTTGTCTCGTACGATATCATGATATTATGACTTCCTCACATTGTAGGTAGGTGAGGCTGCGTACATCATGGTCTGACTTACTATTTTACTTTATTTACTGTGGTAATTTTGAGTGATTCTTGTGTAGTTATATTGTCTCCGATTGCGATTCTGTTGAGGTCATGGTTGATAGACATCATTGGCTCTCTGACTCCATGGAGGACGCTGTTGCTCAATCACTTAAAGCAGGCTAGTTTCCATCTTCCAACAACAACAACAGTAATAAATCGATCGTTATTAAGTACTAATTTTTTTTCAATTTTTTCTTACCTTGTAAAATAAAATGCAGGTTTGGATTTGGATTGCGGCGACACTTATAGCAAGCATGCTGGTAGTGCAATCAAGCAGGGGCTAGTGAAGGAGGCAGAAGTGGACCGTGCATTGACAAATCTATATACAGTTCTTATGAGAGTGGGATTTTCGATGGACACCCTGAGTTCAACAGACTTGGAAAAAATAGCATATGTTCTCCAGAACATATTCGTTTGGCCGCTCAAGCAGCAAGAGAAGGGGTCGTTCTCCTCAAGAATGAAGGCGACACTTTGCCTTTCAAATCCCATCAAATCAAAACCTTAGCTGTGATTGGACCACATGCTGACGCTACTAATGTAATGATTGGAAACTACGCAGGTACAAATAATAGTTAGTACGAGGTAACGTTTTATTTAATGTCACGGAATTCTATATAGTCTTAACATGTTTATTTTCAACTATTATAGGAGTTCCATGTCGATACACTAGGCCAATTGATGCCTTGAGCAAGTATGTTAAGAAGGTGAATTACCAACCAGGTTGCAAAGATGTTTTCTGTGCAGACGACAAATATATTTTTCCCAGCTCTGGAGGCAGCCAAAAACTCCGATGCTACTGTTATTGTGGCTGGAATCAATCTGGGAATCGAGGCAGAAAGTCGTGACAGAGTGGATCTTCTCCTTCCTGGTTACCAAACTCAGTTGATCAATCAAGTAGCCGAGACGTCCAAGGGTCCTGTTATTCTTGTTCTAATGTCTGCAGGTGGTTTAGATATTACTTTTGCCAAGAACAATCCTAAAATCAGAGCCATACTTTGGGCTGGATACCCTGGGCAAGAAGGTGGCCAAGGAATCGCCGATGTTATCTTTGGGAAATACAATCCAAGTATATTTCTTATATGTGACCAATTTTCCTAGTAACATATACATGTCACGTTTATTTTATTTATATGTAGGCTATAACTAAATCACTTTCATGACTTTGTAGGTGGAAGGCTACCATTGACATGGCACGAAAATAGTTATGTTGATCAAATACCTATGACATCTATGCCACTTCGTCCAGTAGAAAGCTTGGGATATCCAGGCAGAACATACAAGTTTTTCCAAGGGCCAACAGTATATACATTCGGATTCGGACTTAGCTACACAACTTGGGACTTCAGCCCTGTTGCACCAAAGAGATCAATTGATATTTCACTAAACAAATTCCAACATTGCCGCATGATTAACTCCACGGAACCTGCCCGAACATTGTGCCCTGCTGTCCATGTAGATGATATCAATTGTGAGGACACATACTTTGAGTTCAATGTGGACGTACAAAACACTGGCAATGTAGATGGCAGTAAAGTCGTCATGGTTTTCTCGGCCGCGCCGAAGGGGACAGTAGGGGCTCCCATTAGGCAGATGGTTGGATTCAAGAAAGTGTTTGTAGAAGCTGGGAAGACTCAAATGGTTCCTTTTCGTTTGAATGCATGCAGGGATTTGGGAATAGTGGATTATGCTGGTTACAAAGTTTTGCCTGCTGGGCAGCACACAATTATTCTTGGGACTTGGATATCTACATTCCCTTTCACTATTAATCTCAAACCTAAGAATTGATTATTTTAGTGATGATGTTAAATAAAGCAGAGGGTAGAAGCATTCCTCTGCTCCCACAGATTTTGTGTTAGTTTGTTTTGAATTTTTTGTTCATGTTTCAATGTTTCCCCTTTGTAATAGGTTCGGTGACCTTTTCTTTCTCAAGTGGTTAAATAAAGAGTGTTTTTTCCCCTAACTTATTTGACCTTTTCTTTTTTATTTTCACGTGTTTATACTCTATATTTTGTTTCTGATCCTCGTGCGCTTTTTTTTTTTTTTTTTTTGGTAGTTTCATATTTTGTCATTTAGATAAGATGACTTTGCCTTCTTATCTATATATTGAGTTGAAACTTTTAAAAGATATGTATTTCGATTTCAAACATTGCTTCAATATAATGATTAATCATTTTGGCTTAAATAACAACATTAAAATCTACATCCAAAGGGAAGAGTTGAGGCAATTTACTTAATAGTTGATATTGAATTAAGGTGAATTTTGGGAGAAGGGGTCTCCTTCTGGCTTTTTTTCCTTCACCAAGTCCCTTCAGCAACTTTTCTTCTGTAATTAGTTCTCTGTTACACTATTCAAAATTTTTCAAATCGAGGTGGTTCCTGTTTTCTCAATTTGTTAACTGTTATAACAGTGTTCTTGCAGTAATTACGATTCGGCTAAAACTTTGGAGATTTAAAAATCTTACTCTTCCATTACAAAAATATTATTATAATTGATTTGTCAATATGTAGTATAAATTATATTATGATGAAAAATCAACTACGACAATATTTTATAATTGATTTGTCAATATGTAGTATAAATTATATTATGATGAAAAATCAACTATGACAATATTTTAAGATAGAAAGAGTAGGTGTGATATAAAAACATTATGACACGTCTATCCCGTAAAGAAAAAAACCATCAAATTATATGGGAAATGCATCATTTAAAACAAAAGAGGGGCTTAAAAAAAATTTGGTTGAGAAGATCTGCATCGAATTTCCTGGTGAAATTTATGAGAATTTCTTTTTTTTGTCAAAAAAAAAAAAAAAAATTCTGTCTAGTCCCTAGTCCCTGCATACCACAATTTTCTGAAATTCAATATTCCTTAAAGATAGTGGATCTGAAATTCTTTGCAGGGGATCCAAGACTTCACAAATCATAATCGAGCATTTGTATGACTTTTTATTTCATTTAATAAATGTTACAGATTTACTTATTGCTAGTTCAATTATATAGAAGAGACACTCAGAGATAAATTTCAACGAACGATACAACACACAGTATAATAAAAACATTTAAAAGATTTCAGCAGTAGATCATAGAAATCTGGGTTTCGGTTGAACCACAGAATTCCTCTTTTATATTCATAATTATGGTTTCCTGGGGAAGATAATCACTCAAAAAAATTTCGATCTTCTACATGCACCTTTTACAAACTATCGGAATACATGTCCTTTTTCTCCACGAAATAAAGAAAGAAAAAAAAAATGATCTTGATGGTGAAAGGTCTCAGTTTTTAATTTTCTTTCTCAGAAACAAGAGCTTCGACGAACTTAAAGAAATAAAACTTTTCCAAAACTACAGGAGTATTTTCATTGGATCCATTAAATTTTTGACGGATGGTACTTATCATTAGGGCTGTAAATGAACCAAGCCGTTCAGTTGTTCGGCTCGTTTGGTTCGAGCTCGAGCTCGAGTTCGGCTCGGATAAAGGTTAATGAACAGAGCTTGAACACCTTTTTCTGTTCGAGCTCGGTAAGTGACACCGTTTGTTTAAGGTGTTCGGCTCGTTAATGTTGTTCGTTGAGTTAAACGAACCAAGTTGAACAAGTAAATATGTTCGTTTAAATAAACGAACAAACTCGGCTCGTTCGCTAAGTTAAATGAACAGAGCTTGAACAATGCAATGCTCGGCTCGTTCGGCTTGTTACAGCCCCTACTTATCATTGACCCTAGCAAGATTAAAAGTTTTGGAAATCTATTCATGCAAAAGGAGATGATTAATCTATGATAGAAAATAGATTGAGTTAAAACTTCAATAGTATATATGCATTTTAACTGTAACCGTGATTAACGGAGTTACACTCTCTGTTTATGAGAAAAGACGTTCAAATGAAGCCTTTGTTGAGAAATATGTTTGGATAATTTTCAAAGTCATGATTTTAATTGATGAATACTTAAAAATGTCACATATGGTGTTATAAATGAAAGAGTTGAATAAGTGAAGAAAAATGACACGATGTCTAGGGTTGTTAGAAATATTTTTCTAAAATGTGATAAAATAGTTGTTTTTATTTTTACATGATTTATATATGTTTATCATGTTGTGATTATGTGATTTTTATGATGATAATATCTTGTGACTAATATGCCCTCGAAGTTTCTACAACTTACCAAAAAGGGCAAAAGTGGTATTTTGAGTTTTGTAGGTACTCGACATGGTGAATATGATTCAAGAAGATATTATCATCTTATTTATTATCAAGAAGGTGTTATTATATTTAATTATGACCATCGGGGTCATTTCTGGAGTTTTATCTCACTAGGGGCATTTTGGTCATTTTACCCCGAAGACAGTTTCGGTATTTTTACTCAAAGAATCTCTTGAGTGCCTTATTATATTCATTCTGAAGTTCATTTAATATATTCTTGAAGATTATTTGGTGGTTTTCCATTTTATTCTCTCATTTGATGATTTTATCGACGGTAGCGGGATATGTGACGGTATTCGATGTCACGTTCTATTTTCTCTTGAAGACTCTTATATATATGTTATTGGAGGTTCTTAATCATGATCTTTCAGAGATTACAAGGTATCCTTGGTGCAAGATTTATCACAATATGTCAAGGAGAAATGGGAATTTTGATATTATATGTTGACATAAACCTTGTCAACTATTATTTGTTGATTTCTCCTCAAAAATCTGAGTTGGTATACATATACACGGGCCTCCAAAACGTGATTACACAGGTGGAGATGATGTTTTTCTCATTTTATGAGTTGGAGACAGAAGACAACCAAAAGCAAGCTAGTTGGCAAAAGTTGCCAACCTTGAAATTTCAAATTTGAATGTAATGGAGACAAGGTTGTTGGAGATGATTATAGAGGTGCTTTAATTCAAAATTCTCAGCCATCACATGGTCTAAAAGTTGGATGAGAATATGCCATCTATTCACACTATAATAGGAGGCAAGGTGAAGAAGAGAAGACACACACTTGAAAGCAAAAATTGAAGATTGTTGTCTTGCTATTCTCTTCTCATATTTTCATTCATACTTTGTGTAGCTAAGGTGTTCCATTTCTAGTTGTTGTCCAGCTACACTATACACACCTTCTTGTGTCTTATTTGTAAGATTGATTAGTCAAATCTATAAGGCTACATCAATAGGTGATAGAGGTGTTGCAACCAAGAGTTGCATAAAGGTGTTCATCCAAGTCTTGAATAGGGTTGGTGTTTAACCCAAGGATCAAGCTTGGTTCTTGCTGTAATTTGGTTCATACCATAGTGAAATCCAAGGAAAGGTGTTCCTTGGGACTAGAGTAGGTCACATTGACCGAACCAGGATAAATTCTTGGTGTTCTTGTCTTCTTTACATTTTTCCGTTTTCTGCCCGTTTTTCACTACAGATTTCACACAACTTTTCATGTTTTGAAAAAAATAGGTAAACACTTTCAAAATTCGTGATTTTTGGTGGAGTTATACTTCAGACTGTTAGCTTTCATTTGCAATAAGAATCACTTGATTTGAGCAAGGGAAAGTTAGTCTTTCAGTCTTTGCAAGATATCTGCTCCAATCTGGCTGCAATCTGACCAGTTTTGAGAAAACTTAAATTCTGTATTTTTCAAGAGTTTGTTAAGGTCAGGGCCTTTTGAAAACTTCATCTACACATCCTAAGGAGTGTTTTGATATAAAGATCAACCTTTTTGGTTGAGTATTCAAAGAGAAACACGTTTTGCAAAATCAGCAACATTCTGTCCAATTCTGTCCAGATTGACCATCTGAAACTGTTTATTTATTTGAAGGATCAAACGATCTTATTTTTGTATGATTTTTGGATAGAGTCTTGCTAACTCATTAAAGTTAAATTCTGAAAAGTTTCATAATTTTTGGAGTTGTGTACAATTATTTTTGTGAATTTTTGAAAAACGGGTTCTGAATCTGAGGTGGCTTCAGATTCTGTTTTCAAAGGGGATTTTAACAAAGAGTTGTAGTGTAATTTCCGCTAACCACTATTCACCCCCCTCTAGTGGTGTTTATTGCAGGTGAACGGTCCAACCGCCTTCAAAACATAGGTTAGTTAGTATTTGATTGGACACTGCGACTACAATGCTTAATGGAGTTACTCTCTTTGTCACAAATAAAGACGTTGGAATGAAGCCTCCAAAAAATAACTCAGTTAGTATTTGATTGAAACATTATAGCTAAAAAACGTCAGAACAATCTTCAATCAATTGATTAACAATCTTCGCAATTGAGGGTTGCTAACTTGTAAGCCACTGTAGATGATGATAAGATGCGAAAATATATTTTGATAAATCAAGGCTCCTGCTATACTTAAGCGACGAACAAATATATTTTGCTCAACAATAATAAGTTAGTCAGAAAACACCCCACTTGGGTATATACAATTTTTTAATTATTATCTTTTGAATATGATTATTATACAATCGAGTGAAAACACTGAGCAAGTGGGAAGTCGACTGTAGATCGTGACTAAGGTCAAAATTGTCTTTGAATTGTTTGAACTTTTTTTTTCTTTTATTATTATTTTTTGAGTGGAAGTGTTTGAACTTTGAAGTGAATAATTTGCTTGTAGCATTTTGCTACTAACTGTAGATTTACAAGGGCATTTCGCTATTAACCCTAATAATCAATACCATCTTCATTAATTCCTAGTTGTCGAAAAGGTTACAACTTATTAAAAGCCAAGCAAAAACCTTTTTTTTTTTTGTGTGTGTGTGTGTAAGGAATTACAAGGTTGTAAATGAAGAGGCAAGCTTGAGCCTCAAAATTCCGTACGTCAGTTTCCTTAGACAAAAAAAAGAAAAATCGAAAGTCTGTGTTGTGAAAGAAACGGACTTTATTGTCATAGTTTGAGTATAAATTACTTCTACAAGATGTTTGGTTGAAGTTGGGTATCACTATCAGAATCGAAATAATAGATATTGAAATCGAAATAGGTGAATCGAAATAATAGATATTGAAATCGAAATAGGTTTTTGCTGTAAACTTATATACGCTTGGTATAAAAGCTGGAATAGACATCATTATTATACATATTGTTTGGAACACGTTTGAAAGGAAATGAGAATTAAAGCACGCGTACACACACGATGGTAGCGTGATGGTTGCACGGTGGTGGCACATGATGGGACGCAGTGCTGAGACGGTGGTAGGAAGCGGGAGGGGTGGCGGTGTGGTAACGCAGTGGCGGAGGAGTGGTGACAGGAAGGGCGGTGAGGTGGAGACGCAGTGGCGGCAGGGTGGTGATGCAGTGGCAGCACAAGATGATATGGTGGCCGCACGCTATGGCACACCAGAATAGATAAATGTGTTTTGGTTTCATACCCTTCAAACAAACACAAGAAATAGATATCTTTACTTTAATACTTATTTCTTGATTCCGAAATCATACCTGTCTTTTTTTTGTAAAAAAATCATCCGAAAACCTTATATAGGAAATGAACTTCGCTATGTCTTAATGTGATATTTTCCATGAAAATATATAGGTATACAACTCAGGTCGTCAATCTATATTTATGACCCAATACAATAATTCTTGCACGGAAAGACTCAATTTGTATTAGGAGAAACATAATCGCTGCCCTTCGAACAGTCAATGTAGCTTTTCCTTCTGCCTGATTGTCATCGACATTCTATTGTGCCAAAAGAAATTTGCAGCCACCATAGCCTGCAGAGAAATCCAATAAATAAATAAAATAAAATAAAGATCTATAATAACAATCGCGTTCATGCATAACATCTATAACAAGAATAATGTTCATATATAAGCACGCAAGACATATATACATAAGCATATGTATGTGTTTGTGTTTATATCTACACATACACACACATATGTATGTATGTATGTGTATATATATATATATATATATATATATATATAAGACAAAACTAGGACTAAAATGCAGAGAAATGGAAGTGTATCTTGACATGTCTAAAATCCACATCTTATATTGTAAAACAAGTTAAGGAAATTTTTTCACCTTTTCCATTCATGAACTCAAGATAAATAAAAGTGGCGTCATAGAGATAATGTAGTCGTATCCTAACTATCCTGAACCACTATGATATAGAACACAAACTGATTTACAAAATACAAACAATAGTAGTGGATATGGATAGAGAGAATCCCAACCAAAACATCGTAATACCTCCCCCTCCCTTCCCCCTCCCCCTCCATGTGGCGTGTGGAAATTCAAAATGTCCAATTTAAGTAAGAAATCAAAATTTTGCTTGCCATGTGATTTTGTGAAAATATCCGCAACCTGGTGAGAGGTACCAGATATTTACCAAACGTAATGCAGATTAACTACCAGTGAGAGTGTGACGGGCCTTCATGCTATATCCCAAAAATTAAAAGAAAAAGACCAAGAAACCATTTGATTTCACACGCAATATAAGCATAGCTCTATATTCAGCTTCAACAAAAGAGCGAGAAACGATATTTTGTTTGTTTTGCTTTCCAATGAATAGGAGCAGTGCCAGCCTTAATAAAAAAATCCGTGAGGGGACGACGAGTAATAGGGCAGCTAGCTCAATCCGAGTCACAATATGCTGTCAATTAAAAATCACTAGTGAAAGAAAAAAAGAATACTTGACCTGAACTTCCTTTAAGATGGCATACCACTTTTAAAGTTGCTTGTCAATGATCAATACGAGGAAGCCTACATAAACTGTGTAAGGATATGACAACATATGAGAGTTTTGTACACGTTACAAGACAAATAAACTACGCGTCCGGTGAGTCGTTGATAGGCCAAGGAGTCCCTCCAATAATGAGCTCGTCAGATTTTGCTAAAGTATGTTCCTGTTCCAGTGGAGTGGTGGCAGGTTTGGATGACAGCAAACCACACTGATGTCGAGAGTATACTTACGTTGACACACACAAAAATCCCATCTTTTATTTGAGCAATTTCAAGACCTAGAAAGCATTTTAAGGGGACAACATCTTTCATATGAAAGCATTTGTGTAGATACTCTTGGAAAGCTGTCACAGCAAGATCATCATTGCCCGCAATAATAAGATCCGAAAACATAAAATAATATGTAAAGTTGGACATTATTATGCACATATCGAAACATATAATAATTAGAATAAGCTTGAACAAAGCCAAAAGTATGCAACGCATCTGAGAGTTCTACAAACCAGCATCGAGGTACTTGCTTAAGGCCCATACAATGATTTTCGAAGACAACAAAATTTATTAGAAGAAAACATGTCAAAGTCAGGAGGAAGTTTCATATAAACTTCTTCATCACAAACGCCATGCAGAAGACATTTTTAACATCCATGTGACAAGGAATCAAGTTGTGATCAACAACAAATGCTAAAAAACAGACATAGTGACCATTTTAAATGTAGGAGAAAAAGTTTTAGCGTAATCCAGACCATCTACTTGTCTATTGTTATGCACAATTAAACGAGCTTCATAGCTCTCGATACTACCATCAGATTTAAATCTAATCTTATAGAACCACTTACAACCAATTTTCTTGGAGGTAAATATTCAAGTGTCCATGTATGATTAACCTCAACGGCCCGAATCTCCTCTTGCATTGCAGTCCAGCATTTACGGTCCTTGATGGCTTGACAATAATGTTGAGGCTTTATGACTAAAGTAATAGCAGCCAGAAATGCCCGACAAACTGGAGAAAAATTGTTAGTACTAAGTAAATTATTGATAGATACAAAATACCTGAGGAAGCAGATTTTATCAATGACCACCTCCTTGCAAGTTGATGGAAGAGTGGGTTGTTGTTCCTCATGGACTTTACCATTGGTGCTGTAGCATATGGAGTTGTAATGGTTTGATCAGTAGGGACAACTTCATGACCAGGTGACATAATGTTGTCCTCATCATCCAACTCCACCAATTTAGGGGGTGTAGGTGTAAGAATAGTAGCAAACAGGTAATTGTGGAGCAAACGAGAAAAAAAAATTCCAACAAAAATTATATTGCGAGACGTGAATTCGCATGATACAAGATCATAAACGTTTCAACCTTTTTTTCCATTAGGGTAGTCCACAAATACACGCCTTTGTTTTCGACTTTGAAACTTATCACCATTCCATTGGACGTTATGAACATAAGAAAGACTCCCAAAAACATGAAGATGAGAATAAGTGAGAGACTCACCAAATAATATTTCATGCGGGTTTTTCCACCAAGTAACACTGCAGTGTTTTCAATTAATTAGATATGTCACAATCACATTCTTCCCAAAAGTTAAAGATAAGGTTGCCTTAAAATGCAAGGCACATGCCACATTGAGAATGTGACTATGTTTGCGCTTTACATGCCCATTATGTTAGGGATTATCCCAAATAGAAGTTTGATGGAGTATATCATTATCGGCAAAATACTCATACAAACGATAAAATTCAGAACCATTATCACTACTTTCGGTAGTTTGACTATACTTGTTTTGAACCATACCTATAAATTGACGCACCGCAGAATTTACATGATCTTTTGTTTTTAATAAATATACAAAAAATTGACGTACCACATAAGGACAAACCTTCTAATTCATCTTTGTGAGAAATTAATATCATATTAGACGATTGAAAAGAATACCTTGAATGTGATGCTATAAGACCTTGATTTGGATCAAGGGGGTACAAAGGCTCCAAACTTCTTGAAGCAAAATCTGAAAAGTAAAGAAGAATACAAGAAAACCAAAGATTTATCTTGGTTCGGTCAATGTGACCTAATCTAGTCCCAATGAATACCCGTTTCTTTGATTTTCACTATAAAATAGTCGGTTTTCATCTTACAAAGTACTTGAATCTTGGGTTATACATCAACCTCAATCAAGACTTAAACACAACACATTAACAAAAACAATCAATCAAACACCTGATCACCTATTGGTGTGGTCTTAAAAAATGGTTGATCAATTATAACTTTTATGAGCACAAAAGGTGTAACTGTAGCAAAATAACAACTCAAAACAATACATCTCAGCTGCAAGAATAAAGAACAAAATAAAGAAGAATAAGAAGTGAAGAAGAGGAGAGTTCGAGGTGCTTCTTCCTTCTGTAATTTCATCCAGTTCATAGGTGTTACTAACCTCTTTAAGGTGATTAGGATGTCCACATATCACCTTCAATGCATCAATCTCACTTCTCTTTATTTGATTGGATAACACCTCACTACTTTGCATATTTGGAACCGTCAAGAGCTTCAATTGGAAGACCTGATCTCACCTCCTTATGGCTAAAATTTTACATTAAAAATGACATGGAACTTCAACAATTTTGTGATAAAAACCAAATAGTTTGGATAGTCCTTTTTTTCTCTACTTTGTGCTCAACCAAATAATAACTTGGACGATAAGAGCTGACCAATTCAACTCCCTTTCAGCTCCCAATAAACTGAAATACATACCACACTGGATCCCAAGTGTATAACGTTTTTCCAACATGTCAATTTGAAGTTTTAGTAGGTCCATCTAGTGTATGTAGAGAAAAGGGTTTGAGTGATTTAAAAATGCATGATTTAAATAACGTGTATTAAAAAATGCATGACATATTCCATGACATGACACGTTGTTGCATAAAACTTGCCTTATATAGTTCTATATAATGTTGTCATACTAACGAGCCATGAAGCTTTGAATCTTACATCAAATGGCAAGCATTTTTTGTGTTTGAACTATTTTCAGGTGCCACTATTAATGAACTAAACTAGTTCATAAGTGAAGTACTTAGTTAATTAAACTAAGTAGTTCATTAAAGGAAGCCATATTTGGAAAAGGCACAAAGACAACAAGTTGAAGAAAGGAAAGTTCTCCACCCTCAATTTTCAACATATATATATATATATATATATATATATATATAGATTTTTTTTTAAAAGGCACATACACATATATTCCAACGTACTACCGACACGTTATATATTTTACGTACGTACATTATCGTTAACCACTATGCTTAACTCATATTTATGAGTATATTCAGGTCTTATATCATATGATATAAGTCATGGTGATGACAAATTTATTATGACACGTTAAAAGGTTCTAAACCGAAAATTGTCGTATCTGGTGAATACCGAAATTTCGCCAACGTGTCACGTACTTGCCATAAATAGTTGGCCAGCCCCTACACTTCAAAAATAGCCACAAATTTTGTGGCTTACATGGTATGTGCAGCCATAAAATCATTCCATGTTTGCACACAAATCACCCTCAATTAAGGCCAAATTGTGGAGATTCCAATTTCAATTTTGACACATGTTTGGGCGCCACTTTAGATCAGCCTAAGTGCTAAATATTAAAGTTTAATTTATGTATATTATGTGTAACAAAATATATAACACGTGCAAAAAGTTGGAATTTAATTAAAAAAAATCGGTAATCAATAAGCGTCGAAATTCAGTTTTCTACGTACACGACACATGAAACATTTTTGGCATGACATACAATATGTATATAGACACTTTTTACATACTTTATACATTCTAAATGTTCTAGAAAATTCAATTAAGGGCTGATTGGAATATACCATGTGTGTATAATTAAATGTGCACTATTTTACAAAGTTTGCAAAAATTAAATTCAGCACATGTACAATCATGTCACACGCATACTACAGCCATGTTGGAGCATATGTGGAGCTTTGTTGGCATCTTGATAGGCCAAGAATGAAGCATTCAATGTTGGTGACATAAAGAAAGGAGCTACGCAAGGTAACATTTGAAACTTTGTCACATTTGTGACACATGCTGAAAATTCAGCATGTGTAAAATAGAGCTGGCCGATTTTCTTCACTTAATGAGGCATATTTTGCTATCTTGAATTATGTGGAATAATTGAGAGATAGTATGGAAGTATTTTGAATATATTATGAAATTAATAATGTGATATCTTTGAATATCACACATGCTGAAAATTTCAGCATGTGTGTGTAATGTATGTTGCCGATTTCTAGGCCTTGTTGGTGATCAATTTTATTCCAAAATTGATAAGAATGTTATGTACTAAATGATGTTTGATTTCTTCCTTATTCTAAGAAATAAATCAAAGCAAACTTGGCAACATTTTGAAAAAATACAAATGTTACACATGCTGAAATTTCAGCATGTAAAGTAGTATAATGGCCGAAATTTAGCAAGGATTTTATGATAAGTTGTCTTGCTAATTATGTGGGATGATTATATGCTTTATTGAAATAATTTTATGGCTAATTGGCACATGCTTTTTGAGGTTTAATTTCAGATTTATCTAGTCATCAAATGATGACAACTTCCATCCAATCAATGAGGAGGTGCCAAGTAAGCAAGAACATATCACAATGATACTATACACTCTTCCAAGAACTTATAAGATAATTTTCAAGAGGAAGAAAAATGCTATAGGGAGCGTCTATATGGAGATAAAAAGGAAAGAAGAGAGCAAACAAAAGACAAGAACAAGTCTTGCAAATTGAAGCATCAAAACGTTTTTCATCTCTTCTCTCTACACTTCTTTCTTTCTTCTCTCTAAAAGCCTATTGTACTCATATTCATATACTTAAATAGGCTTCATATAGACCACCACATATTCTCTTATTGTTGTAAAAGATTGATCAAGGTGTGATCAATCTTGCACTTGCAAGGTGGTGGTGTTCGTGATCATTGTATTCTCATACAAGGTTTGTAAAGGGTTGGTTGGTGTGTCTCTCACTTCAACCCTGTGTGTTAAGGCGCTATTTTGTGTTTTGTGATTAGTGCTAACCGAGGAAGGTGTCCTCGAATACTGGAGTAGGTTGTTTATAACCGAACCAGTATAAAATTCCTGGTGTTATTTACTTTCAGCACTTACTTTCAGTTTCAGCCGTTTATCGTTTTTATCACGTTGGTAAAAATAGTAAACGAATTTTAAAAATCATGAAACTTTCCAGAGTTATATCCAAACGTTTTAAGGTTCTTTTGGCGCAAGTTTCAACCCTTTTGGACAAGCATAAATCATCTAAACACCCAAAGTTCTGAGACTAGTGCTGTCTGATTTTCAGGCTTGCAAAGGTTGAGACTTTGATCGTATTTGACTAACTTCCCAAAAGAATTTTTCAAAACTGTTTCAACCCATTTAAATACAACTAATAAGGGGTTAGTCATTAAATTTTCAGAGCATTGGAGTTAGACAAATAGGAAAATTTTTAAATCAGACTATCGTTCTGGCAGATTTGCGCAATCTGACCACCAACGATTTTTCAAGGGGTTAGAGGTTGAATTTAATCTGAAATTTTTAGGAGATACTCAGAACATCTGAGACTAAGTTCTCTCAAATTTCAGAATTTTTGAAGACCTGCAACCTAGTTTTAAACATTTCAAAACTGGTCCTGAAAACAGAAACTGTTTTCAGAAGTTGGGTTTTTGGTTTAAAACAATTTTAAAAACCACATTTTACGCACCCACTATTCAACCCCCTTCTAGTGGTGCCTTGAAGATCCTACAAGTGGTATCAGAGCGCAGGAACACTCACATCAAAGATCCAACGATCTAAGTGAGATGGCAACCACAAACTTCAAAACCGAGCAAGAAGGTATGTCTAGTCAAAGGCCTCCTCTCTTTGACGGTGAGTCTTTCATTCAATGGAAGTTAAGAATGAAACTTTTCCTTATGGCAATTGATATTGATCTTTGGTCAATTATAGAAGATGGTCCTTTTGTTCCATCAAAATTATCCACTGTAGATGGAGTCACACTAGAGGTCGTTAAGCCTAGGCAAGAGAAGAGTACACTAGTGATGATAAAAAGAGACTGAGCATGAACGCTAGGGCTATGCAATTACTTCTAAATGGACTAAGTAAAAGTGAATCTAGCTATGTTTCAAATTGTTCTAGTGCTCAAGAAATGTGGAGAATTCTGAAATGAAACACGAAGGCACTAGTCAAGTAAAAGAGTCCAAGATAACATGCTTATGTCCACACTCGAGTCATTTAAATTATTGCCAAATGAATCTATCGTTGATATGGATCTTCGCTTGACTAACATTTACAATTCTCTTGAGTCTCTTGGCAAAGCCTTTACTATGCAGGAAAAGGTACAAAAGGTCTTGCGAAGCCTTCCATCCGAGTGGGACCCTAAAGTAACGGCATAGAAGAAAGCAAAGAAACTAAGTCAATTAAGATGGAAGAATTAATTGGATCACTTAAGGTTATGAGAACAAACTCACCATAAGGAAATCGGAATCATCAAAACAAGGTAAGCTATTGCATTTAAATCAAATGAATACGTCTCTACTTCTTCCGATCACGTAGATGATAGTGATTCTGAATCAGATAACGATGACTTAATTTTATTGGCTAAAGGCTTAAGAAAATTCATGAGAAAGTCATTTAGAAACAAAACTAAGGCTACTTCGACTAAAAGAAATAAGAACAAGACAAATGAAAAATGTTAAATGTTACGAATGCGGTAAACTTGGACATCTATCATATGACTGCCCTAATAAGGACAAACAAACAAAAACACCCTGACAAGGAATGGACCAAGAATAGACTCGTCTCAGAACCTAAGCAAAGGAAAAGAGCTCTCAAGGCCTCCACTTGGAGTGATACATCTGATTCCGAGACTGAAACAGAAGAGGAGACTGCACAAGTATGCTTTGTGTCCAAAGCATCAAACGAGGTATCATCTGACTCTGATTCTGACTCTGAGCCTTCTTATGATGATCTTTTTAGTCAGTACTTAGAATTGCATAAATTTACTAAGACTCTCGCGAAAGAAAAGAAGCGATTAATTGAAGACAAGAAGCTGTTAGAATCTTCTAACGAGAATCTTGTCGCTCAATTAAACGATTCAAAAGAAGAGTCGTCATGCATCATTAATGCATTAAAGACAGAGATTCATCATTGACCACGCAAAATAATGAAATGAAATCCGAGATTTCAAATTTGAAATCAAGGAATACGGACTTAGAGAAAATGATGAAACAGTTTGATACGGGATCTAACATGCTAGATCGTATTTTATCAAAAAGCATGATAGTGATAAAAGGGATTAGGATACATTGAAACAAATGAAGTATCCATTAAACCAACCAAGTTTGTTTGTCTAAGAAATAGACACTCCAAAAGCAAATACGGCGTCTAAGATGACAAAGACCCCCTCTCCCTCATCTCGTTACTTCTTCTTCATATCATGCGAAATATAATTTTGTGCCATATAGATATGAGAAAAACAAGTGATGCATACACGACATTCATTTCATCCATCTAGATCGCACTACACACACTAACACAAGGACATATCAAAAACGTCCTCCATATAATGCGTATAAAGGAGTTTTGGCCAAAGGCCCAAAGTGCACTCACCACATGTCTACTACATTGCACCTTCATCTACATTCTTGCCATTTGCTAGACCGAGAAGGATCACCCAAGTATGGGTACCGAAAGGTACTTTTACTAAGAGGTGATAACTAACTCGTAAGGACCCAAAATTAAAAGGGTACCTAAATCATTTTGTACATTGCAGGGAACCCACACATCAAAAGATACATCTATCAAGTGGTTCCTTGACAGTGGTTGCTCGAGGCACATGACGGGTGACCCGAGCTTGTTCACTAAATTGAAGAAGGTCAAAAAGGCGGATCCGTGACCTTTGGAGACAACAATGAAGGCAAGATCATCGGGAAAGGTACAATTGGAAATCCCAAGCACCCTTCAAATCTCAAACGTCTTTTTGGTAAGCAATTTATCCTATAATCTTCTTAGCATTTCGCAATTCATTGGACGATGGTTTTGATGTGTGTTTTACTCACCCATATTGTAATATAATAAATAAAATAGAGAAACATTTTACAAGGAAACATGAAGGAAACATCTTTACGATTTCTATGGATGATATGTTAAACGCTAAGGTTAAGTGTTTTATGTCAAATGAACCTAACGTGAATTTATGGCATAGACGTTTATGACCACATTGGCATTTCTACACTAGAAAAACTTCAACGAACGAACCTAATATGAGGATTGCCTACACTTGATTTAGACAACTTTCAGTTGTGTGAATCTTGCATAAAAGGCAAACAAACACGCGAGTCACTTAAACCTAAGAATGAAATAAGCACGACTAGAGTCTTAGAATTATTACACATTGATTTGCTTGGGTCGGAGTCGCACTACGAGTCTTGGTGGACGTCATTATGCTTGTGTGATTATTGATGGTTTTTCTCGTTTATACTTGGACTTTATTTCTTGCACATAAATATGATAGTGTCATTGAAATTGCAAAACTAATAAACAACTTGAAAATCAATATGGTTTCAATGTGAAAAGGATAAGAGCGATAGAGGCGGTGAATTAAAACAAGGACATGATTTCATTTTGCGAAGAAAAAGGAATTAAACGCGAATTTTCAACTGCCTAGAGCTCACAATTAAATGGAGTAGTAGAAAGAAAGAATAGGACTTACAAGAAATTGCTAGAACTATGTTGTGCGTGGAATAAATTGCCTAGATTTTTGTGGACGGAAGCCGTAAACTGTGGCATGCTATATAGTAAATCGCTTGTCCATTGGAAAGAAAATAAATAGGACGCCTTATGAGATATTAAATGATTGCATGCCTAAAATTCACTATTTTCGTGTATTGGATGCAAATGCTTTGTTTTAAATACAAAAGACAATTTAGATAAATTTGAATCTAAATAATTGAATACAACTTTGTTAGGTATTCTGTGAATTCAAAAGCATATAGGTGTTATGATCCTCTCACTAGACAAATTTTAGAATTTATTCATGTGAAGTTTAATGAATTTGGTGAGATTGATAAAGATAAAGAATATGATGATGATTTTGAATTGAAACCCGTGTTGAATGATGATGATGGGACGTTTGATATGCATGATACGCTAGAAATGCATGAGAACGTAGAAAATAATCATCCAAGATGGCATAGAGATCACCCACATGGATCTCATTATAGGCGATATCACTCACGGTGTGCGACCACGTAGAAGAATAAATCCGGATGAAATAAATCAATTTCATGCATGATTTCCGAAATTGAACCTAAAAATGTGCATGATGTTTTGAGTGATTCTTCTTGGATTGATGCTATGCATGACAAACTTAATCAATTTGTTAGAAATGACGTATGGGATTTAGTGTCACGACCGCAAGATAAGAACATAATAGACACAAAGTGGGTGTTTAGAATAAAATGAATGAAGAAGGAAAAGTTGTTAGAAATAAAGCTAGACTTGTAGCACAAGGATATAATCAAGAAGAAGGAATTGATTATGATGAAACATTTGCACCCGTAGCACATTTAGAAGCTATACGACTTTTACTTGCCATTGCTTGCATGAAAGATTTTAAACTTTATCAAATGGACGTGAAAAGTGCATTCTTAAATGGATTTATACAAGAAGAGGTATACGTGAAACAACCACCCCGGTTTTGAAGATTTGAAACATCTCGATCACGTGTACAAACTAAAAAAGACACTATACGGACTAAAGCAAGCACGTAGAGCATGATATGATCGTTTTTGCTACTTTTCTTTTAGAAAATGGTTTTAAAAGAGGCACTATAGATAGTACCTGATTTTTAAAACAAGATAAATCGGATTTACTTATTATTCAAATTTACGTTGATGACATCATTTTCGGCTCCACTTCTCATAAACTTGTTGAAGATTTTGAAAATTGTATGAAATCCGAATTTGAAATGTCTATGGTTGGCGAATTGAACTACTTCTTGGCTTTGCATATTAAACAAACGAGTAAAGGCATTCACATAAGCCAAACTAAATATATAAATGATATGATTAAAAAGTTCATTTTGAGAATTTAAAACCATCCCTCACCCCTATGAGTGTCACTGCTAAATTAGATAAAGATGAACATGGTAAGGATTTTGATAATGCCTTATATAGATCTATGATTGGCTCTTTGCTATATCTTACTGCTAGTAGGCCTGATATCATGTTCAGTGTATGTATGTGTGCTCGCTTTCAAAGTCAACCTAAGGTGTCTCACTATAATGCGGTGAGAAAGAATATTCCGATATATCAAGCACACACCCAACTTAGGCATTTGATATGATAAAGATTGTGACTTTAATTTGCATGCCTACACTGACGCTGATTATGGTGGATGTAAAATAGATAGAAAAGCACGAGTGACACTTGCCAATTCATAGGAAACTCACTTATTTCATGGTTTTCCAAAAAGCAAGCAAGCGTAGCTTTATCCACTACTGAAGCTGAGTACATGGCACTTAGTCTTTGTTGCACACAATTACTATGGATAAAAACAACAACTTTCGGACTTTGGAATTACCGTAAATAAAATTCCTATATTTTGTGATAGTATGAGTGCTATCAACTTTTCTAAGAACCTCGCACTACACTCTAAGGCCAAGCATATAGAAGTACGCTATCATTTTCTTCGTGATCACGTAAATAATGGTGATATTGTCATAGATCACATACGCACTGAGGCACAAGTCGCTGATATTTTCATTAAAGCATTAAATCAAGCCACGTATGAAAATCTTCGTTGTAAATTAGGCATGATTTCTGCTGATTTGATTTGATTGTCTTTGCATATTTACATGCATTTTTGATTGACTTCCAAAATAAAGGGGAGAGAATGCATGATTTAAGGGGAAGAGAGAAACTGAATTGGCATAATTTAAGGGGGAGAGAGAAACTGATTGCATAAATCAAGAGGGAGCGATTTTCAAATTTGAATTCAAAATTTGAATTTATGCACGATTGAAGGGGGTTGATGAGATTTAAATCATGAATATAGGTTATTTTTGTAAATCATCAAAAAGGGGAGATTGTAGAGAAAAGATGGTTTGAGTGATTTCAAAATGCATGATTTAAATAACGTGTATTAAAGAAATGCATGACATATTCCACGACATGACACGTTGTTGCATAAAACTTGCCTTATATAGTTCATATATAATGTTTTCGTACTAACGAGCCATGAAGCTTTAAGCTTACATCAAATGGCAAGCATTTGTTGTGTTTGAACTATTTTCAGGTGCCACCATTAATGAACTAAACTAGTTCATTAAGTGAAGTACTTAGTTAATTAAACTAAGTAGTTCATTAAAGGAAGCCATATTTGGAAAAGGCACAAAGGCAACAAGTTGAAGAAAGAAAAGTTCTCCACTCTCATATCACACGCCATTTTCAACATATATATATATATTCAGATTTTTTTTAAAAAGACACATACACATATATTCCAACGTACTATCAGCACGTTATATATTTTATGTACGTAAGTTAACATCACACCACTATACTTAACTCATATTATGAGTATATTCAGGTATTATATTATATGATATAATTCATGGTGATGACAAATTTATTACGACACATTAAAAGGTTCTAAACGAAAATTGTCGTATCGGGTGAATACCGAAACTTCGCCAACGTGTCACGTACTTGCCATAAATAGATGGCCAGCCCCCTACACTTCAAAAATGGCCACAAATTTCGTGGCTTACATGGTATGTGCAGCCATAAAATCATTCTATGTTGGCACACACAAATCACCCTCAATTAACGCCAAATTGTGGAGATTCCAATTTCAATTTTGACACATGTTTGGGCGCCACTTTAGACCAGCCTAAGTGCTAAATATTAAAGTTTAATTTATGTATATTATGTGTAACATAATATATATAACATGTTCAAAAAATTGGAATTTAATTAGAGAAAAATCGGGTAATCGATAAACATCGAAAATTCGGTTTTCTACGTACACGACACATGGAACATTTTTGGACATGACATACAACATGTATCTAGACACTTTTTACATAATTCATACATTCTAAAGTGTTCTAGAAATTCAAATTAAGGGCTGATTGGAATATACCATGTGTGTATAATTAAATATGCACTATTTTACAAAGTTTGCAAAAATAAAATTCAGCACATGTACAATCATGTCACACGCATACTACAGCCATGTTGGAGCATATGTGGAGCTTTGTTGGCATCTTGATAGGCCAAGAATGAAGCATTCAATGTTGGTGACATAAAGAAAGGAGCTACGCAAGGTAACATTTGAAACTTTGTCACATTTGTGACACATGCTGAAAATTCAGCATGTGTAAAATAGAGCTGGCCGATTTTCTTCACTTAATGAGGCATATTTTGCTATCTTGAATTATGTGGAATAATTGAGAGATAGTATGGAAGTATTTTGAATATATTATGAAATTAATAATGTGATATCTTTGAATATCACACATGCTGAAAATTTCAGCATGTGTGTGTAATGTATGTTGCCGATTTCTAGGCCTGTTGGTGATCAATTTTATTCCAAAATTGATAATAATGTTATATACTAAATGATGTTTGATTTCTTCCTTATTCTCAAGAAATAAATCAAAGCAAACTTGGCAACATTTTGAATAAAATACAAATGTTACACATGCTGATATTTCAGCATGTAAAATAGTATAATGGCCGAAATTTAGCAAGGATTTTATGATAAGTTGTCTTGCTAATTATGTGGGATGATTATATGCTTTATTGAAATACTTTTATGGCTAATTGGCACATGCTTTTTGAGGTTTAATTTCAGATTTATCTAGTCATCAAATGATGACAACTTCCATCCAATCAATGAGGAGGGTGCCAAGTAAGCAAGAACATGTCATAATGATACTATACACTCTTCCAAGAACTTATAAGATAATTTTCAAGAGGAAGAAAAATGCTATAGGGAGCGTCCATATGGAGATAAAAAGGAAAGAAGACAGCAAACAAAAGACAAGAACAAGTCTTGCAAATTGAAGCATCAAAACGTTTTTCATCTTTTCTCTCTACACTTCTTTCTTTCTTCTCTCTAAAAGCCTATTGTACTCATATTCATATACTTGAATAGGCTTCATATAGACCACCACATATTCTCTTTATTGTTGTAAAAGATTGATCAAGGTGTAATCAATCTTGCACTTGCAAGGTGGTGGGTGTTCATGATCATTGTATTCTCATACAAGGTTTGTAAAGGGTTGGAGTTGGTGTGTAACTCCATCAACCCTGTGGTGAGGTACTATTTTTTGTTTTGTGATTAGTGCTAACCGAGGAAGGTGTCCTCGAAGACTAGAGTAGGTTGTTTATAACCAAAGAACCAGTATAAAATTTCTGGTGTTATTTACTTTCAGCACATACTTTCAGTTTCAGCACTGTTTATCATTTTAGATCACGTTGATAAAAATAGTAAAATAATTTCAAAAATCAAGACACTTTCCAGAGTTATAGCCACACGTTTTAAGGTTTGTTTGGCGTAAGTTGCAACCCTTTTGGACAAGTATAAGTCATCCAAACCGCCCAATGTTCTGAGACTAGTGCAGTCTGATTTTCAGGCTTGCAAAGATTGAGACTTTGATCGTATTTGACTAACTTTCCAAAAGAATTTTTCAGAAATGTTTCAACCCATTTAAATACTACTAATAAGGGGTTAGTCATTAAATTTTCAGAGCATTTGGAGCTACGGACAAATAGGAATAAATTTTTTAAATCAGACTACCGGTTCTGGCAGATTTGCGCAATCTGACCACCAACAATTTTTCAAGGGGTTAGAGGTTGAATTTTAATCTGAAATTTTTAGGAGATACTCAGAACATCTGAGACTAAGTTCTCTCCAAATTTCAGAATTTTTGAAGATTTGCAACCTAGTTTTCAAAACGTTTCAAAACTGTTTTCAAAAGTTGGGTTTTTGGTTTAAAACTATTTTAAAAACCACATTTTTCGCACCCACTATTCAACCTCCCTTCTAGTGGTGCCTTGCAGATTCTACAGTGTAGTCTTGCATATAGATCAAAACTTGATTTGTCCACCTCAGACATACATATATCAACATTTATTGTGTTTGAAAATGAGTGGGAAGTCAGATATTTTATGATCAAGAATAAATGGATAACAGCGAGGATAGATTGCATAGTAAATATCACCATATGATCCAAACCAATTTCTATTTTCTCTCCTTCAAGTGTGGCCTAATTTTTCTTAAAAATATGACTAATATTCTACCAAAAATATTAGTAGAGAAGCTACTAATAATATATAAGAATAAACATAAAGACCATATAGTATGACAAAAATAAATGTCGCACTCTAACAAATGAGAATTCCAAGAAGAACCGAAGTTCACCATGAATACCATATATAAGAAGATCATATAGTATACATTTTAGCATTACATAAAAAATAAGCATGTGTAAATGACCAAAATGCCCTTGTATCTAAATAATTGAAAACGCCCTTGAAACCCAATTATGTCAAATAACCTTGTAAGAATATACCATCGTTTTGTCCTTTTATCTTACATATGCTTCTTGAAAATAACCCTATAAAAATTCAAAAGTACTCTTCGGCCCATACTGTGAGAAATTCTAAACTCATCATCTAAATTATAATCTCAGTGAGACATGTCCCAAACTGACTTGAGCGTCGGAGGGTTTTTCCCGGGGCCAACCCCCCGGGACCTATGACCTGTGCTTTCTTGTGCAGGATATTTTAGAGGTTATTCCAGCTACCACTCTTAGCCCAGTTAGCAACTCTTCAAGCTAACTGTCGGAGCTAATTTGAGGTCGTCTAGCCTCGATCACGCCTGAACAACAGCCTGGATTTTCATAAGGATCCCCAGAAAGACAAATGATGTCCAGAGTCTCCACCTCGGCACCGCAGGGATGGGATGATGGGGAACAGGGAAGGCGTGGGGCTGTAGGTCAACCCCAAGTCAATGCTATTATATATACAATCTCTGGTGGCCCACCTCATTCAGGCCAAGGAGCACCTAGTTCCTCAGGAACCTCATCAGATCCGCCATCTAAAAGAGCAAAGATGGCAAGAGAGCTGACTTATGGGCCAGAAGATCTCATTCCTTTAGACTCCAACAACACAGGCTTAGTGATAGAGCTGTGTGTACATCTCCCTCCTGATAAAGTTGTGCAATTCCGACGTGTTTATGTGGATACCGGCAGTGTTGAAAATATCATGTTCTATTGGGTATATCAGCAGCTTGGTTTACCTGATTCCTTGATGAAACCAGTAACCTCGTCCTTGTATGGATTCACTGGAGCTGCAGTGCGGCCAGCAGGTCTGGTCACGCTCAGCTGCAGTTTTGGCAAACCCCCTGCATATCGATGCATATGGATAGACTTTTTGGTTGTCAAGGATATATCTCCGTACAACGTCATATTAGGTCGTCCGGCCTTGGTGGCATTAGAGGCCGTTGTATCACCTTTGTACATCAGTATGAAGTTTTCCACTCTAGGGGGAGTGGCAACCATTCAAGGAGATACACAAGTGGCACAGAGTTGTTACGCTATTGCCACCAAAGGAAATGAACCAGTTCACCAAGTCAGTCTTGATGAACTGATACCTTCAGACGAGGAGCATTTATAGTCAGATGATGCGGTGCAGGACTTTGTTCTTGATCCGAGTAAATCTGAAAATGTTATAAAGATCGGGACCTGGATGCCATCTGAATTGCTAGCTCAGCTGCAGAATCTGCTAAGGGATTTCGCGATTATCTTCGCATGGACTGCGGAGGATATGCCTGGGATACCTCCACATCTGGCTAAACATAAACTAAATGTTGATCATTTAGCAAAGCCAGTCAAGCAGAAGAAACGGAACTTTTCTCCAGAGAGGAATAAAATCATTGAAGAGGAAGTCAAGAAATTGTTGGCTATAAAGTTCATTGTTGAAGTGATTTTTCCAATTTGGTTGGCTAACCCAGTGGTGGTACCCAAACAAGACGAGTCCTGGAGAATGTGTATAGATTACACTGATCTCAACAAAGCATGTCCAAAAGATTGTTACCCACTCCCAAAAATCGACAGGCTAGTGGATTCAACACTTGGGCATGAAATCTTTGATTTCTTAGATGCCTTCAAAGGCTATCATCAGATCCTCATGGCATTAGAAGATCAGGAAAAAGACTGCTTTCATAATTGAGTCAGGTACTTATTATTATGTAACTATGCCATTTAGATTGAAAAACACGGGGCCACTTATCAACGTCTGGTCAACTCATTGTTCAGTGAACAAATTGGCCGGATAGTGGAGGTCTACATCGACGATATGTTAATCAAGACTAGGACTATTGATCAATATATCAAAAATTTAAGGGAAGTCTTCACTGTGCTGAGAGACTCACGCATGAGGCTAAACCCAAAGAAGTGCACGTTTGGGGTACGTACGGGAAAATT
>AP025041.1:18350004-18510108 GCA_036186865.1 Eustoma russellianum | reverse complement strand
ACTATCGCTAAGACAATAATTTAACTTGGTATTATCATACAGAATTTAGCCCTTCTTTTTCAGTTCTTTAATGTATTCATTTTTAAAATTTCCCACTTTGCTAGCTAAATGAGCCACTCGTACTCGCTAAACCCAACGTAAAACAACTCAGATAAACCTGTAAAATTTTCATGAATGAACTTTTGTGTTTGAAACCAATTTATAATCATAATTTCTTGTCGTACACCCTTTTAATAAAATTTTAATTTTATATTTTCTTATTTTACACTTTTTTACCGTACAAAAGAAATAACTTTTATACAAAATAATGATTTTTATTCGTAAAAACTGATTACTTATATTAAAGATCATACTATTAAAATAATTACCGTCATGAATGTTTTTTATTATCTAAATTCGTAACTTATTGTTCAAATTTGTTGGTTCAGACGATTTTAAAATCAAAATTTTCCTCTATGATAATAAAGAAAACCAGAAGTCATGATTATAACCACATTCTAAACACTACTAATTGTTTGACAACGTACTCAAGCGAGTGTAAAAAATTAAAGATGTCATGTACTTAAATGCCTCATATAATTCCTATTTGTGAAAAAAAAAAAAAACATAACCGCACTAAGATGCGTGTTTGTTAGTAAGGCTAAGCTCAAATGACTAAAACTGACGTTTTAAGGTCATATATCTTAAGTTTAAACATTTACAAATACTATGTTCTTTCTATTTTTATAGTGGTTTGTTTCCATGTTAGATGCATCCATGTATATAATTCTGCATGTAATATTGACGGTTTATTCTCTTAGAGATTTATTACATTTATGGAAAAATTGATACAATGCTTAGATGTTGAAATTAATAGTAATTAAAAAAATTCCTCTCGCATTCATTGGTTGGCGCCAAATTCCATTATCAAGAAAGGTCAAAGTATAAGACAAACAATTTAATAATACGAGAAAAATGTCTCATTAATGTTGACCAGCGTCATCCTTTAAGTTCAAGAAGCTTGGCACCGCTCTAATCAAAGTAGTTTGGCCGAGGGAATGAGGTATTTGACTATTAACTAATAGAAGTACAATGGTACAATAATAACAACACCCGGTAATATCTAAATGAAAACAAAAGCTATCGCTAAAGTATGGAGATGATGAGAGACAGACAAACAATATCTCCATCCCAAGAGATAGAAGTACAATGGTAAAGACCTAAAAAATCTTAAATCGAAAAAGAGATAATGGTATCATGATATATAAAGATGGTCTAAATGTTAAATATAAAAAAAAATTATATTTTTCGAGTTTGTAAAGATGATAGCCGATTTCAACTGGCATTCACTAATGCTTGCCTACAGTAACGTCGTCGGCACTAGGACATGTCTATAATTGGCCCTGTAAAATCCGGTAACAACAATTGTCGTAATGCATCGGTAAAAGATTGTAACCTTGACCATTATGAACATGAATTTTGTCCGAAGCTAGTTTTGGTGGGGACAGAATAAGACCCGTGTGTAAACTTTAGACTTTGCTTTAGCACCTAGGTTGTTCAATGCTGTGGCAGCCAAGTTGTTTCTTTGGTAAACGCATGCTGGGACCAGACAACTTTCACATAGTACTACACTTTTTAAGGTTAAATTATCATGCCAAGATTCAAAAAGAATGACAGTTCATATGAAAACTAGCATACTGCAAAAGACTCCCTTTCTATTCATTGACCTTTGGCAATGACTTATAAGGATGCATGTATATACATAAATCTCTGGGTCAGCTTCCCTTTTTCCTACACTTCACAAACCATGTTTCATGAAAGAGTTGTTCTTGCACTTCTCATATTTGTGAGTGTCCAAGTTGGAGTTCAGACTGAGAATGTTACTTGGGAAACTGAAGCTGAGGCCCTGAATGCATTCAAGACTTCTATTATCATTGACCCTTTGGGTGCATTAGGGGATTGACTCCTGAAATTCACCATTGCAACTGGTCTGGGATTGCATGCGATTCAAGAAATAACGTCATTTCCATTTCACTGGTTGAGAAGCAACTCCAGGGAGAAATCTCTCTGTTTATTGGAAATCTTACCAAGCTCCAAATTCTTGATCTGGCTTTGAATACATTTACTGGCAACATCCCTCCACAGCTGGGACGATGCGAGGACTTAACCGAGCTGATACTTTATTCGAACTCTATATCCGGCGAGATCCCTCCAGAGCTTGGAAACCTGAAAAACCTCAAGTCGATTGATCTGGGGAACAATTTTCTCAACGGAAGCATCCCGGATACCATATGCAACTGCACAGCATTAGAACAACTAGGCCTTGTCTACAACAATCTTACTGGTGCACTTCCTTCTGATATTGGTAAACTGATCAATCTTCAACTCTTTGTAGCCTATGACAACAGTTTGGTTGGTCGAATACCGGCTTCCATTGGCAACTTGAAATTACTGCAGGCTCTTGATTTAAGCCAGAACCAGTTATCAGGACCAATACCTTCTGAAATTGGAGGCCTAGCAAGCTTGCAGTATCTTCAGCTGTTCGCGAATTCTCTTTCCGGGACAATTCCAGCCGAACTTGGTCACTGTCAAAATCTAATTTTGTTGAACATATACACAAATCAGTTCATTGGAGGTATCCCTCCTGCACTAGGAAACTTGACTAGCCTACAAGCTCTGAGACTCTACAAGAATAAGTTGAACTCCACCATCCCACAATCCTTGTTCCAACTGAAGTCATTAACACATCTTGGACTCTCAGAAAACGAATTAGTAGGAGAAATCCGTTCTGAAATTGGTTCTTTGACATCATTAGAAGTACTTACTCTGCATTCAAACCGATTCACCGGAAATATCCCTTCAGCTATAACAAACTTGACTAACCTGACTTACTTGTCCTTGAGCTTCAATTCACTAACAGGTTCAATTCCATTGAATATCGGTTCGCTGTACAACCTGAAAAACATAAGCCTAGACAACAATCTTCTTGAGGGATCTGTTCCACTGAGCATTACAAATTGTACCAGTCTTCTTGTTGTAGCACTTACTAACAACAGGCTTGTAGGGAAGCTACCTGAGGGGCTGGGTAAGTTGCCGAATCTCACATTTTTATCAGTAGGAAATAATAAATTTGCAGGGCAGATTCCTGAGGACCTCTTCAATTGCTCAATGCTCAAGGTTCTAGATTTAAGTGGGAACAACTTCACTGGAAACCTCAGTCCAAACATTGGAAAACTGTTAAATCTTCGAACCTTCCGAGCTCGTGATAACCTCTTTTTTGGAAAAATCCCAAGAGAATTGGGTAATCTGAGCCAGCTGCTGGATTTAGCTCTTCACATGAACAATTTTTCAGGCTCAATTCCTCCTGAGCTTTCAAAACTGAGTGTCCTCCAAGGACTTGCTTTACATCACAACTCGCTCGAAGGCACTATTCCATTTGAATTGTTTGAGCTCAGACGACTCACAGATCTTCAGCTGCAACATAACAGGTTGGTAGGTCCAATCCCAGATACTATATCAAATCTCCAGTCACTTTCATACCTAGATCTCAGTGAAAACCTGCTTAATGGGACAATCCCAAAAAGCATGGACCAAATCAGGCAATTAATGACTTTGGATCTGTCAAGAAACCGTCTGACTGGATATATTCCGCCTTCAGTAGTTGCAAGCCTGACTAATTCACAGATATACCTCAATCTTTCATACAATTCCTTACGGGGGAAAATTCCAGGGGAAATAGGAAAGTTACAAATGGTTCAGGCGATAGACCTATCGAACAACAATTTGACAGAAAGCATCCCTGAGACACTTCAAGAATGCCGCAATTTGTTCTCGCTAGATATTTCAGGAAACAACCTATCAGGGAAGCTTTCAGCGCAAATTTTTGGTAAATTGACAGAAGTTGTTACCTTGAACCTCTCAAGAAATCAATTAGATGGTGAACTTCCCGCGAGTTTGGCAAACTTGGGAAACCTTCACTCACTTGATCTTTCAATAAACAAGTTCAGTGGCCCTGTTTCTGGAAGCATTGGGAACATCTCAACCTTGAAGTACATTAACCTTTCTTTCAATCACCTAGAAGGCCCTGTTCCAGAGAATGGGATATTCAGACATATTGATGCGACGAGTTTGGTTGGAAATGAAGCTCTCTGTGGAAATATGCTTGTCATTCCATGCAGTCCTAGCAAACACACTAAAAGCTCCCATCATTTCAAAAAGAAAACTGTTATTATCCTTGTGGCCCTTGCATCTGCTTTTGTACTTCTTTTCGCCTTCTTGGTGATTGCTGCTTTTCGGCGAAGTACCAGGAAACAAAAACAAAAGGAAATAGATAACTTAGACCCTCTGTGTACCATAGTATCGCCTCTAAAGAGATACACTTCAAAGGATTTGGAAGTCATGACTGATTTCTTCGGTAAAGATAATATCATTGGTTCCAGCAGCTTAAGCACGGTATATAAGGGTAAACTGGAAGATGGACAGCTAGTCGCTATAAAGAAATTGAATCTCCACCAGTTTTCGGTGAAGTCAGAAAAATCTTTTGATAGGGAAGTGAAAACTTTGACCCAATTGAGGCATAGGAATCTAGTTAAGGTGCTTGGATATGCTTGGGAGAGTTGCAGACTAAAAGCTTTAGTTCTACAGTACATGGAAAAGGGGAACTTAGAGAATGTTATACACGGGTCGATGCCGGATCAGGCCGAGTTGACGTTAGCTGAAAGAATTGATGTTCTCGTTTCTATTGCGAGTGGGCTGGTTTACTTGCATTCAGGTTATGATTTTCCTATAGTGCACTGCGACTTGAAGCCGTCAAATGTTCTCTTGGATAAAGAGTTTGTTGCTCGTGTGAGTGACTTCGGAACAGCTCGGATGCTAGGTATCTCCCCAGAGGATAAAACCAACCCCTCTTCTTCATCAGCTTTTGAAGGAACAATTGGCTACTTGGCACCAGGTAAGTTCTATATTTTGTCATATATCTACTCAACCACACTACTCATAAGAGTTCCATCAACTGCATAACGGATCTAAGCTTCTTGCTACAACTGGAGACCTCTTTAAAGAATATTTAGTAGTTGCAAGAAGCAACCTGTTTTCTGTCCGTTTTACTGTCAACAACCAAAAGAGCCAAAGTAGCATACTCAAAATTAATGTGCATGCTTTATAGAATTGCAAAACAGCAGGCCCATACGGTGAACTCCACAGGCATATGCACTTTAGGTTTAAATTCTTGAAGAATCATTTTTTCCCCATACAGGTTCTCATTTGAGATGATATCTTACAATGGTAAAATCTATGGAACAGAGTTTGCATATATGAGGACAGTAAGCACAAAAGTGGATGTGTTCAGCTTCGGTGTCCTAGTAATGGAACTCATCACAAAAAAAAGGCCAACAGGACTTACAGAAGAAGGAACGCCAATTACTTTACGTCAGCTTGTACAAAAGTCCGTTGGAACTGGTGACAGCATACGTCAAGTAGTAGATCCTCAATTAGCACATCATGTATCCAAGAAACAGGAGGCAATAGAAGGCATTCTTAATTTAGCTTTGTCATGTACTAACCATAATCCTGAGGACCGGCCTGACATGGATGAAGTGCTGACTTCTCTTATGAAGTTAAGGACGATGCCATCTGTCACACAAGGTAATCCTATGGAGAAGATCAATAGCATCTAGAAATGAAGACAGAAGGCATGCTGCCATATGCCCCTGAGGCTTAAGGGTATATTTACTGCACAATTATCTAGTGGGGAAGAACAGTTTGAGGAGAGTTAAGTGAAGTCCAATGAATACTTATGTTCAGAACAACCCATGTCATAGATTGTAACCTCCTTTGAAAGAGAGGAAAACTGGTAAACAGACTATGCAAAAAGCTTTTGTTATGCACAGTCCATTGTTTCAACAAGGAAGAAACCATAGCTGGCTTAAACCAACGCATTCAAGTAAGTCTTTGGCAAAAGCATACACATCACTTTGTACTTTTTTCCTTTTCACATTTCTGCTGAGGAAGACAAACGTGCTAGTATCTTACAAGGAAAAATGGGAAGTTGGAGCCTAGAGGTCCTTCAAATGCAGAAAGCAGACAGTTTCTGATTCTGTGTTATGTGTTTCTCAAGGGAGTTTCGTATAGGATCTCAATATTCACTTGGTCATAGACAATCACTAACGTGAAGTTTGCAAATAAAATTCATTAATTATATAAGACAGATCTTTCCATTTCCAATGGAGTTATCGACACACTATTTCTTGACTTTGGAATATGATGGAATAAAGCAAAATGACTCACTAAATTGGTTGCGCTTATTATATTGTGAAGTAGCAGTTGATCGACACAGTTTGACGTATGGGTCATCGGAAAACAACTTATGTGTGTTTCTAACACACGGTTATGGTTGCGTACATCCGACCCTCCATACTCCGCCATAGACGGGAGCCACTAAGTCAATGAGATAATGTTGCTATTGCTAATCATGTAAGACAGATAAAAAGTGATTTTTAGACAAAATAGGTATTGAAGACATTGTATCTTGTGTTTCGCAGTTGTAAACAAATATTTCTCGTTTTCCAAAGATTAAAAACAAATTTTTAAAAGATCATTTAAACATGCATCCAAAATAGCCTTGATGCAAAGTAATCTAGTATTTGGTGTAGTATCTGAGTGATGCATTGATTTTGAGGACAATAGTAAGAAGTAGATCGATAAGTGTGTAGCATGTTGCTCACAAAATCCCCTGTATGCCAAGGAAATATAAGACTGAAACTTAAGTGCCCATTCAAGATATGTTGATGTTTCCCATGTGTCCAGTTGGGATGCGGCAATATCTTCTCTCATTGATTAGTTGGAAATCCGAAAACGGAAACCAATGATAAAAGAAAAAAAAAGAAAAATAGTAATAGTAATGAAAAGGTCATGTTTCTCTGACCACTGGACACCCCCTTTGGCATGGGTGGAATGGGACCCACAATATATTCATCAGATTTCGGAATATTCCTATTAAGAAGGCAGATTAACACCACTTAGTTGAATTCTTTTGTAGAAGAAGAAACAAAAAGATAGCTGAGGTGTCTGAAACCAAATGACTTACAAGAGGAATTTAAGTAATATCCCAACTGTTTCATTTTCTGAACCTGCCAAAGTTCAAGACCTTAGCATTCTTGGTTTGCATTTTGCCAAGTGGATAAGCAGCAGTGCGAGGCAAAATCAATGTCACAATCTTGATACCCAATGAGAAACCAGATATATCCTGAGATAGGGAGGCCCTTTGCTCTCACATAATACAAATACCATCCAGCTAACTCAGTTTCACTACAACATACAAGTGGAAAATGTGACTTAAATGCAGCACACTGTTTCTAAAAGCTTGTTTTAATAGTCACGGGATCGTTCGAATTGTATTGCTATGACATCTTAGAAGTATTCCAAATGAAAAGCTAACAAAGAAAAGTTCAAATGTGAAAACTATAACTGAAGGGATTTCCCACCCCATGATTTTTATTTTTTTTTTTTTTTTTTGGGGGGGGGGGGGGGGGGCGTGGAATGAAGTTGCAGTTGACACCTACTCTATCCTTTCTAATGATGTATCTAAGACATTTGCATTTAGATGAAGCTTTCAATTCCGCAAGACTTGTATTATTCCAAATGTCATCAATGTCACACAAAACCTCTTATAAAATTGTGATAAGGCTCTCATTTCATGTCTTCTAAGGAGCCACCATTTTGCTTCTCCCAGTAGGGCCAAAAATGCCCCCCCTCTCTCCTGAAGGACACCGCTGATACCACGGGTGATAAACGTACCGCCAAGCAAGATATAAAGACCAAAAAGATAAGGAGACGCGAACTTGCAGAACGTCTATCAGAAGAAGAGCCTGTGTTGAGGAATTCTTGTATCAACTTTACCAATCCTTTGTGGTGGCCAGATAACATGGGTTACTCTTCCGCAAACTAAACCCAAAGGAATCTGGAGAATGTGACATTGGACAAGAAAAATGTGAGTAATAAAGGGCATCAATTTCTTTCAGACGAACATAAACTGCAATGCAGAAGAAAGCTAGTTTCAGGCTCGATATTCAGAGTTTACATGAAGCTTATTGGGCCATCTCCAGAGTGCGGATGCATTGTCATCTATTAAACTAGTATTTGAAATCAAATTGATGAGTGCAGACAAAGGTCACCAACTAGCAAACGGGAGCTAATGTGATGATGGCTTAATGTTCAAAAACACCAGATACAGGGGTACGTTTGAGGGAATCCAAATAATAGAGAGATGGCAATTCATAAGCTGAACATTGCTAGGGAACATACTAATAGAAGTATGATTAAGCTGAATAGAGGAGCTGAGCTAAAATTCATTAAGACACACTAGTATTTATTAAGGTAAATAGAAAACCCACTGTTTAGAGAGACACGGAAACAACTATCACTAAGTTTAGTTGCCAAAACGATCATCATCACAATACAAACACAACACAACCTCAAAGATAGTTTCAAGGATAAGGTAAACTAAAATATCCTTTCATAGTTGATCAATACACACACATGCGCGTATGCATTTATGTATGTATATATTGAGAAAATCTGATCAAGTCAACCATCATCTTTAGAAAACCATCACTTTTCTTGTTTCAACCAGATAATTTATTTTGTTGCTTGTTCATGTTAACTGACTAGATGCATTGACATTAATTAGCTAAAAAGTGTTCTACAAACTAAAGGACTATTGAAGATAATAGTGTCACTGGTACCTCAACTTGACGCAGAAGTGCTTACTGTTACATATTTTTGCATAAACTTCCAAATTAGATTTAATTCTCATAAAAAGTCAAGTTCATCAAAATTTCCTTTGTATAACAGCTAGGAACCAAACTAACATGCTACATACCGGCCAAAGGACCTTGAGTCCAAACTAGATACTTCATGTCTCCCTCAACCCAACAGTGCCCTTCTGGTATGGCAACAGCATCATATGAATGAGGAGCACTCATCCACTCTCTTGGTAAGGCAATAACTCTTTTTACGAGTCTTTCCTTGTGATTCTCACGAGAGCTGCACACATCCCATTAAGAAAACAGAAAAGGGACGTTAAAAATGACTTCCAAACAGAGTACAAATGGCAAATTGAAAACACCATGTTCAAATTAAATAAATTCCATGATTCTAAAAATAACGATAAAAATAATATGATTCAAGTATGGTTAAGGTACTCAAATGAAAGAGCACTACACTATCAAAAATCTTGCAAAGTGCAAACATAATAATTTCAAGGATACAGAAAAGTACGAGGCCTCAGCTACAAACAAGACAGAAACAGAAAGGTTAAGAAGAAATAGGCCAAGCTCATATCTGTGGGACATAAAACATCATCATAAGAATTGCTTAAGGCAAAAACACGCTCTCCTGATGAAGACACCCAGATAATGTCAAAAACAAAATACATATGAATCTGCAATGATGAATGATTAGAATATGTGAAACATCAGTAAGAAGCATTAGACAGACAACACTACATATCTCCAATGACCTCACCCTCTCGGCTAGTCGTTCGTTTGGCTTGAATTTGGAATTACTTGTTACCACCAGGCAACAATACACTATTTAGTTAGAAATTTTGCACGTGCAATTCCAGATAAAATAAAACCCAGTTCTGGATGCCCATGCATATATTAGATAGATTCTCCCAGGTCTCCTCTATACCGTTCTTGATTGAGGATTATTGGAGAGTCTTTCAAACCTACTTGAGCAAAAAGGAGATTTAGGTCAGTGCATTAAAAACCAGTTACAGTTTCAGTCTGGAGTAGCAACACTTTTCTAAGATATGTCCTCATAAGGTATCAGATTAGCTATCAGTCATCGGGTTCTAACCCATTAGAAATCCTAAAGAACACAACGTAAGTGGCATGCTGCGTTTCAGTCAGGAGTAGCAACACTTTTCTAAGATATCTTCTGATCAGGTATCAGATTAGCTATTAGTCATCGGGTCTAACCCATTAGAAATCCTAAAGAACACAATGCAAGTGGCATGCTGCGAACAGGTAATGATCAAATCAAGGAAAAACAGTAGAAAGACTAAGCAAACAGCTCAGAGACAATTACCTGAAAACCACTATATCACCATGTGAGAACTTGTATTTGTCAAGGCAAAACTTCTCAACTACTACACGGTCATCTGCATTGATTTGATAACTAACAATAACTATCTTAATCAAAGGTTCCCTTTCAATATTATTTGTACAAAGAACAAATGATTCACCTGCTACGAAACTGTTGGAATGATCGATATATGGATTAAATGTGGGAGACATAGAGAGACCCCGAACACGGATAACACTTAGGTAGCGGTCAGATATTGTGAGGCCTATGAGTCCAACAACAAAATATTTCTTAGTTATATTCCATGCCAAGTTTCCAGTTCCCATATAGCTACTCTGATCAGCAATACATAACATATGGAACCACCTGCAAATGCATAAAAAATCTGCAGGGAAAAAAAAAGAAAAGTAAGAAGTTCAACTCTCTGTATAACAAACTTTTGTTAGGAAAGTTGAAGCCAATTGACATACAGAAAGGCATCAGAGAAGTCCAATAGTTCGATACAGTTTGACTGAGTGTCGCCGGTTTCCGATCTGTTGCGTGCCGAATAGCTAAAAAGAATCGTCCTTCATGTTATTAATAGGCAAACATAGATACATGTAATTCATCTTACCTGCAAGTTAATCGACCTTCTTCTTTCTCCTTCGTTTACTGAGGCGAGCAGCAGTGGTTTGGAATATCTTTTCCAGCCAATTGGAGCAAGAAAAGATTCGATTTTTTGCCTCCTAATGCAGCAGAATGGATGCGGAATCAGCTTTAGCCACTGGGAAGACGATTGATTAGGTAACTGGCTGTTGCAATTCATTCTGGTAAATAATCATAGCACGTGTCATTTTAGAAGAATTCGGTTTTTTTGTTCAGCTACTCTATTTTGTTGTAGAGTATTGGCATATGATGTTTGATATAGGAGACCATGGTCTGTGAAGAAAGTTCGAAGTTCGGAGGATGATACTCACCCTCATTATCTGACCGTAGGATTTTGATTTTGGTATTGAACTGGGTGTTGATCGTATTATAAAATTCAACAAATTTTGAATAAACCTCCGACTTATATTTTAAGAAATATACTCATGTCATTCGTGAGAAATCATCAACAAATAACATAAAATAACGAAATCATGGGTAGTAGAACAGGGGATGGACCTCAAACATTTGAATGGACAAGATCAAATATCTGGCTTACTCGAGTATTATTTGATGGAAAAGACGAACGAGTTTGCTTGGCTTTAATACATGTCTCACAATGAAATGTATCGGAAACAAATTTAAATAAAGTGGGAAATAAATGTTTGAGGTAACCAAAAGAGGGATGACCTAATCGATGATGCCATAGCCATAATTTCTCTTAAGGTGTCCCGGTGGCAAGATTAAACTGTCCATATTGCACCGCTGGCTCCACATAATACAGTCCTCCCTGTTCAGTACTATGACCAATGATTTTCCTCGTGCGGAGGTCCTGTAAAAGACAGTGGGTGGAGTATATTAGCATACGACAACTTGATTCACGGGTGGCTTGGCTAATATACAGTAGTTTTGAGGAAAGACTGGGTACATATAAACATCTGGAGATTTGAAGGGTTGGGGTGATTTGTATGGAACTCCCACTTTGTACTAAAATCATATCTCCATTTGCTGTAAGGACATGTGTTTTTTATGGGTTTTCAAGGGTGATGAGATCCCCAGACATCATTAGTCATGGTTTTCGTGGCCCCATTGTCAATTATGCAGGAAGATGGTGTGGGACCTATAGGTTTTAATTGGGAAAAATGTGTACGGGTATAATTTAATTTGGAGATGGTTGGCTCAGCGGGGTATGACGTATCTGGTTTAATTTGAACACCCGGTTTATTTTTTGGTTGAACAACCAGTTCACTTGGTTTAATGAGTGCCCCTTTATTATCTCCTTGGTAATATGCACCTGCATGAGTAACTTGGAAATTATAAATTAAAGAAGGGGAGAAGGGCTTTTAGGCTCCTTCCCCGCCCTAAGGCCCCTTTTCTTTTCTTTCTGCGGCCGCCGTTTGGTCCTCTACAGTAACTGCTGCAGCTGTTGCTCCTTCCCGTCTGGAGCCGCTGTTTTTCCTGTTCACCCACCAGTCTGGGAATCTGACTATCTCAAAACATGAATCTTGGTTGTGGCCTTTCCTTCCACAGTGAATGCATCTGGTAGATTGACTGTGTCATGATGGTGAACCCCCCCAAAGCGCATCTGAGATCGGTTTGTAGGACCTGTGTAGCACCACTAGAAGAAGGGAGATTGAATAGTAGGTGCGGAAAATTTGGTTTTTAAAATATTTTGGCCCAAAAACCTAACTTCTGAAAACAGTTTCTGTTTTCAGATCCTGATTTGAAATGTTTGAAAGACCTGGTTACAAACCTTAAAAAATTCTGAAATTTGGAGGGATTCTACTATCAGATGTTATGAGTATCTCCTAAAAATTTCAGATTACGATTCAACTCCTAACCCTTTGAAAATACATTTGTGGTCAGATTGCGCAAATCTGCCAGAAATAGTAGTCTGGTTTGAAAATTTTATTCTGATTAATTTGTCACTCCAAATGGTCTGAAATTTTAATGACAAACCCCTTAAGATATTTATTTTAATGGGCTGAAACAGTGTTGAAAAATGCTTTTGGGAAGTATGTCAAATACGTTGATGTTCTCAACCTTTGCAAGTCTGAAAATCAGATTGCACTAGTCTCAGAACTGTTAACGTTTGATTGACTTACTTGTCCAAATGAGTTGAAACTTGCGCCAAATGAAACTTAAGAGTTGTGGCTATGTTTCTGCAAAGTTTTATAATTTTCGAAAGTCGTTTACGATTGCAAAGAAATTAACGCAGAAACTGAAAACTGAAAGTAAAGTGCTGAAAGTAAAGACACAAATGATTTTATACTGGTTCGGTTAAATCAACATACTCTAGTCTTCGAGGACACCTTTCTCGGTTATCACTAAACACAAAATAACACCTTACTACAAGGGTTGCTGGAGTTACCCACCAACTCCATCCTTTTACAAACGATACAAGCAATCACACCAATCACGAACACCACCACCGAACGGATGAAGGTTTGATCACACCTTGATCAACCTTTTACAGATGAGGCGTATATGGTGGTATAAACAAAGCCTATTCAATATGTTGAATATAAGAGCAATAGGCTTGAGAGAAGAAGAAGAAGAAAGAAATGTACAAGAAGAGAGTAGAGGCTTCTTTTGCACTTGATAGAATATGATAGTTGTCTTGCTTTTGTTTGCTCTCTTCTCTTCTTTCTATCTCAAGTTGGCCGTCCCCTTTAGGTCTTCCATCATCTTGAGAATTCTCTTTAATGCCCTTGGAAGATTACCTTGTGTAGATATGACACATCTTTCTCACTTGGCACAACATGATTGGATGAATGTCTTGGCTTTGCTTACTTGGTACTCTATGATTGGATGAATCTTGTCACCATCTAGTAGTTGTAAAATCTGAGATTAAAATGAAAAAACATGTGCCAAATAAAGTTTAAAATATTGCCAAACAATTAACAATTAATCCCTTCAATTTGGGATGTCAATTAGTCACACATTCTAGGCAAAAAATCGGCCATCCATAAATTGTCATATGCTGAATTTTCAGCATGTGTTAAATTTGCCAAATTTACCTTGTGTAGTTCCCTCCTTTATGTCACTAACCTTATGTGGCATATTCTCCACCAATCAAGATGTCAACTAAGCTCCACCAAGGCTGAGAATGGCGTGCACTTTGTCTCCAACATGTGTTGAATTCCACTTTTGTAGACTTTGTCAAATATTGCACAATAATCACACATATATGGCATATTCCAATCACCCCTAATTTGAATATTCTAGTACACTTTAACATTATCTTGAACATGTAAAAAGTGTCTAGATACATGTTACACATTATGCCAAAAACGTTCCATGTGTTGTGTTCGTAAAAAACCGAATTTTCGGCTTTTGGCGATTACACGATTTTTCTCCGATTAAATTAAAACTTTTTGCACGTGTTATATATATTATGTCACACATAATATAAATTAAATATTCAGCTCATAAGTCTGTTTAAAATGGTGCCCACATGTGCTTAAAAAGATGCATTTGGAATCTCCACAAATTTAGCTTAATTTGTGGGTGATTTGTGTGTGCCAACATGGAATGATTTCATGGTTGAATTGAGCATGTTATCCACCAACGTTTTAGCCATTTTTGAAGTATAGGGGCTGGCCATCTTTATATGGCAAGTAGGTGGCACGTTGGTAAAGTTTCGGCAGTCACGCGATACGACAATTTTCGGTTTATAACCTTGTAACGTGTCGTAATAATTTTGTCATCACCATGACTAATATCATATGGTATAAGACCTGAATGTACTCATAAATATGAGGTAAGTATAGTGGTGTGACGTTGACGTATGTTTGTAATATATGTAATGTGTCGATAGTACGTCGGAGTATATGTGTATTGTGTCTGTTTATAAAAAATTATATATATATATATATATATATATATATATATATATATATAAACGTGTGTATCAAATGGAGAGGAGACTTTCCATGTTTCAATTTGTTGTCATCATGCATTCTCCAAATATATCTCCTTTTAATGAACTAGTTAGTTGATTAACTTAAGTACTTCACTTAATGAACTAATTTAGTTCATTAATGGTGGCACCTGAAAATAGTTCAAACACAACAAATATTTCCATTTGATGTAAGCTTTAACACTTCATGGCTTGTTAGTACAGCAACATTATATATAAAGTATATAAGACAAGTTTATAACAAAAACGTGTCAAGTAATAAATTTGTCATGCATTTCTTAAAACACGTAGTATTTAAATCGTCTATTTGTGAATCACTCAAACTCTTTTCCTCAAAAATCCCCCCCTTTTGATAATTTACAAAATAACCTTAGTTCATGATTTAAATACGACTGCTCCCCCTTCAATCGAGCACAAATTTGAATTTTGAATTTTGAATTGTCTTCCCCTTGATTTGTGCAATCATGCTCTCTTTCCTCCTTAAATCACTCTTACTCCCTCTTAAATCATGCACTCTCTCTCCCCCTTTATTTTGGAAATAAAATCAAAAGTGCATGTAAAGATGGAAAGAAATATCAATCAGTAGAAATTATGCCTAATTTTGAGCGTAGATTTTCGTACGTGGCTTGATTTAGTGCTTTTTTGAATATGTCATCTACTTGTGCTTCGGTGCGTACATGTTCTATAACAATATCACCATTGTTGACGTGATCGCGAAGAAAGTGACATCGTACTTCTATGTGCCTTGCCTTGGAGTGTAGTACGGGGTTCTTAGACAAATTTATATCACTCATATTATCAAAATAAAAGGGAATGCGATTTACCGTGATACCAAATCGGAAAGTTGCTGTTTTAACTATAAGAGTTGTGTGCAACAAATACTAAGTGCCATGTATTCAGCTTCAGTAGTGGATAATGCCACACTTGCTTGCTTTTTCGAAAACCATGATATTAACGAATTTCCTATAAACTGACAAGTGCCACTTGTGCTTTTTCTATCTATTTTGCATCCGTCATAATCCGCATCAGTATAAGCATGCAAATCAAATTCATAATTCTAATCATACCAAATTCCTAAAGTGGGCTTGTGTTTAATGTATCTAAAAATCCGTTTTACAGCATTATAATGAGACACTTTAGGATGGCTTTGGAAACGTGCATACATACAAACACTAAACATGATATCAGGTCTACTGGCGGTAAAATAAAGCAAAGAACCAATCGTAGACCTATACAAACCATTATCAAATTCTTTTCCATTTTCATCTTTATCTAGTTTAGTGGTGACACTCATAGGGGTTGGGGATGGTTTCAAGTTTTCAAAATTGAACTTTTTAATTATGTCGTTCACATATTTGACTTGACTTATATGGATTCCTTTACTAATTTGTTTAATTTGCAAGCCAAGAAAGTAATTCAATCATCAACCATAGACATTTCAAACTCGGATTTCATGCGAATTTCAAATTCTTCAACAAGTTTATGAGATGTAGATCCAAAGATAATGTCATCAACATAAATTTGAATAATTAGTAAATCTGATTTATCTTATTTCAAGAATAAGGTACTATCTATGGTCTATGGTGCCTCTTTTAAATTCATTTTCTAAAAGAAAAGTAGCAAAATGATCATATCAAGCCCTAGGCGCTTGTTTTAAACCATATAATGCCTTCTTTAAATTGTACACGTGATCAGAATATTTCAAATCTTCAAAACCGGGTGGTTGCCTCACATATACTTCTTCTTGTATAAAGCCATTTAAAAATGCACTTTTTACGTCCATTTGATAAAGTTTAAAATATTTCATGCAAGCAATAGCAAGTAATAATCGTATGGCTTTTAAACGTGCCACGGGTGCAAATGTTTCGTCGTAGTCTATTCCTTCTTCTTGATTATATCCTTGTGCTACAAGTCTCACCTTGTTTCTAACAACTTTGCCTTCTTCATTCATTTTATTTCTAAAGACCCACTTTGTGTCTATTATTGTCTTATCTTGTGGTCGTGGCACTAAATCCCATACATCATTTCTTATGAATTGATTTAATTCATCCTGCATAGCATCAATCCAAGAAGAATCATTTAAGGTATCAAAAACGTTCTTAGGTTCAATTTCGGATATCATAGCATGAAATTGGTTTATTTCATCCGGATTTATTCTTCTACGTGGTTGGACACCTTGAGTTATATCGCCTATGATAAGGTCGTGTGGGTGATTCCTATGCCATCTTGGTTGATTATTCTCTAAGTTTTCATGCATTTCTAAGTGATCATGCATTTCTATTGTGTTCAATTTATCATTTACGTCATTCTCTTCTATATCATCTAACACGGGCTTTAGTTCAAAATCATCGTTATATTCTTTATCTTATTCAAACTCGCCAAATTCATTAAACTTCACATGAATAGATTCTAAAATTTTTCTAGTGATAGGATCATAACATCTATATGCCTTAGAATTCACTAAATACCCAACAAAGATGCATTCAATTGATTTAGATTCAAATTTATCTAGATTATCTTTTGTATGCAACACAAAGCATTTGCAACCAAATACACGAAAGTAATCAATTTTAGGCATGTGATCATTTACTATTTCATAAGGAGTTTTGTTTATTTTCTTTCTAATCGACAAACGATTAACTATATAGCATGCACAATTTACGGCTTCCGTCCACAAAAATCTAGGCGACTTATTTTCACACAACATGGTTCTAGCGATTTCTTGTAGTGTCCTATTCTTTCTTGTCACTACTCCATTTAATTATGGTGTCCTAGGTGGCGAAAACTCGTGTTTAATGCCTTTTTCTTCACAAAAGCAATCATGTCCTTATTTTTAAATTCGCCGCATCTATCGCTTCTAATCTTTTTCACATTCAAACCATATTCATTTTCAAGTTGTTTTATTAGTTTAGCAATCTCAACGGCATTATCATCTTTATTTACAAGAAATAAAGTCCATATATAGCAAGAAACATCGTCAATGATAACACATGCATAATGGCGTCCACCAAGACTCCTAGTACGACTAAGACCAAACAAATCAATGTGTAATAATTCTAGAATTCTAGACGTGTTAATTTCATTTTTAGATTTAAGTGACTTGCGTGTTTGTTTGCCTTTAATATAGGATTCACACAATTGAAAGTTGTCTGAATCAAGTTTAGGCAATCCTCGTACTAGATTCTTTTGTTGAAGTTTTTCAAGCGCTGAGATGGAAATGTGTCCTAATTGCCTATGCCACAAATTTATGTTAGGTTCATTTGACATGAAACATTTAACATTAGCGTCTAACATATCATCCATAGAAAGCGTAAAAATATTTCTTTCCTTTTTTCCTTTTAATATGGTTTCTTCGTTTTTATTTACTATATTGCAATATGGGTCAGTGAAACACACTTCAAAACCGCTGTCAAGAAATTGTGAGATGCTAAGCAAATTATAGGATAGATTACTTATCAAGAAAACGTCGGAGATTTAAAAAGTGCTTGAGCTTCCAATTGTACCTTTTCCGATGATTCTTCCTTCGTTGTTGTCTTCAAAGGTCACCGATCCACCCTTTTTGACCTTTTTCAACTTTGTGAATAAGTTTGGGTTACCCGTCATGTGCCTCGAGCAACCACTGTCACGGAACCACTTGATTGATGTACCTTTAGATGTATGGGTTCCCTGCAATGTACAACAACGATTTAGGTACCCTTTTATTTTGGGTCCTTACGAGTTAGTTCTTCACCTCTTTGTAAGTGTGCCTTTCGGTACCCATACTTGGGTGACCTTTCTCGGTCTAACAAATGGTGAGAATGAGGAAGCAATATAGTAGACATGAGGTGAGAATACAATTGGCCTTGGGTCGAGAATTCCATAGTCAAATTGTATGGTTGTCGTCTTTGATATGTTCTTGTGTTTGTGTGCATAGTGCGTGATCTAGATGCATAGAATGAATGTCGTGTATACATCAATGGTTTCTTCTCATACCTATATGGCACATAATTATACTTGTATGATATGAAGAAGAAGCATGATGAGATGAAGAAAGAGGGGGTCTAGGCGTCTTCTTAGGCGCCACATATATCTTGGGTGCATCTATTTTCTTAGACAGAATGAATTTGATTGATTTATTTAAAGTCTCATTTTTCTCAACATATCCTAATCCGGTTTTATCACTATCATGTTTTTGTGAAGAAATGATGCGATCTAGCATGTTTGTTCACGTGTCAAATTGTTTCACCATTTTCTCTAAATCTGCATTCCTTGATTTCAAATTTGAAATCTCGGATTTTATTTCATTATTTTGTGTCGTTAATGATGAGATCTCTGATTTTAATGTATTGATTATGCAAGATGACTCTTCTTTTGAATCGTTTAATTGCGAAACAAGGTTCGTGTTAAAAGATTCTAACAACTTCTTGTCTTCAATTAATCATTTCTTTTCTTTTACAAGAATCTTTGTGAATTTATGTAATTCTAAGTATTGACTAAACAAATCATCATACGAAGGTTCGGAATCAGAATCAGATTTAGAAGATACCTCATTTGATGCTTTAGATGCAAAGCATACTTGTGCCATCTCCTCTTCGGTATCAGTCTCAGAGTCAGATGAATCACTCCAAGTGGAGGCCTTGAGAGCTCTTCTTGAGTTCCTTTGTTTAGGTTCTGAGACGAGTCTAGTTTTGGTCCTATCCTTGTCAAGGTTTTTGTTCGTTTGTTTGTCCTTGTTCGGGCAATCATATGACAAGTGTCTAAGTTTCCCATATTCATAGCACTTTATGTCCTTGTCATTAATTTTATTTTTATTTCTTTTAGTCGAAACAGACTTAGGTTTGTTTTTAAATGACCTTATTATAAATTTTCTCAAACCTTTAGCCAATAATATTAGATCATCATTATCCGATTCAGTATCACTATCATCTATGTGATCGGAAGAAGTAGAGACGTATTCATTTGATTTAAAAGCAATAGTCTTAACTTGTTTTGACGTTGATCTCGATTTCCTTAATGTAAGTTTGTTTTTGTATACCTTTAAAGATCCGATCAATTCCTCCATTTTTATCGATTTTGTTTCTTTACTCTCCTCAATTGCCGTGACTTTAGGGTCCCATTCAAATGGGAGACTTCTTAGTACCTTTTGGACCTTTTCCTGTGTAGAAAAAGATTTGCAAAGAGACTCAAGAGAATTATAGATGTTAGTCAATCGTAAATCCATATCAACAATAGATTCATTTGGCAATAATTTAAAAGATTCAAGAGTGGACATAGGCATATTTATTTTAGACTCCTTGACTTGGCTAGTCCCTTTGTGTTTCATTTCTAGAATTCTCCACATCTCTTGAGCACAAGAGCAATTAGACACGTAACTTGATTCACTTTTACTCAGCTCATTTAAAAGTAATTTCATGGCTCTAGCATTCATACTCAACTTCTTTCTGTCATCACTAGTGTACTCTTGTTTCTGTTTTACAACCTCTAGTGTGACACCATCAACAGTAGATAATTTAGAGGGAACGAAATGACCATCTTCTATTATAGACCACAAATCAATATAAATAGCCATAAGAAATAGTTTCATTATAAGTTTCCATTGGATAAAGGACTCACCATCAAAAAGAGGAGGCCTTTGACTCGACATACCTTCTTGTTCGGTTTTGAAGCTAGTGGTTGCCATCGCACTAAGATTGTTGGATCTCCTTGTCGTGAGTGTGTCTACGCTTTGATACCACTTCTAGGACCTGTGTAGCACCACTAGAAGAAGGGAGATTGAATAGTAGGTGCGGAAATTTTGGGTTTTAAAATATTTTGGCCCAAAAATCTAACTTCTGAAAACAGTTTCTGTTTTCAGATCCTGATTTGAAATGTTTGAAAGACTTGGTTACAGACCTTAAAAAATTCTGAAATTTGGAGGGATTCTACTATCAGATGTTATGAGTATCTCCTAAAAATTTCAGATTACGATTCAACTCCTAACCCTTTGAAAATACATTTGTGGTCAGATTGCGCAAATCTACCAGAAATAGTAGTCTGGTTTGAAAATTTTATTCTGATTAATTTGTGACTCCAAATGGTTTGAAATTTTAATGAAAAACCCCTTAAGATATTTATTTTAATGGGCTGAAACAGTGTTAAAAAATGCTTTTGGGAAGTATGTCAAATACGTTGATGTTCTCAACCTTTGCAAGTCTGAAAATCAGATTGCACTAGTCTCAGAACTATTAACATTTGATTGACTTACTTGTCCAAATGGGTTGAAACTTGCGCCAAATTAAACTTAAGAGTGTGGCTATGTTTCTGCAAAGTTCTATAATTTTGAAAGTCGTGTACGATTGCAACAAAATCAACACAGAAACTGAAAACTGAAAGTAAAGTGCTGAAAGTAAAGATACAAAGGATTCTATATTGGTTCGGTAAGTCAACCTACTCCAGTCTTCGAGGACACCTTCTTCGGTTATGACTAAACAAAAAATAACACCTTACCACAAGGGTTGCTGAAGTTACCCACCAACTCCATCCTTTTACAAACGATACAAGCAATCATACCAATCACGAACACCACCACCGAACGGATGAAGGTTTGATCACACCTTGATCAACCTTTTATGAATGAGGCGTGTATTGTGGTATAAACAGATCATATTCAATATGTTGCATATAAGAACAATAGGTCTGAGAGAAGAAGAAGAAGAAAGAAATATAGAAGAAGAGAGTAGAGGCTTCCTTTGCACTTGATAGAATATGATAGTTGTCTTGCTTTTGTTTGCTCTCTTCTCTTCTTTTTATCTCAAGTTGGCCGCTCCCTTTAGGTCTTCCATCACCTTGAGAATTCTCTTTAATGCCCTTGGAAGATTACCTTGTGTAGATATGACACATCTTTCTCACTTGGCACAACAAGATTGGATGAATGTCTTGGCTTTGCTTACTTGGCACTCTATGATTGGATGAATCTTGTCACCATTTAGTAGTTGTAAAATCTGAGATTAAAATGAAAAAACATGTGCCAAATAAAGTTTAAAATGTTGCCAAACAATTAACAATTAATCCCTTCAATTTGGGATGTCAATTAGTCACACATTCTAGGCAAAAAATCGGCCAGCCATAAATTGTCATATGCTAAATTTTCAGCATGTGTTAAATTTGCCAAATGTTTGAATTGTTACCTTGTGTAGCTCTCTCCTTTATGTCACTAACCTTGTGTGGCATATTCTCCACCAATCAAGATGCCAACTAAGCTCCACCAAGGCTGAGAATGGCGTGCACTTTGTCTCCAACATGTGCTGAATTCCACTTTTGTAGACTTTGTCAAATATTGCACAATAATAACACATATATGGCATATTCCAATCACCCCTAATTTGAATATTCTAGTAAACTTTAAAATTGTCTTGAATATATAAAAAGTGTCTAGATACATGTTACACATCATGCCAAAAACGTTCCATGTGTTATGTTCGTAGAAAACCGAATTTTCGACTTTTGTCGATTACACGAATTTTCTCCGATTAAATTCAAAATTTTTGCACATGTTATATATATTATGTCACACATTATATAAATTAAATATTCAGCTCATAGGTCTGTTTAAAATCGCGCCCACATGTGCTTAAAAAGATGCATTTGGAATCTCCACAAATTTAGCTTAATTTGTGGGTGATTTGTGTGTGCCAACATGGAATGATTTCATGGTTGAATTGAGCATGTTATCCACCAACGTTTTGGACATTTTTGAAGTATAGGGGCTGGCCATCTTTATATGGCAAGTACGTGACACGTTGGCGAAGTTTCGGCAGTCACGCGATACAACAATTTTCGGTTTATAACCTTGTAACGTGTCGTAATAATTTTGTCATCACCATGACTAATATCATATGATATAAGACCTGAATGTACTCGTAAATATGAGGTAAGTATAGTGGTGTGACGTTGACGTATGTTTGTAATATATGTGACGTGTCGGTAGTACGTCGGAAATATATACGTATTGTGACTTTTTATAAAAAATCTGAGTGTATATATACATACATATATATATATATATATTTATAAACGCTTCTTTATTATTGCTAAAATGCCTCACTTTTGGCGGAGGAATACCTTAGTACATAGTCATCGTATGCAAACCACATGTACAAGAAGCGGATGATGGTTGTCCTCCAGTCATATATGATATGCCGCATTAAAACCTTGCCAAGAAAAACCACCCTTGTGGATAAAACCTTGGCGAAGGAAAAAGCGTACATATTTATACGACTATCATTGGAAGCAAATACAATGAATGGGAAAAACTGTGGAACTAAATATCTATCTATGGTCCAGAGAGCGAATGATCGCACGATGCATGCTGCCGCCGGATTGCTTTGGGCTCCTCCAACATGTACCTCGTGATAGCAAGCAAATGTAAGAAGCAATCGTGTATAGTATGTAAAAAATGAGGATGAATGACTGAGTAACATACCGATGCCACCTTGATTCATATTGAACCAAGGTGACCACAGTGCGTATAGGGGCTTTGCTCCATTCTCCATCCAGGACTCCACCATTGATGGCCCCGCCACCAAGCCCACAAGCATATGTAGCCAACGAAAGGTCATGTAACAAGCCATGGCATGAGTTTGCAAAATGTACATGAGAAAACCGCTGGTAAATTGATGAAACAAATCAAAATTGCATACCCGCGTTGCCTGGGCCAAGTAAGACCACAGGCAACATAAAAGAAAATACGCCAACACAGTGTGAGACATGATTAAACACGCAAGGCTGGGAGCTGAAGATCCAGAATTAGTGCACCCCGAACATCAGAAGGCAATGCATTAAGGCGCGCATAATGAGCTACCCCAGCAGCCCTGTATCCATAACGTGCCAGGCGGTGAGCTGCCGAGTTGGCCTCTCTGGGACAATATTGAAGGAAGGAGCAATTGAGTGATAGTAACGTGGTTGTCCGAGTGATGTCATCCCCTATTGCACCTGTGTATAACCGCGATCCATCTAGTATAGATAAGATGAGCTGACAGTCTGTTTCCACTATTAAATGAACATAGGCTCTTGCGTAGTAGGCAACTGCCAACATCAATGTCATCAGCTCTGCCCTCAACGGACTCACCCAAGGCAAGGCAAAAGCTATGGCTGAGATGAAGCTCCCTTGATCTGAGCGAAGGATTGCTGCCCCTGCCGCCATTTCCCTTCCTACCGTGGCATCCACATTAAGCTTCATTTTGCCGGAAGGGGGCAATATCCAACGGACTATCCGTAGTCGTGGCGATCTAAGAGGAGGCGAAAAATGAAGCTCAACTAACTTAGGAATATTTGATGCAAATTTCTTACCCTTCACCGAAAGACACCAATTGTATAAAGTCATTCGAATGTGTTCAAATAGGCGAAGCGGCACAAAAGACTCAGAACCGTATCTCACTGCCGCATATTCCTTCCAGATATTCCACAGTACCACCGACGGGGCTATTACTCGCAGCTGACCACGCATAGATGAGGACGATGAAATTCGCCACCACCGGATCAAATGAGCCTTAATAGTGTTACTGCTCGGAAGGGGACCAGAAAAAATGTACGATATCTCAACCCATATCGGTTTGACTGCCGCACATTGGAGAAAGACGTGATCCTGTTCATCCGAGGCCATGCGGCAAAACGCACATTGTGAAGGAAAGATAGTCGACCAAAGACAAATATTATTAACCATAGGCAAAGAATTGGTCCATAACCTCCACAAGAAAACCCGGATGCTTGGCGGCATAGTCTTCCACCAAACATCACGAAATACGCTCTGTGTGGACTGTGAATTAAGTATTGTATTGTAGGCCGATTTTATTGAGAATTGGCCATTTGGATCTGGACGCCAATGATAGGAAGGCCCAGTCGAAATAGTATGCTCCATCATAAAATCATTGACTGCACAAATGCGCTTCCAGACTGGAGAATCATATATATGACAGTATAGAGAAAAACGGTTTCCATACTTCCTTTTTGTGTAATCAGCCCACAATGAATTGGCATGATGATATTTCCACCACAACTGACCGTCATATGCTTTTTGGGTGTGCAAAATATTCCGAATGCCTAGACCGCCTTCTGCGCATGGCCGCGTTACGGATGACCAAGAACTCCATTGATGCCTATCCTTCCAGAGAAAAGCTGCCATTTTGCGGTTGAGAATATTGATAACACCCTTCGGAAGCTGTGAACTGGCGATAATGTGTACAGGAATGGAGTTTAGCACATGCTTTATTAAAACTAATCTGCCAGCCATTGATAGAAGCCTGTTGGACCAAGAGTTTAATTTTGCATCGAAATGATTTAATAGAGGCATACAGTATCTGGCTCGATTAATCCCACGATACAGAAAGGAGCCAAGATATTTGATAGGCAGTGATGAAAGGCGCATGCCCAAGATGGAGGCCGCGCGCTGCCCCGAAACTCCGCTGCCTACCACAATCTGGCTTTTATGATAGTTTACCAGCTGTCCTGATGCCTGCTGATATAAGGTCAAAAAAGACTGAAACCGCGACAGATTTCTGCTATTTCCATTTAGGAAGATGAGGAGGTCATCCGCAAACCCCAAATGTGATACACATGGCACCCGACCTGATGCGAAACCCGTGATCGCACCCGTGGAGATCAAATCTTTTAAGCCTCGTGAAAATCCTTCAGACGCTAAGATAAACAGTAACGACGAGAGGGGGTCTCCTTGCTTGACACCTCTCCCTATGGCGAAAGATTCCGTGTGACTGCCATTAATCAAGATGGAACATCTAGTGGAGCGGAAATTATTTATAATAAGCCGAATAAAACGTGACTGGAATCCCATGCGCAACAAGACGCCCTCTAGATACTTCCAGCTAACTCTGTCAAAAGCTTTCGCCATATCCAATTTGATAATTACGTGACCACCACGTGGATGTTTGTTTAACACATGAACCATTTCTTGAGCAAGTAGGATTTGCTCCGTAATGCCTCGTCCTTGCATAAACCCCGCCTGTTCTGGTGAAATAAGCTTGGGCAATAGACGCCCCAAGCGTGTAGAGAGAAGCCGTGTAATAACTTTTGAAATAAAATTGGTTAGACAAATCGGCCTAAAATCCGAGAATGTATGCGGATTAAAAACCTTTGGAATGAGTACAATAGTGGCAGCAGCGACAGAACGAGGAGCTGGAACACCCAAATAGAACTCCTGTACTGCCTTGACTATGTCAGCCGAAATGATGTGCCAGAACTTCCGATAAAAAGAACCCGGGTAACCGTCAGGACCTGCAGCGCTAGATGGGCTCAAATCCCATACAGCTTTTTTTATCTCATCCTCCAGTGGGATTGATTGAAGGAACTCATTGTCCGCTTCCTCCAACAAGCGCGGAATGCTTGCCAAAAGGATATCACAATTCTGCACATTTTCGGCAGCAAATAACTGGGAGTAGTAACGAACTGCCTCAGCTTTTATATCATCCGCAGACGTACACTCGACGCCAGCAGGTGTGTGGATGCGAACAATCACCTGCTTTTGTTGTTTTTCTTTGACAGTATTATGATAGAACGATGTGTTGGCATCTCCTTCCTTGAGCCAGCGGACATTAGCTTTTTGCTTCCAATAGAGAAAAGCCCTCTTCTGGGCTAACTGTAGATGTGCAACATTTCGATGATGAATAGAACGTGTAACATCATTAGGATTTTGGTCATAATTCTTTTCACTCCGGAGTGCCTCAGTCTCAGCTAACGTGACCGCATCAAAGATGTTTCCGAAGACTTCTTTATTCCATCTTTGAAGTTCTTTTGTCAAACGACGTTGTTTGTCAAAAAGACCCCACATTCCCCCTACTGTCGGGTAAGATGTCCATGCACTTGTGACAAAAGTATCAAACTCTGGATGTGTAGACCAAACATCCAGGTACCGAAAAGTAGCATGTCCCCGTTGCATGGCCAATTCACACGTCAAAAATAAGGGAGCATGATCTGATGTCGCCCTAGATAAATGCTGCACTTTCGTTGAAGGGAACATATCCATGAAAGAAGAAGAGCAGAGAAACCTGTCTAGGCGTCGCCATATCCGGCCTAATCCTCTACCATCACACCACGTGTACCGGGAACCTTGGAATGATATTTCATGCAAATCACAGGATTGGATACAATCATTAAAGTCCTGTAACGATGATAAGGTTGGTGTAGATCGGCCGCGATGTTCTTCTAGTGTGCGAAACGTATTAAAATCTCCGCCAACCAACCATGGGATCTGTAATGTGGGACGCATAGTTTGAAGATCAGCCCATAATAATCGGCGAGCAACAATAGTATGATCAGCGTATACTGCCGTGAGCCAAAACTGTTCTCCCGTAGCAATCCAGCGGTATTTAAGCAAGAAATTTTGTGCTCCTGGTCTAGTATCCACGTGTTCCACTATTGAATCCTTCCAAAAAAACCAAATATGATCATTACATACTGATATAGCTTTGGAAAATCCAAGTTGTAACTGATAAGATGACAGCCCAGATTGACGTAGTTTGGGTTCGATAATTACTAAAATATGAAAATGATGCTTTCTAACTAATGCATGTAGTCTAGTAAAGGAGGTTCTGATGCCCCGTACATTCCACATAAGTATCTTCATTGTGATAATGCATCAAAAGAATTATTGAGGGTAGATGCCCGTAACCTGGTTATGCGCGGAGATATTGGCCGAGGGGGCCGCCGAAGAAGAGTAGGAGCCTCACAATTAGGTCCAGGTAATTCTGACTCACGATGCTCGAACAGGGCCTCAATGCCAGCATAAGGATTATCCTCAGCGCTGGGATCCGAAGCACGATAAACCGCAATCTGCATATTCGTTTCAGTATCCGAATGGGATGGGGAGATCACACGATCTTTATTTTCCCCCACCATACAATCATCAACACTTCTCAGTCTGGATAAATCTTGCACATGCGTTAGGTTGTACGAATTGCGAAGGTCAGGCGTAGGAGGTATGCGTGATGCGGAGGCAATGTCTACATTCTCCACCGGATCGGAGTGTATTAGATTGTTAGGTTGATCTGCAGTCGGGATGTCCGATTGTGGAGGATTCTTTTTGGGAGTCCAGCGCTGCTTTTTTTTCGGTTGTTGTTCTGTTGGACGTTTATCCCCCTCTTGTGCTAATGAAGGACGAGGCGGCAGAGCGGTTTCTGCTGAATTGTTGGCACAGCCGCTAACAAGATGTCCAAGCCGATAACATTGCGTACAATATGCAGGGAGATCTTCATACTCTACCATTTGCGAAACAATTCGGGTGGATGTTTGGATGTGCACTCGCTTGGGCAAATCTTTTGAAACATCTATTTCAACACAAACCCTAGCAACCGACAGCCTATTCGTTGCTGCCGTTGCAGAGTCCATCTTAAGGGGTGTTCCAAGCATTTGGGCTATGTTAAAAAGAGCATCTTTACGATGGAAATGAATTGGGAGGCCAGGGAATGATATCCAAATTGGAACAATTGGCAGTTCAACAGCAGGATCATAGTCTGGGGACCATTTAGTAACACGCATATGCTTACCGGAGATCATCCATCCCCGGCGTGAAAAGCAACGATAATAATCTTGTTCTTGATCAAAATGTAATAAAACATGAGATGAATCCAGTAAACCAACCTTCACCGATCCAACAAATCCCACCCGATCGATGGTTGAGCGGATCGTGGCAAGCGGAGGCCGCCCGTACCAAAACGTTCCCACCAGTGTGAAGCGAAACGGAGCAGCTAATGATTGGATCTCCTCATCCGTGAATGATATCATAGGATCGCCTTTATATTTTTGAATTGGTTTGGTCACAATTGGCGCTGATGGAGATGACAGAATTGAGGCATATGATCGTGGGGGTACTGTGTGTGGCGTCTGCGCATGGAGAGGAGGGTGTGAAGAAGCCATGATGTATAAAACGGAATCCAGAAAGCAAGGAGCGGAGTGGTGCCGTGATGTGAGCGGTGGCGCAATGGGAGCGGAATGCAAGTGCCGGCGGCAGCTACGCCGCCACCCTCCGATGAATCCGGAGAGAGGAGATCGCCATTTTTCACATTATCTACATGGATATATATTGTTAAATTACATATATATATATATATATATATATATATAAACGTGTGTATCAAATGGAGATGAGACTTTCCATGTTTCAATTTGTTGCCATTATGCCTTCTCCAAATATATATCCTTTTAATGAACTACTTAGTTGATTAACTTAAGTACTTCACTTAATGAACTAGTTTAGTTCATTAATGGTGGCACTTGAAAATAGTTCAAACACAAAATTTTTTTTGCCATTTGACGTAAGCTTTAACGCTTCATGACATGTTAGTATGGAAACATTATATATAAAGTATATAAGGCAAGTTTATAACAGAAACATGTCAAGTAATAAATTTGTCATGCATTTCTTAAAACACGTAGTATTTAAATCATTTATTTGTGAATCACTCAAACTCTTAATCTCAACACGGTTCTGCTGTTGCTTCTTCGAGGTTGGGGATCCTCAGCCCTGAGATGTCCCGTGGCCTCTCTCCATACCTCTATCTGACACCGTTCTTCTTCCTCCTTTGCTTGAAGTGACCAGCCCAGCCCCCAATGATGGCTCAGATTGAACTGAGGGGGCCTTTTCTAGGTAAGCTAACCTTACTTCCTCCCACTTCATTTCACCGAATGCTGCTTTTGCGGTAGGGAGAGGATCTCGTTTTAGCATACCCTTCTTAATACTCTCAAATCTGCTGTCTACTGCATCCATTAACTGGAACAAGCGATGTTAATGTACTTTTTTACGATAAAGCTCGATATCCTTCGAGCATGTCATCAGGTTGGAGTCTCTTTCATCCATACTCATCCAGATCCCAACCAATTTCTTCCAACATGCTTACAATGAGCTTTCCCCTTGTCTGACTATGCTGGCTCGTTGATGCAGTGTGTAGATGTGTAATGAATCCACCCTGGTCCAGTAGGTGATGGCTAGGCCGTCCCAAAGTGCTTTAGCCGTCGGATATCGGCTTAGGTTCCCAATGAGGTTGGATTCAATGTTTTGAATCAGCCATATAAACACTGACTGATCTGCTTGTTTCCACTTTATGTAACTGGCATCATTTGGTTAGGGGTATGGAGGAACCCCTTTGATGTGTGAGCTCCTCTCATGGCCTCTAATTGCTGTGTACATCAGATTAGCCCAAAGGAGATAGTTGTCTCCATTGAGCTGAATTCCAACATTTACATTGTCTGAAATTGTTTGCAGCTGAAACTTGTGAAAAAATTCCATGGACTTCAGAAATTCTGCTGAGAATTGGTTCACTGGTGGGCTGTTTTGGCTGCTTCCAGTTCCTTGGGCTTTTTCGATAATTTTGCCGCCGTCCATGGTTCCTTTGAGCAGATACTACATGTTGGTTTGGCTGGCTGTTTGAGGGCTATTTTGGACTATGAGGATATGATTTCTGAGTCCACAGGATATACTAACTTTGCTCTGATACCATATTAAGACGAATAAAATGAAGAAAACTTTCATTCATACTTTTCCAACCTTATACACGGATGACTATATAGGTGCACTACCTCTACTTAATATGTCAAGTATATCAATTACAATCAATCATAATCAATTCCAATAAATTACAATGATTCTCCTACAATTACTCTCAATCTCCTATACAAGGTAAGCTTTATATTTTAAATATTCAACGGTACGTGTCAGCCGACCATTTCATTAAATATGTTCTTTCGCTATCAGAAAGATATATAAAGTGACAAGAAGACATGAAAATTAACTCAGTGTTCTTGGATTCGGAGTATCTAATGTAATCATGGTGTTACTCCAACATACGTGAAAATATCCAAAGAAACGTCGGGATATACCACCCTCCTTTTGCCAAAAACAAGTAAATAAACATTTTTGACCAGTAAAGATGAAACCAATTATAAATTTAGTACGGCCATTGTACCTTCCTTCTCCAGAAGTTTCCAAGTATGTGCACCAATATGTATCATCTAATCAAAGTAAGCAAAAACTCGTGGGATTAGAAGGAAGGCAGAAATTTGGCACCCAAAATTGGTTAGAATGAACAGGAGCATTCGGATGCTTGAACTATGAAGGAATTGGATATATGGATAAGCACGACCAATGGCCAATCCAAAAGCAAATTATTAAAACGAGCTGCTTTAAAGTGATTTGTCAAGCAGTAACAACATTTTTTTTAAATTGCAAAAAGATGACAAATTATATGTTTAGGTTCTCTTCGACTGAAAGTCACTTTTTGAGCAGAAGAGAAAGAACCTAAGAATGTAATGTGTCATCTTTCTGCATGTAGCAATGTAGGAAAATGTTGATGTTGCTTGATAAACCACCCAAAGCAGCTGGCTTTAGTGCTTCATGTGCTGATTGGCAGTTGGTTTTAGTTATCTATATAATCTTCTTTTATTTTTCTACGTTGTTCTGTATTAAAATATAGTCAAACTTGCTCAAATATTCAGTTGGTTAAACCATACTCAAAATAAATTGTTAAATTATTTTATACATTATTCATTAGAATTTTTTGTCTTTAATGGTATAAATTACTATTTTTACAAACTACAGTGTTGAATAATTTAACATTTGGTTTTAATTGATATTTGACCAAACAGTTATTTGACTTAGTGTGAAAATATTTATAGGAGGAAAGGAGTACAAACTTTTTAGGTTTGTCTATAATTTGCTTAGAAGGTAACGAATTATCGATTTGAATCTGTGTGAAATTGAGAAACCCTATGTTCATGAAGGACAGGAGGCTTGTCAATTCAACTGCACAATCGATTTAAGAATAAATTCATTGAAAATAAGACAAGAAAATTTAAAATTAAGCATGATACCAAAGCAATTAATGGCCGACGTTCTTTGAAATATATCCTCCACACAAAGAGACATTCTTAGACCACCAAACAACCTCCAAAAACCTTTCAAACATGTTTTCTTGTAGCTATGGCCAATGAAAAGGAGGCAGATTTTAGACTAGGGCTATAATACCGGACTTACACCCTCTTCTACCCTTTTCTTATTCCCATATAGGTTCCACATATATAGTCAATCAGGACTTCTGATTTATAGCCATCCATTTGTTGGAAGAAGAAAATGTGAGAAGGTAAAAATCCTATAATGGAGTACTCACTGTTAATCAGTCGAAGAGACAATTTTGGGAAACTGTATGTTTCATTCACGTTTTTTCCATTAGTACATCACATTCTTCTTATACAATTGATGCTCTACTCTATGCGGTAAACAATCAATCAGTATAAATGTACAAATCAATTTAGCCCCTATAATTATGTTCCTACAATTATGTACACAAATCAACTCTATCTATGGTAAGTATATTTTTTACTTCCTAACACTCCCCCTCAAGTTGAGCCGGGGAATCTTCAACGCCCAACTTGACCAATGTTTCATCAAATTCCCTTCCAGCCGCAGCCTTTGTTAGGATATCAGCTAGCTGATCTTCACTTGGTATGAACGGTAGCTCCACCACTTTATCCTCAATCTTTTCTTTTATGAAATGCCTGTCTATCTCCACGTGCTTCGTTCGATCATACTGCACAGGATTTTCTAAAATACTGATCGAAGCCTTATTATCACAGAAAAGCTTTGTTGGGGCAGAAACATCAAAACCCAAGTCAACTAGCAACTTTCGTAACCACAAAATCTCCATTACTCCTTTAGCAATTCTTCGAAATTCTGCTTCAGCACTGGACAAAGATACCACTTTCTGTTTTTTGCTTTTCCATGTAACAAGTTTCCTCTTACAAGAGCAAAGTATCCAGAGGTAGAGCGTCGATCAACCAGGTTTCCCGCCCAATCAGCATCTGTGTATATCTGAATATCTAGATGTCCATTGTTTTTGAACCAGATACCGCGTTCAGCTATCCCCTTTAGGTATCGAACAATCCTCATTACGACTTCCATATGATGGCTCTGAGGCTTGTGCATAAACTGACTTACTAGCCCAACTGCAAATGAGATATCAGGACAAGTATGTGCCAAATATATTAACTTCCCCGCTAATCGTTGGTATCTTCCGCGATCTGCGTCAGACCTACCTTCTTCAAACTCCATCTTTTGATTCACTAGCATTGGTGCCCTTGCTGGTTTACAATCTAATATACCAGCCTCTGCCAATAGATCTAGAATATACTTCTTCTGGGAGATAAAAATCCCTTGCTCAGATCGATTAACCTCAATCCCTAGAAAATATCATAGATCTCCCAGATCCTTCATCTCAAATTCCAAAAACAATTGTTCTTTAAGTATAGTCACCTCCTCTGAGTCATCTCCTATGATTATCATATCATTGACATAAATTATAAGACATGTAATTCGAGACCCTTTTTTCTTGATGAACAAAGTGTGGTCGGCATTGCTCTGTTTGTAGTCACGTTTTTTTCATAAAACCTGTAAACCTCCCAAACCAGACCCTTGGAGACTGTTTTAGCCATACAGAGATCGTCTGAGTCTGCACACCTTATTCTCAGCAAACTCTCTTGCAAACCCTGGTGGAGCACTCATGTATACTTCCTCCTTCAATTCTCCATGGAGAAATGCATTCTTTACATCAAACTGATAAACGGGCCACAACTCCGTAGCTGCTACAATAAAAAAGCACCCTGATAGTGTCAAGTTTTGCTATCAATGAAAAGTCTCCATATAGTCAAAGCCGTAAGTCTAAGTATATCCTCCCATAACCATCCGCGCCTTATACCTTTCAATACTTCCATCAGCCTTGTACTTGATCGTGTATCCCATCTACAACCTACCGGATGTTTTCCTGTCGGTAATTTGACCTTCTCCCAAGTGTTGTTTTTGTACAAGACACTCATTTCTTCCTTCATGCCGCATACCACTCAGGTTTACTCATTGCTTCTTCAACTGTCCTGGGAATCACCATTTCACACACAGATGACAGAAAATCTTTTGCACCTTTGATTGGGTACCGAGCTCCTTTTGATACTTTACTTGGTGAGTACCTCACTGAGGGTTTTCTCTGTTTTGCCTTGGAGGCAGTATTCTATCCGGTTCTGCTGAAATTGCACAATGATCCTAAACAGTTTCACAGACAACAGGAGATGGATTGGGAAAACTATCAGTAGGTAGGTTATCAGGAGTATCAAATGAACCGGAGGTACATGGGGTCAATATTGATGAAAAGGTTACCTGATTCTGTAGGACGTCCACTGAAGTATCATCGGTAGGATCAGAAGCCGGGACTATATCCTTGTCAGGTAAAGTACAGTCGGCGCCACCTACTTGCTGTGTTGGAACCGCTTCCACTTGACCAGGGTTATGGACATCCGCTGAAGTATCACTGGTAGGATCAGAAGCCGAGACTATATCTTGGTCAGGTAAAGTACAGTCGGTGCCACCTACTTGCTATGTTGGAACCGCCTCCACTTGACCAGGGTTATGGAGCCAATTGCAGGTCTCATCACCATAGGTCTCCCTCTGAGGCCATAAGTGGCGGAATAGAAATACTCATGTTCAAGAAAGATGCAATCCATTGTGATATGGATGGGATGAGTACAAGGATGATAACACCGATACCCTTTTTGCGACATAGCATAACCCAAGAACACATATTGTCTGCACATGCATCGAGTTTAGTGCGTTGAGATGAGGGAGTATGGACAAACACGGTACAACCGAATACTTTAGGTGGTAGAGTAAAGACCAACGGGACTTCAGAGTGTTCAGTAAGTAAGGATAAAGGGGTACGGTGATCAAGGATCTTGGTAGGTAAGCGGTTAAGGAGATAAACAGTGGTGGCAACAGCTTTAGACTAAAAACTTTTGGGAACATGTGATTCGAGCATCATGGGTCGGGTCATCTCAAGTAAAATGCAGTTTTTCCGTTCAGCTATGCCATTTTGTTCGGGTGTGTAGGAACATGAAGTTTAATGTAAAATGACATGATTGAGACAGAATGATTTTAGGTCATTATTCATGTATTCGCCGTCATTATCAGAACGAAGAATTTGAATTTTAGTATGAAACTAAGTGCTAACCATTTTATGAAAATGCACAAATTGCGAGTAAACATCAGACTTATTTTTCAAAAAATAAACCCATGTCATTCAGGTAAAATCATCGACAAAAGTAACAAAATATTAGAGACCAAGAGTCGTAGGGTGTGGAGAAGGACCACACACATCATAATGGACCAGACTAAACAACTGTTTGACACGTGTGTTATTGAGTTTATAAGTAGACCGAGTGTGCTTAGCACGAAAACATGTATCACAGGATAATATAAGTCTAGACAGAATCAAAGACGGAAATAAAAGTTTCATGTAACCTAAAGAGGGGTGACCAAGATGACGGTGCCATAACCAGAGTCGTTGTTAAGCGATTCTAGTAGCAAGATTGGAGCGGCCCTGTTGTACCACATCTGCTACAAAATATAGTTCGTCCTTCTCAATGCCACGCCCAATAATCTTCTTCGAGCGAACATCCTGTAACAGACAAAAAGAAGGATACATAAGTGCAACACACAACTCACGAGTAAGTTGGCTAATAGATAATAATTTTATTGAAAGATCAGGCACATAAAGGCAATTGTGTAAGTGTAAATCGGGGTTAATTGAAATAGTACCGCCTCTGGATACCGGTATAAGGGTTTCGTTGGCGGTTTAAATATGAGTTTTGGTTGGATAGTCCACTAGGTAAAGTCATGTGAGTCATTTGTCATGGTGTCTGTTGTAGAGAAAAAGGGGTTTGAGTGATTTCAAAATGTATGATTTAAATAACGTGTTACAAAGAAATGCATGACATATTTTATGACATAACACGTTGTTGCGTAAAACTTGCCTTATATATTTCATATATAATGTTGTCGTACTAACGAGCAATCAAGCTTTAAAGCTTACATCAAATGGTAAACATTTGTTGTGTTTGAACTATTTTCAGGTGCCACAATTAATGAACTAAACTAGTTCATTAAGTGAAGTACTTAGTTAATTAAACTAAGTAGTTCATTAAAGGAAGCAATATTTGGACAAGGCACAAAGGCAACAAGGTGAAGAAAGGAAAGTCTTCCACTCTCCTCCTCACACATAAATACACGCCATTTATATATATATATATATATATATATATATATATATATTCAGATTTTTTGAAAAAGGCACATACACATATATTCCAACGTACTACCGACACGTTATATATTTTATGTACGTATGTTAATGTCACACCATCATACTTAACTCATATTTATGAGTATATTCAGGTCTTATATCATATGATATAAGTCATGGTGATGACAAATTAAATACGACACGTTAAAAGGTTCTAAACCAAAAATTATCGTATAGGGCGAATACCGAAACTTCACCAACGTGTCACGTACTTGCCATAAATAGATGGTCAGCCCCTACACTTCAAAAATATTCATAAATTTTGTGGGTATGATGATATTTACATCCATAAAATCATTCCATGTTGGCACACACAAATCACCCTACATTAAGGCCAAATTGTGGAGATTCCAATTTCAATTTTGTCACATGGTTAGGCGCCACTTTAAGACCAGCCAAGTTCTGAATATTAAAGTTTAATTTATGTATATTATGTGTAACATAATATATATAACATGTGCAAAAATTTGGAATTTAATTAGAGAAAAATCGGGTAATCGATAAACATCGAAAATTCGATTTTCTACGTACACAACACATGGAACATTTTTGGCACATCATACAACATGTATCTAGACACTTTTTACATATATCATACATCTCAAAGTGTTCTAGAAAATTCAATTAAGGGCTGATTGGAATATACCATGTGTGTATTATTAAATGTGCACTATTTTACAAAGTTTGCAAAAATAAAATTCAACACATGTCTTATCTTCATGACACGCCTAAATTAGATGAGTTGGAGCCTATGTGAAGCCTTGTTGGCATATTGATTGGTCAAGAATGAAGCATAAAATGTTGATGACATAAAGGAAGGAGCTACATAAGGTAACATTTCAAACTTATGTCTCATTTGTAACATATGCTGAAAATTTCAGCATGTGCATTATAGGCTGGCCGAATTTTTACATCTTAATGGCTCATATTTTGTGTCTTGATTAAGATGGATTAATTAGAAGATAATTTGGAAGTGTTTTATATATTTTATGGATTAAAGAATGTGATATTCTTGAATATCATACATGCTGAAAATTTCAGCATGTGCGTAATGCATCTAGGCCGATTTTGAGGCCTTGTTAGTGTCTAATTTTTATCCCATAAAAGATGAAAATATCTTCTACTAAATGGTGCAGTTTCAAGAGATAAATCAAAGCAAACTTGGCAACATTTTGAAAAGAATACCCATGTGTCATATGTTGAAATTTCAGCATGTAAAGTCATCTTTATGGCCGATTTTTTAACCCTTTTTGGAGAAATATTGTCTTGTTTAATTTATGTGATAATCTTGAAAGTTATGGTAATTGTTTTATGGTGATTTTGGCACATGTTTTAAGTGGTATTCTCAGATTTTCCTAGTCCTCAAGTGATGACAACATTCAACCAATCAATGAGTGCCAAGTAAGCAAGAGTTTAATGATCATCTAATGAGAACATGCCAAGTAAGCAAAGACATGTCACAATGATACCATACACTCTTCCAAGGACTTAGAAGGCAATTTTCAAGAGGGGGATAGCACCAAGGGGGGACGGCCAAAGTGATAAAAAGGAAGGAAGAAAAGCAAAACAAAAACAAGAACAAGTCTTGCAATTCAAAGATCAAAAAACGCCTAGCTTCTTCTCCTTCTACACTCTCTTTCTTTCTTCTTCCTAAAAGCCTATTGTACTGACATTCATATACTTGAATAGACTTCATCTAGACCACCACATATTCTTTTATCATTGTAAAAGATTGATCAAGGTCTGATCAATCTTAGACTTGCAAGGTGGTGGTGTTCATGTGCATTGTACCCACATACAAGGTTTGTAAAGGGTTGGAGTTGGTGTGTAACTCCATCAACCTTGTGGTAAGGTGTTTTTTGTGTTGTGTGATTAGTGTGAAACGAGGAAGGTGTCCTCGAAGACTGGAGTAGGTTGTTTATAACCAAACCAGTATAAAATTCTTGGTGTTATTTACTTTCAGCACTTACTTTCAGTTTCATCACTGTTTATCGTTTTTGATCACGTTCGTAAAAATAGTAAACGAATTTCAAAAATCACGAAACTTTCAGGAAACATAGCCACAGGTTTTAAGGTTCTTTTGGCACAAGTTTCAACTCTTTTGGATAAGTATAAGTCACCCAAACGTCCAAAGATCTGAGACTAGTGCAGTCTGATTTTCAGGCTTGCAAAGGTTGAGACTTTGATCGTATTTGACTAACTTATCAAAAGAATTTTTCAAAACTGTTTCAAAACATTTAAATACAACTTATAAGGGGTTAGTATTTAAATTTTCAAAGCATTTGAAGTTACGTACAAATAGAAATTAATTTTTCAAATCAGTCTACCGTTTCTGGCAGATTCGCACAATCTGACCACCAACAAATTTTCAAGGGATTAGAGGTTGAATTTAAATCTGAAGTTTTTAGGAGACACTCATAACATCTGAGGCTAAGTTCTCTCCAAATTTTAGAATTTTTGAAGACCTTCAACCTAGTTTTCAAAACATTTTAAAACTGGTCCTGAAAACAGAAACTGCTTTCAGAAGTTGGGTTTTTGGTTCAAAACAATTTTAAAAACCAAATTTTCCGCACCCACTATTCAACCCCCCTTCTAGTGGTGCCTTGCAGATCCTACATCTGTCACACCATTGTCTGTAGGACCTCAAGCGCTACCAACTCTCCCAAAACCAATTGGTGACAGGAGATGCGCATACCCTAGCCTTATAGTGCATTCAGCACACAAGCGCCCACGGCATTCGACTGTGACTTGGTCCACACGGCCTACGCTCACCGGCCTACGCCACGGGACAATTGCTGCACCTAAAATTCTCCCCCTCAGCAATTGCTCCTGCTGGGAATCGAACCCGTGACCTCGCTCTGATACCACTTGTACTTTTTCTATCTATCTTACACCCTCCATAATCAGCATCAGTATAAGCATGTAGATTGAATTCAGAGTTTTTATTATACCAAATACCTAATGTGGGAGTGTGCTTAATGTACCGAAATATTCGTTTTACAGCATTATAATGTGAGACTTTCGGGTTACTTTGAAAACGAGCACACATACACACACTAAACATGATATCAGGTCTACTTGCAGTAAGATAAAGCAAAGAGCCAATCATAGATCTATATAATCCGTTGTCAAAGTCTTTTCCAGTTTCATCTTTATCAAGCTTAGTTTCTATACTCATGGGGGTTGTAGATGGCTTTAAATTCTCAAAGCTAAACTTTTTAATCATGTCATTCACATATTTTGCTTGACTTATGTGTATTCCTTTATTAGTTTGTTTAATTTGCAAGCCAAGGAAATAATTTAGTTCGCCTACCATTGACATTTCAAATTCGGATTTCGTACAATTTTCAAATTCTTCAACTAATTTATCACAAGTAGATCCAAAGATAATATCATCAACATAAATTTGAAGAATAAGTAAATCTGATTTTTCATGTTTTAAGAATAGTGTACTGTCGATGGTTTCTCTTTTAAATCCATTTTCTAAGAGGAAAGTGGCAAAACGATCGTACCAAGCTCTAGGAGCTTGTTTTAAGCCATACAACGCTTTCTTTAACTTGTATACATGATTAGGGTATATCATATCCTCAAAGCCAGGTGGTTGTTTTACATAGACTTCTTCTTGTTTAAAACCATTTAAGAATGCACTTTTTACGTCCATTTGGTAAAGTTTAAAATTCTTTATGCAAGAAATAGCAAGTAGTAATCATATAGCTTCTAATCGTGCTACAGGTGCAAATGTTTCATCATAGTCTATGCCTTCTTCTTGATTATATCCTTGAGCTACAAGCCTAGCTTTGTTTCTAACCACTTTACCATTCTCATTCATTTTGTTTCTAAATACCCATTTCGTACCTATTATTGTTTTATCTTGTGGTTTTGGTACTAAATCCCAAACATCATTTCTTGTAAATTGATTAAGTTCATCATGCATAGCATCAATCCAAGAAGAATCATTTAAAGCATCAAACACATTCTTGGGTTCTATTTCCGAAATCATAGCATGGAATTGATTTATTTCATCTTGATTTATTCTTCTACGTGGTCGTACACCTTGTGATATATCACCTATGATAAGTTCATGTTGATGATTCTTATGAAATCTTGTTTGATTATTTTCTAAGTTCTCATGCATTTCTAAGTGATCATGCGTTTCTAGTGTGTTGTGTTCATCATGTACTATATTTTCTTCTATATCATCAATCACAGATTCGAGTTCAAAATCACCATCATAATCTTTAGTTGTTTCATGTTCACTGAATTCATTGAATTTCACATGAATAGATTCTAAGATTTGCCTAGTGATAGGATCATAACATCTATATGCCTTAGAATTTACAGAATATCCAACGAAGATGCATTCAATGGATTTAGACTCAAATTTATCTAGATTGTCTTTTGTGTTAAGTACAAAGTATTTACATCCAAACACACGAAAATAGTCAATCTTAGGCATTCGATTATTTAAAATCTCATAAGGGGTTTTGTTTATTTTCTTTCTAATTGATAAACGGTTGACTATATAGCATGCACAATTTACAGCTTCTGCCCACAAGAATTTAGGTAGTTTATTCTCACATAACATTGTTCTTGCAATTTCTTGTAGTGTCCTATTCTTTCTTTCTACTACGCCGTTTAATTGAGGTGTTCTAGGCGGTGAAAATTCATGTTTAATCCCCTTTTCTTCACAAAATGCAATCATATCTTTATTCTTAAATTCACCTCCTCTATCGCTTCTAATTTTCTTCACATTTATGCCATATTCATTTTCAAGTTGTTTTATTAATTTGGCAATCTCAATAGCACTATCATCTTTATTTGCAAGAAATAAAGTCCATGTATAGCGAGAAAAATCATCAACTAAGACACATGCATAGTGTCTCCCTCCAAGAATTTTAGTACGACTAGGACCAAACAAATCAATGTGTAATAATTCTAAGATAGTAAATGTGCTAATCTCATTCTTAGACTTAAGTGATTCACGTGTTTGTTTGCCTCTAATACAAGATTCACATAACTTAAAGTTATCCGTATCAAGTTTAGGCAATCCTCGTACTAGATTCTTTCGTTGAAGTTTTTCAAGAGTTGATATGCCAATATGTCCTAAACGTCTATGCCATAAGTTCACATTTGGTTCATTTGACATAAAACATTTTACTTTAGCATCTAGCATATCATCTATGGATAGTGTAAAAATATTTCCTTCTCTTTTTCCTTTTAGTACGGTTTCTCCATTTTTATTAACAATATTGCAATATGGATGAGAGAAACACACATCATAACCATTATCAAGAAATTGTGAAATACTAAGTAAGTTATATGATAGATTACTTACTAGGAACACGTTGGAGATTTGAAGAGTACTTGGATTTCCAATTGTTCCTTTTCCAATGATTCGACCTTCATTGTTATCTCCAAAGGTTACGGATCCTCCTTTTTTAACTTTCTTTAATTTGGAAAATAGAGTTGGATCACCCGTCATATGTCTTGAACACCCACTATCAAGAAACCACTTATTTCCTATATCTTTTGCTACCTACAAAATGCAACACTAACTTAGGTACCTTTTAATTTTGGGTCCTTACGGGTTAGTGATTTAGACCTTTGTAAGAATACCTTTTGGTATCCAAACTTGGGTAACCTTTCTTGGTCTTCCAAAAGATGATAAGATATAGTACATGTTGTTTTCATCTCTATTTTGCCTATGGTGGCCGAATGTGCCAATGTGAGTTGATTTGTGATAAGTTTTTTGGTTTGTTGGCAATGTGTGTGATCTAGATGCGTTTGTACGATATGAATGTTGCATATGCTTTGATGACTTCCTTTGATATCTATATGGAACATGCTTGTATTTTTCATGTGATGAACTATAGGTAGTGCGATGAGATGCCATTAATGTCTTGCTAGTTTGTATTGTTACCTTCTTAGGCTTCTCAATTGTTTTGAAGACATGTTGTTGTTTGAGTGATGATGCAACAAAGTTTGTAGATTTAGTTTGTACATGAGTATCTTTACTATACCCTAATTCGGTTTTGTCATTGTCATGCTTTTGAGAAGAGATAAGATGATCTAGCATGCAAGTTCCTTTATTAAATTTCTTAACAGTATTATCTAATTCTATGTTTCTGGATCTCAAGTCTACGATCTCGGATTTCATTTCAACATTTTCGGATGTTAAAGAAATAATTTCAGACCTCAATGCACTAATTATACTTGACGACTCTTCTTTTGAATCGTTTAATTGAGACACAAGATTTGTGTTAGAGGATTCTAACAATTTCTTGTCTTCAACTAAGCGTTTCTTTTCTTTAGCAAGAGCTTTTGAAAATTTATGCAATTCAAGATATTCACTAAACAAATCATCATATGAAGCTTCATTATCAGAATCGGAATCGGAATTTACCTCATTTGACGCCTTTGATGCAAAGCAAACTTGAGCCGTTTCATCCTCAGCTTCTTCATTTTCTGAGTCAGATGAATCACTCCATGTAGAAGCTTTGAAGGCCCTTCTTGTATTCCTTTGTTTCGGTTCTGAGACGAGTCTAGTATGTGTTCGTTCCTTGTCATGGTTTTTGTTCATTGTTTTGTCCTTGTTTGGACAGTTATAGGAAATATGTCCAAATTTTCCACAGTCATAACATTTCATGTCTTTATCATTGTTCTTATTTCTGTTTGACTTAAATGAAGTGGGTTTATGTTTGTTTCTAAATGACTTCTTCATAAATTTTCTTAATCCTTTAGCCAATAGAATTAGATTTTCATCATCCGAATCCGTGTCACTATCATTTATGCAATTAGAAGAAGTAGAGACGTATTCATTTGAATTGAAAGCTATTGTCTTACTTTGTTTGGAAGTTGATTCGGATTTCCTCATAGTAAGTTTGTTTTCATATACCTTCAATGATCCAATCAATTCCTCCATTTTTATTGACTTGGTTTCTTTGCTTTCTTCTATTGCGGTAACTTTCGGATCCCATTCGGATGGAAGGCTTCTCAATACTTTTTGTACCTTTTCCTGTGAAGTGAAAGCTTTGCCAAGAGACTCAACATAATTGTAAATGTTAGTTAATCTCAAATCCATATCAACAATGGATTCATTTGGCAACAATTTGAAGGATTCAAGAGTAGACATAAGCATATTGATTTTGGACTCTTTTACCTGACTTGTTCCTTCATGCTTCATTTCTAAACTCTTCCACATATCTTGTGCATTAGAACAATTAGATACATAACTAGATTCACTTTTGCTCAAACCATTTAGAAGAAGTTGCATAGCTTTAGCATTCATACTTAGCTTCTTCTTATCATCACTTGTATACTCTAGTTTAGACTTTGTAACTTCTATATCAACACCATCAACCGCGGTTATCTTAGATGGAACAAAAGGACCATCTTCTATTATAGACCACAAATCAATATCAATACCCATAAGAAACAATTTCATACGAAGTTTCCAATGATTAAAAGACTCACCATCAAAGAGTGGAGGCCTTTTGGCTAGACATACCTTCTTGCTCGGTTTTGTGACTAGTTGATGCCATCTCACAAAGATTGTTATATCTTCTTGATGTGAGTGTATCTTGCTCTGATACCAATTGTTGGACCTGTATAGCACCACTAGAAGGGGGGTTGAATAGTGAGTGCGGAAAAAATTGGTTTATAAAAATGTTAAGGACCAATTACTCACTTCTGAAAACAGAGACTGTTTTCAGGACCCGTTTTTAAACACTTGGTTGACTTGGGTTGTAGACCTCCAAAAATAGTGATATTTTGACGCAATGTACTCTCAGGTGTTGTGAAGGTGTCATAAAAATTTCAGATTAAAACTCAAAAGTTAAGTCACTCAAATGTGGTACGTGATCGGACTGTGTCAGTTTGGACAGAACCTGTACCTTAAAATGAAAAACTTATTCCTATTTGGTGACAACTCCAAATGACCTGAAACTTTTATGAGATGACCCTTAGGATGTGTAGTATACTCAGTTAAAACAGTTTTGAAAAATTCCTTTGGGAAGTATGTCAACCAAGTTGATGTTCTCAACCTCTGCCAATCTGAAAAACAGATTTGCACTAGTCTCAGAACTATGAACGTTTGGATGACTTATACTTATCCAAATTTGATAAAATCAGTGGGAAATGAACCCTAAGATACAAGGCTATGTTTCTGCAAATTTTTATGATTTTTGAAAATTATTTGCTATTTTTATCGAGATCATAAAGATGATGCAAAAACAGAAACTGAGAGTAAAAATGCTGAAAGTAAGAACACCAAGAATTTTATACTGGTTCGGCCAACGTGACCTACTCCAGTCTTCAAGGACACCTTCCTTGGTTTTCACTAGTCACCAAAGTCACCTTAGAATAAGGGTGGGTTCTACACAAAGAACAACACCAAAGAATCACCAATCAGCACCACCTCACCAAATGAAGGTTTGATCACACCTTGATCAACCTTGTACACCAATGAATCTTATTTGGGTGATGTGTATGAAGCCTATACTGAATATGACATGTAAGTATGATAGGCTTTGAGTATATACAAGAGATGAATATGGAAAATGAAGTGAAGTCTTGCAAACACTAAACAGAATTTTGCACTTGTTGTTCTTGTTTTGTGTTGATCATCTCTTGGCCTTTTATAGATGGTTGGGGCGCCTAAGAGGGTTGAGAGGAGCCTCCCAAATCTGATTTGAATTGTCTTGTAATTCCTTTGAATAAATTTAAATGCTTTAGGTCATTAATTCCCCCCAAAACTTCAGCCACCAATCTGAAATTTCAGATTCAAAAACAGAATTTTCAGCTTTGTTTGGTCTTGTCTTTGACTCCTTAATTTGTGGATCTTTGTCTTCCATCATTGCTTGGTCTTTCTTCATCAATTATATTATAATATGAACTCCTCCAAGGCTCCCAACATGCTGTCCCAGCTGCCCCATCTGGTCAGCCAATGTGATGAATTCAAATCTGAATTTTGCATGGTAACAATGTAGAATTCTTCATGATCATGGTAAATTTCTTTTACCATTTTACCTTGCCTTCTAGAACCTTTCAAGATATGTCTTTGGCTGTGTAATTCATGTATAATACATGAATAAATACATGTGGCATCATGTAGCAAATAAACGTTCCATGTACGATGATGTAGTAACTTCAAATTTCAACTTCTGTTGATTGCTCGGTTTTTCTCCGTTTTGTCTCAAACCTCTTCAACGTATAAAATGTGTAATGTAACATGAAATATACATATAAATATGTATAATCTCAGCTCCAATGTGTATAAGATGTTCGGCCAAGAGGTATATCAATTTTGAGTTTGATTTTCAGAGAAATAAGGAAGATGATGGAGAATTGATATATGTATTTGTTTTGTGACTTTGGTATTGATCTCTCCATGTAGTGCACGAAATTTTTGAGTGTTGGAAATGTATATTGGCTGGCCATCTTTGTATGATAAGTATATGATGTGTCGGAGATGGCTCGGTAGTCATATGATATGATACATTTCGGTTTTTGCACTTTTTTCATGTCGATATAATTTTGGAAGTTTGATGACATGAAGTATATGACTTGAGAGTATCATGGATGTGTATATGATGTATATATGACTCTCTTGTCGTTGACATATGTTGATGACATGTTGACGAAATGTCGAGATCGAATAATGTAGCTTGTCGTCTGAGATAGAATATATGTCGTATGTATATCCATGAGATATATGTATATGCCGTGAGACTCCAAGAAATATATATGCCATGAGTATCCATAAGATATATGTTTAGAGTGTATATCCAAGAGATATATATGACGTGTGTCCATAAGATATATGTCGAGATATCCAAGAAATATATACGCCGTGTATCGAGATATCCAAGAAATATATATATACCATATTCAAGAGTTGTATGTATGCCGTGTATATCACCTGAGAATAAATACAACAATGTTTGCCATATGATTTAAGCCTTAACGCTTCATGGCTTGTTAGTACAACAGTGATAGATATAGGCATATGCATTTTGAAATCTCATAACATTTAGATCATGTAATCATGTAACATATAAATCATGCACTTGTAAATCATTCAAACCATGATTTCTCAACATTGTCAAGTATCCAGGTGGGTTTTGTAGTTGTAGAAAAGAGATGGGCTGTTTTGGAATCATTTATAAGGTTAAGGATATTATCATGGCCTTGAGGACAATTTTGGTAAAGAATGGGGCGTTGATTAGAATTTTTGGATTTATTTGGGGTCTGGAGAGATATTTCTGAAACTTGGGGGACGGAACTGTTTGTTCTGGAAGCTGGAGGACTAAAATACAGTTTCAGAAACATGAAGGGCTAATCCTGTCGAATGGGAAACTGAGGGGGTACATTGTATAATATCAGCGGGGATATTTTTGTCCCAACAAGTAAAAAATAGGTTGGGGTTTCAACGACCGCTATTGAGGAGGGTTCTCCTTCTTCGTTCTGAGCTGCGGCTGCTGCAGCCATCCCTCTCCCTTTGCCTCCATCGATTTGCTTCCTTTTGCCCTCATACTAGTCTCGGTATCCTACTATCTGGAAGCAATTTTCTTTGGTGTGCCTCCTTTGGCCGCAATGAGTGCAGACAAAGGCCTCCTTGTCTTCAACCTTGCATGGTCCGCCAGATCTAGAGGTACCTCTGCCTCTCCCCTGCCCAGCCCCGCATTCTTGGCCATGGCCTCTGGTAGCCGTGATTGGTGTTGCTAGGCCATGGCCTATTCCCTGTGATGAGTCCTCTGAGGGGATCCTTTGCAAAACTGACGCCCTTTCTTTTGCTCTGCGAATTTCTCTATACGCAGCCTCCAGTGTGGGTAAAGGATCCTTTTTTAACAAATCATTCTTTTCATTGTTATATTTCTCATCAATTGCTGTCAAAAACTGATACAACCTCAGAGCCTCTATTTTTTGGTTGTGAGTATTGATATCCACTGCGCAGTGCATGAGATTTGGTTCCTATGCATCTAGGGCTGTCCATAGATCCTGTAGCCTGCTCCATACTGCCTCAATACTGCCACCTCCCTGTTGGACTAAACTTGCCCGCCTATGAAGATAATAGGATCTCAGTGAATCAGCCCCTGATCCATATGTAAGGGTCAAACCATTTCATATTGCTTTAGCAGTGGGATATCTGGTAATGTTAACCACTAAATATGGTTCAATAGTTTGTATTATCCATGTAAAGACTGCATTATCTGCTTGTTCCCAGGTGGGAAACTCCGGATCTGTTGGTTGGAGTGGAGGAGGAACACCTGTAAGGTGATGTCTCCTCCCCCTCATAATAATGGCTCGGAGAACCAAAGGTGCCCATACTGCATAGTTGCTGTCGTTTAACTTCACTGAGATAGATAAATTCTCAGTATGAATTGGTACTGCTGAGGCCTGAGTTGTATTTGATGGCAATCTGGGTGGTGTATTTTGCAGGATGTTGGCCACCTGCACCGCTAAATCGGTGAGGCTGGGAGTTTTTGGTTCACTGGCTTCTGTATTTGACATGTTTTTTTCTTTGTGGACAGGTAAATTGCAGTTTCCTGCACAGGTTTAAGCCAAGAAACGGCTGAGAAGGGTATGGCCGAGATTCGGTAAATATTTTAGGCAATGATGAGTATTTTTTTGAGCTTATACTCAGAAGAACAACTTCAGGGTAGGATGAACCACTCTGATACCATGTTAATCAGTCAAAGAGACAATTTTGGGAAACTGCATGTTTCATTTACGTTTTTTCCACCAGTACATCACCTTCTTCTTATATAATTGATGCTCTATTCTATATGGTAAACAATCAATCAGTATAAATGTACAAATCAGTTTAGCCCCTATAATTATGTCCTACAATTATGTACACAAATCAACTCTATCTATGGTAAGTATATTTTTTATTTCCTAACACTCACATGAATCACGATTTTTGTTGTCAACATGATGATTAAAAAAATTACTCACATGAATCATGGCGCTAGTCAAAAACTTAAAGATTGATGCAGTGGGCACATGAATCACGTGGTCAAATGTCAGTATGATCAGGATTAACGGAGTCACATGAGCAATGGCACTACGCGAGAATATTAGTGGAAAAGTAATAAAATAATTTAAAAGGAAAAGTTATACACATGGTGTAACCCCACGTGGTGCTATAAAGGTTATCTAAAATTGCAAATTCATTTACACGCTTCAAGATTTACTTCTACCAAATAATGAGATAGAGATATGACTAGACGACTAACATATTTGGAATTGCTTGTTTAAATTAATTGCATACCTTCCTTTTAATACTCTTATGTTAAAGATATTGTAAAAGGGATTTCAAATAGCATAAGTTTCACCATTTTAAGTATTTCAACCAGTATTTTAACTGTATAATTTAACTTTTTGTTCTATTTAGTATTCAGAGGAATTTGATTATACCTTCTGTTTGCAATTGTACGTTGTTAACTTAGAAAAAGTAAGCCAAAGCTATACTCATTAGAAAAAGTAAGCCAAAGCTATACTCATTAAAAAATGCATGTCTATTTTTTTGTATCATTTTATATATCTTCAGGCATATCAGTCTTGCTTGGATGGAAAATATTCATCATCGTACTCCTTATGTAAATGTAACCAAAGAATAATTATATGATATATTATTAATTTGTTTACGCATAGAAATATTGTAAAAAAAAAAAATAGCAAGAGTTACTATAAGGACCGTGAAAGCCAAGCTGGCAGATCAATATAAAATCAATGGGCTTGGTCTTATACATATAGATAAAGCTCGACTTGGCTATAGACACAGAGCTATATAGGCACACGCCCTACCACTCTCCATTTAAAAGCACAAAGCCGATGTTGTATATTCAGCTACTGTTCTCATATCTTAACAATTTGAGACAAAGTTATCGCAAAGCTGAGGTGAAAAAAGTTCTCGACTTGGCTTTATTGTTTCCCTGATGATCTAACTTTCTAAAAGAAGCGTTCTGGAAATCATGATCATAGTTATAATTGTTTTTGCTACATTATTGCCTGTAATGAATTTCTTTCCATGTGTTTAGCTCAAAGAAGCTCGGAAGCCGCATAGGGCCTTCAAGTATGGAAATGACAGATATGACCCTTCGAATTGTAGATCATCTTCTCCTCCACATATTAGGCCTCCTTCCTACTAAAGACGTTTGTGTTGTCCAAGAGATGGAGTTACCTTTGGAGGTCTTTCTCGTTTATTGGTTTTCATGATACAATGTCAATTCCTCATAGATGTCTCTGTCATTCATACTGCAGACTTCCCTTCTTGAACCTTGTTGCATCTTTATGATCTTCTGTGACTTCTCGAATACAATCTATAACAGTCTTCTGTCATAGGAGAAAAGGTGTAACATATAAACACTTAAAGGTAGACAAAAGCAATAGTACGAGGGGGAAAAGTGCAATACTCAGTGGGTTTGGGGATGGGGGGTGGCAAAAGGCCACAGTTAAGAGAGGGATGGCTTCTTTTCTCCACAAAAAGATGGTCGATTTGCTTTTCTTTTAGGAAGATAAAAACGTTCAATGAACTGAAAACGTTCATTGAACTGAATACTATCTGGCAGTCATATAGAGATAAAGAAATGCTGAAATGAAATAGGGCAGAAGTATTAGAGTTATAGGCAAGCCTTAGAAGAAAGAACGGTGCTTAGTGTCTTGGAATTCCGAGTCTAATGTGACAATAAATAGGCAGATTTTGGTCCTTGAAAATAGTAGTGGGGCATATATGTGGCCACGATGAATGGTATCAGTCTTGGCATTTTGGGTCTCTTCTCACAAGAATAAGTAGGTGCATTTTGGTCCTAGAAAATAGAAATGGACCCATATGCGGTCACACAATTAGTAAAGGCATGATATACCTTGATCTACTTGTTATTGGACAATCTATTGTATGAGGATTGAGGATGCACTATATTTTCAATTTTTGTGTAAATAAAATTTTCTTGGTTTCAGTGAGTGATTTGTTTCCTAAAATCTTTTTATTTTGCACAATATATTGGATTATATTTCTATGTAAGAATCCTACCATAAAGCGCACAATGTTCACCTATGCAATCTCTTGTTTAAGTTCAAATTCATAAACGTTTCAAGTACATTATTAGTAAACCAAGTCTTTGATTCCGTATTACAAATCTAGACAAAGGTCCTTATTTTTCATTATCATCATCATCCGTACCCAGTATATCCCAACGACAGCAAAAGCTATCGTCAGGATCTGGGGAGGGTAAGTGGTAGGCAGACAATACCTCTATCCCAAGGGATAGAGAGTCTGCTTCCAGTGAGACCCCCGGCTTTACCTGCATAAATGACATGATAATAAGGATATGTTGTGCTAGTGTGTTAGTGAGTAAATTCAAGAAATACAAATAAAGGCCTTTCGATATTAAAATACACATCACGTACATATGCATATGTAATGTAAAACAACGGTAAAACATACGCCACCAAGTGGAAAGTCAACCTAAAGCGTAGATAGTGTCTACGCCTATCTATGTCCCTAAATATACTCTAAAGTGTCTTTATATATGACTTATACCTCGTTAACCTTAATCTTATGTCTCCATGAACTCCTATCCTGTACCATGTCCTCAGAGAGGTGCAAATCTAGTAAGTCGTGTCTTATCTGCTCATCTCAAGTCAGTTTGGGTCTGCCTTTACTCCTGTTTCCCTCTACCATTAGGCTTTCAATTGCTCTGACCGACGCCGTTGTCTGTCTCCGCTTGACATGCGCAAACCATCTCAATCTTCCCTCCCTTATCTTATCGGCTATACTAGCCACGCCTAACCTTTCTCAAAACACCTCGTTTCTGATCCGGTCTAGTCTTGTATGCCCACACATCCATCTTAACATTTTCATCTCTGCCACCTCCATCTTCTGTAGTTGTGATTTCTTGATGGCCCAGCAGTCTGTCCCATATAGCATTGCCGGTCGCACTGCCACCCTATAAAATTTTCTCTTTAATTTAGTTGGAAAATTTTTGTCACAACACCCCTGAGGCTGCCCTCCATCTACACCAACCTGCTTGAACTCAATGTGCTACATCATTATCTATGTCGCCATTTTGATGCACAAATGATCCTAGGTACTTAAACTTACTTACCTGTGGTACCACTTGACCATCGATGGTGAGCTGGCTATCCTCACTGTCTGCTACGCCGCTGAAATCGCAGTGCAGATACTCGGTCTTAGAACGGCTAATCTTTAAGCCTTTTCTCTCTAAAACATCTCTCCACTGCTCTACTCTCATACTCAGGGTATGTCTACTTTCTGCGACTAATGCAATATCGTCAGCAAAAAGCATACACCACGGGACTGCCTCCTGTATCGGCTTTGACAACTCGTCAAGGACAACTGCAAAAAGAAATGGACTCAACGCAGACCCTTGATTGAGACCGACCTCCACTGGAAAGAAGTCTGTATTCTCCACAGCCGTACGAACGGTTGTTTTTGTCCTAGCATACATATCTCTAATTATGTCTATATACTTGATAGGGATCCCTCTTATGCTAAAGGATACTTTTACTCCAAATGTCATTATTTAATTGATGTGTGAGACCTATTTCACTTTAAGAGTTATCCATAAAATATACATAAATGTGGTGGGACATACCCATATATGATCATACCTGATAGAAAGTTGGTTAGCAAAATCAAATTTAGGATATGATTCAATCCTAACAAATCATATCTAAAATTGTATCATATCATATCATATTGTATTGTGTTTATTGTCATCAAACATATATCCTAGATAGTGTGTATGCTCAACTACAAATAAGGCCAATTGTACTGTATCACAATCAATGAAATACGACTTTCATTATTAAAATATATTTCTACATGATATCAAAGCAGTGCAACTTATCCAGAAAGCGGAAAGAAAATCGACACCAAAGAAACCCGGAAAGCCGGCGTTGGCCCACACTAAGCAACCAAAAAACACCAAAAAAACAACAAAGAGATTGTGTGTTTGTTTGAAACTCAGACACGTCTCTATGTGTTTCCTCATCGTTCCATTATACTCTCGTCCACCTAGCTAAGAGTAAGTTGGCCACGCAACTGGTCAACTTGCTAAAGAACAATCTCATCATTCAAGTGCAGAATCCAGATAATTATCACTAGACATAAATATTATCTTCATTTCTATTTTGGCTTATACGAAAATAGTATCACCTTTTTAAAAATAATAAGTATTATTAGTGAAAGTTTATGTACTGCCCTTCAATAAACACTTACATATTTTCTTCAGTTTAGCTTAAGTAACTAATTAAGGGTAGAAGAGAAATAATAGCCAACAAAATATAACTTACATAAATAATGCTCAATTCCAAGTAGGACAATACATTTGAAATGAAGAGAGTAACTAACTTTTATATGTACTAAATAAATAGAACATCCTAAACATAACTTAAAGATACAAGTCGTAAACGCATTTGAATATAAACATATACGTGCCCAAGATACCAGAAAAATGGGCAAATATAAACTTATATGTGCACAACTGTACACAAGATACAAAGAAAAATAGGCCAATATATGTATAACCGTGTATATATTTCCACCACCGATGCACAAAACTCATGTTAGCCAGCCACATGTACATTTAATCATTTAAGTACATGTAGACTTCTCACAGAGACAAACCAAATCCTAGTCAGCACTTGATCCTACGCCTGAAATAAAACAATAAAATAAAAAGGCAAAACTCAACCACCTGTATATCATGCACCAAATATGATATGGTCCGGCGAAAAAGACATACAATAACCATGTGATTCGCCACAAGAATTGGCAAAAAGAAAAAGAGAAAAAGGGCTTATCTGAGAGGAAAGGCTGAAGCGACTTAGACGTGTTTCCTTCACGCGCAAGCCTAAGAGGGCAAATGGCCAAAGAAAAAAAAAGAATGCAGATTTAATTCACAGCAAAAAAAAAAAAAGAAAAAGGTTACTTGGTCAGGAAATAAAATATTGTTAGACAAGGAATTGTCAAAAGAGAGTGTAGGGAGCATCGAGAAAATATTGTGCCACGAGTTAAAATTAATGTAGAAGTGTTTCCTTCACGCACAAGTCTAGGAGGACAAATCAAAGGAAAGCCATGCACAGCTCCAACTTGTAAGAGCTACTTAAGAAAGCTTTAAAGAATTAAGTATTTGGGGATAGATTTGACAACACTGAAAGCCTAAGAGTCGCCTATAGTATTGTCCAATTTACTTATAAGTAAAAAACTAAAAGGGAAAGAGATCTCTTCCCATGATCGATGAAATCCCTCCTCTTCAGTGTTAGTTACTAAATTTCAAACATCACTTTTTTCAAATTGATTTATTTTTTCTTCCATAATTATTACTTAAGCTTAATCAATTATAGATTTTTTTTTATGTTTTTAGACTCAAGTTTTGAAATAAATGCATTTTCGTAAAAATTTCTCCTATTCAACATACCTTGAATAGGTTCACCTGTTATTAACTATTTAGGATGATATTTTTTATATTTAAATAAATTCATCAAATTTGGAGTGTCACCTTCAATGTGTACCACTTCATCTACTCTACGTAGAGGTGTAAGATTAGTGTAGAAATCTCCCTCAGGTGTATCATTGTTATTGTATACAGGACTTACTGCAACCTCATCATTTTCTTCATCCTCATTAAATTGTTGTTCGTTATCTAGTGATTCACTAAAATTAACGCGAATGGATTCTTTATCTTTACTATTCTTTTTTTTATAAACTCTAAATGCCTTTTTATTGTTTGTATATCCTATAAAAACACCTTCATCCGCTTTAAAATCGAATTTAACTAATTTTTCTTTGATATTAAATGTAAAACACTTACACCCAAAGACCTTGAAATATCCAATATTGAACACTCTTTCTTTCCAAAATTCATAAGGAGTCTTTTTGAAAAATGACCTCAAATATACTCTATAATATGTCAAACGTCATTAACCACTTCGGTCCAAAAATAATTAGGCAAACCAAACTCATTTAGCATGTCGCTGCTCATTTTTTGAAGTGTTTTATTCTTTTCTTCAAGACAAACTATTTCGTGGAAGAGGTCTAGGAGCTGAAAAGTTTTATCCGTAACATTTAGATATACTAAATTCATGAAATTCACCATCAAACTCATTTAGCTTCTTTCAAGCTTTCAAGCCTCTTACATAGCTTCATAAATTCAACATATGCATCATCCTTTTTAACCAAAACGATTACCCAAGTGAGTTTAAAGAAGTCATCTATCACCGCAAAGGTGTGATGTTTTTCACTTGGATTAGTTGTACCAATGTCATCATACAAATTGATATAAAGTAATTGCAGGGGTTTGATTGTTACAACCCGTATTTTTGGGTTGGTAGAAAAAAGAAATAAGATACTTGAGAAGAAAATGAATGTTTGATATCGCTAAGATTACGGTAGAATAAAAACTTGAATAGGAATTTCGAAGGACATCGAGAAACACTGGAAGAAATAATCGAAGGATAAAATTAATCTACATATTGATATACGATAAAAATAGGTAACAAACATTACGATTTTGTGATAAGAATTAAAACAAGAGTAATATAGAACAACTTAAAATTTTGGATAAATTAAATCAAAATAAAACACATGACAAAAAAAATTAGAACCACTTAAATAAAAGAAAAAAAAGTAGGACATGATAAAATATCTTAGAAAAGAAGAAAAGTAAAAATGAGTGTGTGTGTGTGTACATATATAGGATTTTTCATTTTTATCTCGTATGATTTAATAAGTCAGTCTTCGACATTGTAAAAATCATAAACAAATTGTAGCATGACATAATATATATATATATATATATATATATATATATGTATGTATATATATATGTATGTATATATGTATATATGTATATATATATATATGTATATATGTATATATGTGTATATATATATGTATATATATAAGTGGTGTCACCTAGGAAGAAAAAGAAGAAGAAATCGTAGTTAGAAAAATACCCCAACAAAATACCAAGTGTAGAAAATTGTGTAGAAATCAAATAATGGTATTTTTTCCTATTTTACCCACTTAAACCCCAAGTGGCCATCCCCCCTCCATCCATGTAGGAAGAAAATATTTCTTCTATTTGTCTTCCACTACACAACAAAACCCTACACACTTTTATCTCAATCATCACATTTTCTTCCACTTGTCCTACATGGCAAAACGACAAACCACCCTCCTCTCTCTTTCCCCTCTAGGCCGGCCACCTATCCCAAGAAAAAAAACTTTTTCTTTTCTTACACTCTTCTCCCCACCATCATTGACCCTAAGTCCAATACCACCAAATCTTCATTATTTCAAATCATGTTTCCTAACCAAACCCCTTCCCTAAAATTGGCCAAGCCTCATGAAAAGTGGAAAACTCCTTTCTTTTCCCTCACTTCTCACTTTAAGCATTTTTCTCTCTCACAAACTTTCTTTCTTTTCTCTCCAAACCACGAAGTCTTCCAAACTCGTCTAATCTTTCCTTCATTCGGCCGAACACTCTCCAAGGGAGCAAGGATAAGGATTTTATTCATGTCATCCCACATAAACATATTCAACACAAAGTCCAAAAACCCTCCATCATCCAAGGGTGATTCAAGAAGGGTATAGAGCTTAGAATCAAGGAAAAACAAGGTAAGAAACTTCGTGTAGATTAAGTTAAACTCTTCCATCTATTTAGTTTCATAAGTTGCTCACTAACCCTACTATTATTGGCTTCAAAACCGTGGACTCCAAGGAAGAAAGAGAAGGAGTTTTCTTTCAAACTAAGTAAAGAATCTTCACTTTAAGTGTAAGAAAAAGTGAGAAAAAGGCAAATATTCTTCCTAGATTCTTCATGGATTTTCAAAATTTCACTATATATGTTTATATGAAAGTGGGATCATTCATGTAGTATGTTCAAATTTTGACCATAAGAATATGTAAAATCAATGTTCTAAGTGATGTATATATTGTAATATATATGTGTATATAAAAATTATTTTTCTTCATGAGATGGAGAACTCTCTCTGGTGAAAACCAGCGGGTGGCGTAAGCCACCGCCGCCAACAATGAATCTACGATGGCCAACAATGAATCTACGATTCTCATCAATTAGAAGCTGCATCTTTGTTAATACATTGTGGAAAGATCGAAGCTTTTTTTCTTCATCGATTCCTTTTGTTCAGACGGAATCCGTTGCATTCTCAATTCGACGGGGTCACCACTGCTGCCATCCCTAACGCTTTGATGGCTCTCATCTGACAATGAGATTCAGCGCAATGGCTCCTGCGCCTACATTCGCCGCAGTAGTGGCCGGATCACCCGCTCCATCGATCACCATCTCGCCGAAGACAGCGACTCGTTACAAAGGTATTCCAATGATATCTTTCCTTGATTCGGAAATTGATGCGCTTGCTGCTCCTTTTCGGTATTCTCTAGTTTGTACTTTTTGGTTTGGTCGTCCCCCATTAAAGGTCATACGCGCAGTCTTTGAGAAGATTGGGTTTCATCACGACCTTCGGATTACTCTTATTGATCAAACACATATTTTGATGAATTTTTACAATGAGGCGGATTATTTGCGATGTTTTTATCGTCGATCTTGGCAAATTTCTGGTTGCCACATGAGGGTTATAAAGTGGACTGTTGATTTTGATCCATCCTCCGATGTCCCCATCGTGCCGGTTTGGGTTGCCCTCCCTGCACTGCCGATACACCTTCATCAGCAGGAAGCATTATTTGAAATCATTCGTTCCATTGGTTTACCAATCAAGCTAGACGTGGCTACCTCCAAGGGCCTGCGTCCGTCGGTAGCTCGGGTGTGTGTAGAGATTGATGTATCTCAAGATTTTCCTCACAAAATATATCTACAAGCCAAAGGTCGTTTAATCTTGTAGCCCATTGTTTATGAAGATTTACCTTTATTCTGCACTGACTGCCGCAGACTGGGACATGCACTCGCTGATTGCTCATCCACAGGAGATTCGCGTATTCCACCACCACCTCCTCTGCCTCCCCCCGTTCGTCAGCCCAAAACACGGTGGACCCCTGTTAAACGTCCATCAGCCGCAAATCCTCCAGCACATGAGGGAATCGTTGATGTTGAAGACCCTAAGGACCTCCCCATAAATACTGAAGGACTTATGGCTCAAAGTGTACAGCCACCTTCGACAGTTGATCCATCACGCATTCCAGACACTTTGGATGAAGCATCTGATACCACGCAACACCCTGCGCCTACTGCTAATCCATCTATATCGCAGATTTTCTCTAGGTTGACTGCAGATTTATGTCCGGTACTGGTAGTGCCGCCTACATTGGAGTTTCAAAAGCAACATGATCAGCACCACATAGATACATCTACACTATCTCCGCCCTTGGAGATTTCAGACACAACCATACAGCATGCTCACGAGATGAACCCATCATCTGAAGTGGCTCCGGAAGTCCAAATTCAATCCATTCCAATTGAATTGCCAGTTCCACTAGCGATAATGCCAGCCATTGGCCAGCCTGCTTATGATCCCTTAATTGAACAATTCTATCAAGATCACTTTCGGGAAGTGGAAGAGGAAGTTGATTTGGCACTAGGTTCGGACAATGAAGCTTCTCTCTCATATACTCGCCGTAAAGGGACTGAATATGATGATCTACGCGAGAGTTTGATCATTGCGGGCGATGATATGGATTGTTGTAGGACATCGACTGGTGGCGGAACTCTCCTTGGTGGACTATCTCAAAAAAAACGCAGGTCTCGTAAGGATCTTCCACCACCTCCACCGTCCTCAATGGTTACTAGACGGCGCAGTCATCGTTCTTTTGAAATATAGATAGATTCGCAGGACTGATCATTTGCTTTCTTTTTCTTTTATTTTAGTTTGTAGTAACGGTTACCCTCGGCCATTAACGCGGGATATGATACATAAATAAAAGCCAGAAGGTATCCTTCCGTTTTATAAAAAAAAATATGTGTATATAAAATCGGCCACCACCCCAAAAATGGACCATTATGTATAAATTAAATGAGATGGATATTCTTAGGTGATGTATGTAAAAAATAAAGAAAGAAAGTACAGTCATATGTAATGTTAAGAAAAGTGTACTAAGAATGTAACTTTGGTATATTTGTTCATGTATTTTTCCATGATGATCATGAACTATGTATTTTCTATGACATTTGGTTTTCATATGTTTTGATGACTTTGTTTTAGCATGTTTATGCATGCATCATAAGAATGACTAATATACTTAGTCTCAAGTGTTGCTTGATGATCATCATCTTCATATATATATATATATATATATATATATATATATATATAGACACACACACACACACACATGTCACACGGCTACAAGGCCATTTTGACACCTCACTTGAGCTTCATCATCCATCTTCAAGATGTGTATGTAAACGATTATTATGGCTCAAAAAGATCAAATTTTCATGGTTTGTATCAGTTTTATGTGTTATGTGTTTCATTATGTTCTTAATCTTGAAAATAAATATGTTGATAGAAGCTAATACGCACATGGTTAAAATATATATCTTCAACTGATGACATGTATGTAAAATGGAAGAAAGATGAGATTTAAATAATTATGTGAGCCTATATATAAGTCGGTCATAAGGCCTAATAAAGATAAATAAAATGTGACATGTTAAGAAAGCATATATGCAAATATATATATACACACACACACGGCCAAGAACACTTTTTAGGTTATAAATGAATTCTTACATGTTATATATATATATATATAACTTTATTTCATGGTTATACTTATATATACAACATGTAATAAAATGTAAATTATGAAATAAGTTATGTATTTTTAGGTGACATGTCAAAGAAATTAGAAAGTGTTTCAAATCCTTAAGTGTTGAAATATGAGTTGTATATGGAAAATACAAATTAAGAAAGTGGTGTTAGGTGACAATTACCAAAAAGGGGCTGTTTATGCGGTTGGCCGAATGGTACTCCTTTAGGGCTGTTTATGCTATTGGCTGAATGGTACTCCTTTATAGAAGGTCGGATGTACGCAACCATACCCATGTGTTAGAAACACACAGAGGTTGTTTTCAGATCCACAAAAGCATTCAAGTATTTATGGAGATCAAGATACACAAAGTAATATTTTAAAATTCAAAAACTATTATTGAAGTTTTCAGCATCATGGCCGATTTTGTGGATGTGTTTCAAGGCTCAAAATCATTCCAAAAATAAGAAGACATCACACTTATTGATTAATTAGCAATCAAGATATTCAAAATTCAAATTGTTTTCAAATTTTTGGATGATTATCTATGTTATATATTATGTGCCAATGTTGTCTAATAAATACCCAACCATAGATTGACAACAAGGCGAAGACACATCACTTGTCCAATCATATCGCCGAGTAAGCAAAGATATGTCACTAGGCTTTACAAGATATCTTCCAAGTGCATTTAAGGCATTCTTCAAGAGTATTTTCAGCCCTAGAAGGCGTGCCACGCTACACAAAAAGAGGAGGAAAATCAAACAAAAGACAAGGCACATATTCTACATTCTATCAAGTACAAAGCAAGAATTCTCTTCATCTCTTATCTTCTTCTCTTGCACAAAGCCTTAAGCCTATCAAACATACATCCCATATTCTATATAGGCTTCATATAGACAACCCATACAGTTCCATACTTGTGAAAGGTTGATCAAGATGTGATCAAACCTTCATTAGTGAGATGGTGGTGATTTTGTTGGTTGTTGTTGTGATTCATTGTAAAAGGGTTGGACATTAAAGGAGTTGGTGTATAACACTAGCCACTCTTGTTCTAAGGTGACTTTGGTGATTAGTGAATACCAAAAAAGGTGGCCTCAAAGACTAGAGTAAGTCACATTGACCGGACCAATATAAAAGTCTGTGTGTTCTTACTTTGCTGCACTTTTGCTTTCGGTTCTGTTTTTACGTTTTCAAAACAACTAAGAAAAACAGCAAACAATTTTCAAAAAATCACTAAATTTTACAGAGACACATATAAAGGTCCTAGGTTTAATTTAAGATAAGTTTCATTGAATTTGGATAAGTATAACTCATCGAAACGTTCAATGTTCTGAGACTAGTGCAATCTGACTTTCAGATTAGCAAAGGTTGAGAACATCAACAAGGTTGATATACTTGCCAAAGATATTTTGAAAAACTATTTCAACCCATTAAACTAGACATCTTAAGGGACATCTCATCAAAATTTCAGATCATTTGGAGTTGTCATTAATTGAGAATTAATTTTTTATTATAAGGAAAAGTTCTTCATAGATTGACAAAGTTTAACCAAAAAGCTTTTCAGAGCTTTAGACTTTGAATTTTGATCTGAAATTTTTATGACATATAGATAACATCTTAAAGTACATTGTCACAAAATTTCACGAATTTTAGAGGTCCAGAACCTAGTCATTTAATTAATTAAATACAGGGTCTAAAAATAGAATTTGTATTTAGAAGTGAGTATTGGTCACTAAACATTTTTAAAAACCAATTTCTCAGCACTCACTATGCAACCCCCTTTCTAGTGGTGCTATACAGGTCCGACAAATAGGACTTGATAAAATATCTTCGAAAAGAAGAAAAAAAAATTGAATACCATGCATCTTCGTAAGATGCCCACTCAATTCACACCGTTTGGCTGTCTGTATCAACATGATACATGCGCTGGCGGTATGCGTTCTTTCTTTATTCATGGAATATTCGGATTCTTATATTTTCACTTGATACTCATTTCTATTTATTTTTCGGGTGAGGTGCAATGGTGCTTCTTTCTCAAATTCAACAATTTCCTCTGCACTCAATTGTTGTTCGACGGTGGTGGCCTAACATGGATATTTTGGAATCCAGGAGTTACTTATACATCCATCTTATCTTTACACTTTTTAGATATTTTTTTTTTATTGTTCGAGGTTAACATATTATTTGCTTTCGTTATATTTGGGAGAATCTCCCGTAATAAGTAGGTATCATTGTAACCATGGTATTTCTCCGCTACAAATGACGACTATTTACTATTAATAAAATCTTGGACGGTACCGACTGTCCTTCCATTTAAAAAAAAAACTTTGGTTTTCCTCTACAATAGCAAGGGCTGATTAATAAGATCAGGGGGAGCCTCCTTTCATCTCATATATATATATATATATATATATATATATGTGTGTGTGTGTGTGTGTGTGTGTGTGTGTGTGTGTGTTACAACCTGCATTTCCGGGTCGGTAGAAAAAGAAATAAGACAATAGAAAAGAAAATAAAAATGCGATATCGATAAAATTTTAATAGAAATAAAAATTTGAATAAGGATTTAATATGACATCAGTAGTATATATCGGGGTTAGAAACGCTTAAAAAATAACTAAACGATAAGGAAACCAATATATCAACATACGACGAAACTAGGTAACTAACAATTTCAAACATACGATAATATTTACATAATTTAGTCGGTGATAACTTAATGCCTTAGATTAAATTAAATCCAATAAAAAGACACAACAAAAGAAATCAGGACCACTTAAATAAAAGAAAAGAAAGTAAAACATAACAAATATCTTGGAAAAGAGAAAATGAATATATATGTATATATTCACACATATATATTTGAAAAGAAGATTTTATTGATGTAGGAGCTCTCTTTTGGCGGAGGAAAACCTTATTACAGTGAAAGTCTGTGGCAAAGCATAACGAAAGAAAAGAGCTTATGATTACCATCTTCCAAATTATATATGATATGCCGCATTAAAACCTTACCAAGTAAAACCACCCTTGTGGATAAAACCTTGGCAAAGGAAAAAAGCGTACATATTTATATAATTGGAGAGTTGGTATACATTAAAGTACATTATGAAAGATAATACAAGGCCAGGCGACCATGAGATGATCCGTATAATGGCGAGCCATGATGAATTCAATGGTTGGAGTTGATGCGTGGTCCTCCTATGATTGTATACGGCATCCATGTCAAAGTTGTTGGTGGTGTTGATATTTGCTCCCGTCCATGTACATCTGAGGGAAAGTGAGAAGTTAAACAAGTATACTAGCCAGGGCAAGAAACAGAACACCAAGAGAAAGCAAAGCATACCGAGTCTGCCTGCATCCCCTAGGATACAGGCAGAAAAAAAAAATGCATGTCAATCCATATGGAAGACTGAAGGATCTTAAGGAAATCTCACATGCGCCGATGAGAGATCCAAAGTGATGGAGCCATGAACTATCGATGGAAGATTGTGGCGAGTGTAATGCTGTGTCTGAGGAAATAGCATCGCGTGCTGGGCAAGAAAGTGAGCCGCCATGTTTGCTTCTCTATAAACATGTGTAAATTCTAGCCAATGGAGATGAAGTAGGGTCTGTAATAACCGCAGATGATAATTTTCAAAAACCATATGGGGTTGCCTGAGGCGTGATAACATTTGTTTACAATCGGTCTCTAAAATTATGGAACGATAAAGCGGGAGGAAGTATAGCAAACCAAACACCGCTACATGTATCTCTGCATGAAGAGGCGTACTTGGAGGTAATCGAATGGAGACCGCTCCACACAGTTACCTGAAGTATCGCGCAAAATAGCCCCCCTGAAGCATAAGTTCTACCAACCGCCGCATATATATATATATATATATATATATATATATATATATATATATATAGCGTCATTTATGGTAAGAAAAAGAAAGAAGCAATTGTGGTTGGAATAATACCCCAAGAAAATACTAAGCGCAAAAAATTGTATAGAAATCAAATAATAGTATATCTAATACATCATGTAAAATAATAAAAATTAAAAAATCGCGGACGTAATCCTGTCCGTGAAGAATAAAGGGGTTTTTCTTCTTTTCCGTGTTTTGATGTATTTTTTGGTGAAAGAATATTTGGACCTATAAAAAATGGAACTGGTGCTTCTTAAAATTGAGAGTAACTTAAAATGAAAAGAAAGACACAATCTATCGTAAATAAACGTATCCGTCCCTACAAAAAGTACTTATTAAGTGTGCTTGCTTAAAATGCAAAAACTAAAAACTAAAAAAGTGCGCTTGCCTAGATTTGTTATATTGGATGAATGACTTACTTGATATATTAATAATGTGCTCGAAACATGGTAACATCTTTAAATAAATCAAACGAAGAAAATATCTTTATACTTAAATTTAAAATATACGATATCCTCAATTAGGCAATATATTATCTACTAACACAAAGTGTAGGCTAAATCTGCGCATATCAGATCGCGAAGCGATTCATCTTTTCTCTAAACATTCTCTAAAAGCTAAATCTGCGCATATCAGATTGCGAACCGATTCATCTTTTCTCCAGACACTTTCTAAAAGCGAAAGTCTAATATACCAAAAATGCCTTTTTATTATCCACCAACAACAATTGGGGTCAACATATGGGGAACGGACATTGGAAGCCCCTGTGCCCCTATGCATATACCGGCCTGACTTCCATTTTATAGACAATTATTGATTTCATGCCCATGTGCTCCCTTCTTTCGTGAGAGTGTTGCCACATATGGCCCCACATCCTTTTTATATGACCACTATCCTGTCTATATATATATATATATATATATATATATATATATATATATATATATAAAATAAAACGGGTCCATTCGTATTTATAATGAACAATTATAAAACGGGTCCATATATAGACCCATGGCCCAAGCCAAGCCCCCACAAAAGCTAGCCCAAAACCTAAACCCGAATGATGGCAAAAATTGGTGGAAATTCCTTCTCAACTACCCACCTCTCCATTCAAATTGGTACCTCATCCATCAAAGCGTGCAGAAGTTTCCAGACTCTTTCAAAGGACAACTTCAACCAATTCCCTCCTTCCCTGTCTGTATATTTTTGCAACACGATACTAAAGCTACATTCAATTCCAATCCCCTAAGGCCCTCCCTTCCCTCGCCTCTAAGCCCTTCGGTTAGATTTAATTTAATAAATCCTTGAATAGTACTATTCAATCGAATCAATGGACAAAAAGACAAATTGTAGAAATTACACATCGCTCCATTGTTGATGTTAATCTGAACACGATGTACTGCGGCTGCACTAATGATGAATCTGTCGCGATCCAAGGATTCACGGCCTCCACCAATTGTTGATGCACCATTTGAAAGGATTCAACAATCTATTTCTTTACCTGATGTAGATGCTAGGTAGCGTGGGCCTTATAGAAAAATTCGGCACACCCTCCTCTAATACTTTGTATGGCCGGCGGCTATATGGTGATACTGCGAGGAGGTGCAGCTTCCTCCTTTATATAGAGGAAGAAAGGAAGAATCTTGATGGGTTTAGGGTTCAAAGTTGTATCTGAAATCAAACACTCTTCCTTTATGGATGGAGATTTCCTTATCCTAAATATCTGGAGATATACTTGATATTATCATCAAGTTATCTTTATCCATTATTAAATATTATTTAATATTTAATGATAAATATTATTATTAAATATTATTTAATATCTAATTTATGTATCAACAATCATCTACTAGCCACATGTGGGTTGTCATCCTTCGGGGACCAGACGTCGTACACTTTATGGCCGTTGCACTTTGAGCCATCCATCGGGGTCACTGACCATGACTTTCTTGTTAAGAAATAAATTGTTTTGATGATGTAAAGATGTTTTAAATAAGTTAAATTTATATTTGGGACTTGATGCAAAATGAGAAAATTACACTATGTCAAAAATGGTTGAGTTTGGAACTTACTCTCCAACATCGATCTCTCAAACTGAGGACATCAATCGATCGATGTCACTTCAGTCTCTCACTTAGATCCATCGATGTCAGGCAGAAAACTTTATGTCCAACGTCGATATCTCAACCTGGGGACATCGATTGATCGATGTCACTTCAGTCTCTTCTCAAAGAGACTTCGATCGATCGATGTCAGGCAGAAAACTTTCTGTCCCATATCAGTCTCTCAGTCCGGGGACATCAATCGATCGATGTGACATTAATCTCTCCAAGGGGGACTTCGATCGATCGATGTCTAGCAGTTTCAAAAACTGCAAAGTTTCTGGAGGACATCGATCTCTCTCCTAGGCACTTCGATCAATCGATGTCCTCCAGAATTCAAAATTTTATGAACGTTGGAACAAAATCCTAGGGAGATTCACGATATTTTCTCTATTCAATCTTGCTCAAATTTCTTGTATACTTTACTACATGATAATACATGCTTTCTTTACTATTGTATCCACATCTAAACAATCCTAGGTTGGCTATTGAGGATCAAATCACTCTATATGGTGGCTAAAGACTATTTGGACATTATCTTGACATTTGGTGTAGTTGAAGACATGGTGGAGGCTTAAAAAACGTGGTGAACATCATCTATAAATGGAAGAAGCTTGGATGAGGAAAATACACACTTTCACCATCATCAAGCTTCATCATTCGTTGTAGTATACTTCTCTCATATTTGTAAAAGTGCTTAAAGCTTGTTAAGCTTTTCCTTGTTCTTCATTGTTGTATATTGAGGGATAGAGAGTCTAACACAAGAGGAACCATAAATATTTGATATGTTGCTTGTGTTTAGACTAGTGAGAAAGTGTGAACCTTACTATTTCCTTCAATCCACTGTGAGAAAGTTCTTGAGAGAACTTTGTTGAAGTTGTGAGGCAGCAAGAAGTTGTTCTTGCTAGAGTTGTAGTTGTTATAGTTGCACAAGTGTATTTTGTGCAAGAAGTTGATGTTGTGGTTGCCTACACTAAGATATTAGTGTAATTTTTGCTGTGGTTGTTCTTATTAGCTTTAATAAGAAGGGTAGTTATTGAAAATCCACTTTGGCAACAAAGTGGTAGTGGAGTAGAATCATTTATGATTTGAACCACTCTATATCCGGTGTACACATTCATTGCTTCTCATCTCCCTTTCTTGCTTTGATTTTGAATTGCTTGAGTTGAGCCACAAAAGAAAATTCCATAAAATTGCCCAACGCTCTATTCACCCCCTCTAGAGTATGTTACGGACCTAAAAATTGGTATCAGAGCCTAACCTTGATTTCTTGGCCAATCTTTGCAAGTAGCAAGGTTAAAGATCATGGCAATGACAACCTCTTCATCCTACAACTCAACTTCCAAGCAAACTGCACTATTCTCAGGATCAAACACTAAAGCACTTATGTTTGATGCCCAAAGTTATTCTTTGTGGAAATTTCGAATGATCAATCATTTAAAAGACTGGATTTGATATATGGAGAGCCTTTATCAAAGGAATTGAAGTTCCTATGATTACCAACTCAAAAGGAGAATCAATGTTCAAAGATGAGGATGACTACACCGACAAAGAGAAGATAAACTTCTCCATCAATGGAAAAGCATTCGATATTCTTTCAAGTGCTCTTACCCCCACCGAGCTCATAAGACTTCAAGGTCTTGAAACAGCCCATGAAGCATGAAAAAGGCTTGAAATGATACACGAAGCAACTGAGCAAGTAAGAATTGTAGGATCTGCAAGGCACCACTAGAAAGGGGGGTTGAATAGTGGGTGCGGAAAATGTGGTTTTTAAAATAGTTTTAAACCAAAAACCCAACTTCTAAAAACAGTTTCTATTTTCAGGACCAATTTTAAAACGTTTTGAAAACTAGGTTTCAGGTCTTCAAAAATTCTGAAATTTGTAAAGCACTTAGCCTCAGATGTTATGAGTATCTCCTAAAAATTTCAGATTTAAATTCAACCTCTAACCCCTTGAAAATTTGTTGGTGGTCAGATTGCACAAATCTGTCAGAAACGGTAGACTGATTTGAAAATTTAATTCCTATTGGTACGTAACTCCAAATGCTCTGAAAATTTAAAGATTAACCCCTTATAAGTTGTATTTAAATGGGTTGCAATAGTTTTTAAAAATTCTTTTGGAAAGTTAGTCAAATACGATCAAAGTCTCAACCTTTGCAAGCCTGAAAATCAAACTGCACTAGTCTCAGAACTTTAAACGTTTGGATGATTTATACTTATCCAAAAGGGATAAAACTTGTGCCAAAAGAACCCTAAGACGTGTGGCTATGTTTCCTGAAAGTTTTGTAATTTTTGAAATTCATTTACTATTTTTACGAACGTAATCAAAAATGATAAACAGTGCTGAAACTGAAAGTAAGTGCTGAAAGTAAATGACACCAAGAATTTTATACTGGTTCGGTTATAAATAACCTACTCAAGTCTTCGAGGACACCTTCTACGGTTCACACTAATCACACAACACAAAAACACCTTACCACAGGGTTGATAGAGTTACACACCAACTCCAACCCTTTACAAACCTTGTATATGAATACAATGCACACGAACACCACCACCTTGCAAGTCTAAGATTGATCACACCTTGATCAATCTTTTACAATGATAAAAGAATATTTGGTGGTCTAGATGAAGCCATTCAAGTATATGAAAGTAATTACAATAGGATTTTAGGGAGAAGAAAGAAAGAGAGCGTAGAAGGAGAAGGCTAAAAACGTTTTGATGCTTCAAGATTGCAAGGCTTGTTCTTGTTTTTTTTTGCTCTTCTTCCTTCCTTTTTAACAATGTGGCCGCCCCCCTTTCTCTTCTTCCCTTCTTGAAAATTATCTTCCAAGTCCTTGGAAGAGTATATGGCATCATTGTGACATGTCTTTGCTTACTTGTCATCTCCTCATTGGATGATCATTAAGCTCTTGCTTACTTGGCACTCATTGATTGGTTGGATGTCGTCATCACTTGATGACTAGGAAAATCTGAGGATACCACTTAAAACATGTGCCAAAATCATCATAAAATAGTTACCATAACTTCCAAGATCATCACATAAATTAAGCAAGACAATTTTCTCCAAAAAGGATGCAAAATTTTGGCCATTACATGTCTTGCACATGCTGAAATTTCAGCATGTGTAACATCCACCTCTTATTCAAAATATTGCCTATTTTGTATTGATTTAATCCAATAATTCAATCATCATTTAGTGCAAGACATCTTTATCAAATTTTGGAATAAAAATTAGACATTAACAAGGCCAAAAATTCGGCCATATACATTCTGATATTCAAAATATCACGATTTTAATTCCATAACTTATTCAAAATACTTCCAAATTGTCTTATAATTAATCCACCTTAATCAAGACACAAAATATAGCTCATTAAGAGTTAAAATTCGGCCATCCTATGATGCACATGCTGAAATTTTCAGCATGTGTTACAAATGAGACATAAGTTTGAAATGTTACCTTGTGTAGCTCCTTCCTTTATGTCATCAACATTTGATGCTTCATTCTTGACCAATCATTATGACAAAAAGGCTCCACATATGCTCCATCTCAGCTGATATAGGCGTGTGACATAGAGTTGTGCATGTGCTGAATTTTATTTTTGTAAACTTTATAAAATAGTGCACATTTAATAATACACACATGGTATATTCCAATCAGCCCTTAATTGAATTTTCTAGAACACTTTGAGATTTATGAAATATGTAAAAAGTGTCTAGATACATGTTGTATGATGTGCCAAAAACGTTCCATGTGTCGTGTACATATAAAACTGAATTTTCGATGTTTATCGATTACCCGATTTTTCTCTAATTAAATTCTAAATTTTTGCACATGTTATGTATATTATGTTACACATAATATACATAAATTAAACTTTAATATTCAGCTCATAAGGCTGATTAAAGTAGCGCCTAAACATGTGACAAAATTAAAATTGGAATCTCCACAATTTGGCCTTAATGTGGGGTGATTTGTGTGTGCCAACATAGAATAATTTTATGGCTGCACATACCATGTAAGCCACGAAATTTATGGCTATTTTTGAAGTGTAGGGGTTGGCCATTTATTTATGGCAAGTACGTGACATGTTGGCGAAGTTTCAGTATTCACCCGATACGAAAATTTTCGGTTTATAACCTTTTAACGTGTCGTAATAAATTTGTCATCACCATCACTTATATCATATGGTATAAGACCTGAATATACTCATAAATATGAGTTAAATATAGTGGTGTGATGTTAACGTACGTACGTAAAATATATAACGTGTCGGTAGTACGTTGGAATATATGTGTATGTGCCTTTTCAAAAAATCTGAAAATATATATATACATATATAATATGGCGTGTAAATGTGTGGAGAGGAGAGTGGAAGACTTTCCTTTCTTCACCTTGTTTCCTTTGTGCCTTTTCCAAATATTGTTTCCTTTAATGAACTACTTAGTTTAATTAACTAAGTACTTTACTTAATGAACTAGTTTAGTTCATTAATGGTGGCACCTGAAAATAGTTCAAACACAACAAATGTTTGTCATTTGATGTAAGCTTTAAAGTTTCATGGCTCGTTAGTACGGCAACATTATATATGAACTATATAAGGCAAGTTATTTGCAATATGTCATGCATTGCTTTGTAACACGTTTAAATCATGTATTTTAAAATCACTCAAACCCCTTTTTCTCTACAATCTCCCCTTTTTGATGATTTTCAAAATAACCTACGTTCATGATTTAAAATCTTATCGCTCCCCCTTCAATCATGTATAAATTCAAATTTTGAATTTCAAATTTCAAATTTCAAGCCGCTCCACCTTGATTTATGAAATCAGTTTCTCTCTCCCCTTAAATCATGCATTCTCTCTCCCTTTATTTTGGAAAGTCATTCAAAAATCTGTATGTACATAAGGAAAGTGAATCAAATTAAATCAGCAGAAATCATGCCTAATTTAGAACGAAGATTTTCGTAAGTGGCTTGATTTAAGGGTTTAGTGATGATATCCGCTACTTGTGCTTCTGTGCGTACGTGATCTATGAGAATATCAACATTATTTACGTGATCACGAAGAAAGTGATAGCGTACTTCTATATGCTTGGCCTTAGAGTGTAACATGGGGTTCTTAGATTGGTTAATTGCACTCATACTATCACAATATATAGAAATTCTATTTACGGTAAATCCAAAGTCCGAAAGTTGTTGTTTTATCCATAATAATTGTGTGCAACAAAGACTAAGTGCCATGTACTCAGCTTCAGTAGTGGATAAAGCTACGCTTGCTTGCTTTTTGGAAAACCATGAAATAAGTGAGTTTCCTATAAATTAGCAAGTGCCACTCGTGCTTTTCCTATCTATTTTACAGCCACCGTAATCTGCATCAATATAGGCATGTAAGTTAAATTCACAATCTTTATCATACCAAATGCCTAAGGTGGGTGTGTGCTTAATATAGCGGAATATTCTTTTTACCGCATTATAGTGAGACACCTTAGGTTGACTTTGAAAACGTGCACTCATACATATACTGAACATGATATCAGGCCTACTATCAGTAAGATATAACAAAGAGCCAATCATAGATCTATACAAGGCATTATCAAAATCCTTACCATGTTCATCTTTATCTAATTTGGTAGTAACATTCATAGGGGTGGGGGATGGTTTTAAATTCTCAAAATTGAACTTTTTAATCATATCATTTATATATTTGGCTTGGCTTATGTGAATACCTTTACTCGTTTGTTTAATTTGCAAGCCAAGAAAATTGTTCAATTCGCCAACCATAGACATTTCAAATTCAGATTTCATGCAATTTTCAAAATCTTCAACAAGTTTGTGAGAAGTAGAGCCAAAAATAATGTCATCAACGTAAATTTGAATAATAAGTAAATCTGATTTATCTTGTTTTAAAAATAATGTACTATCTATAGTGCCTCTTTTAAAATCATTTTCTAAAAGAAAAGTAGCAAAACGATCATACCATGCTCTAGGAGCTTGCTTTAGCCCGTATAGTGCCTTCTTTAGTTTGTACACGTGATCGGGATGTTTCAAATCTTCAAAACCGGGTAGTTGTTTCACGTATACCTCTTCTTGTATGAATCCATTTAAGAATGAACTTTTTACGTCCATTTGATAGAGTTTAAAATCTTTCATGCAAGCAATGACAAGTAAAAGTCGTATAGCTTCTAATCGTGCTACGGGTGCAAATGTCTCATCATAATCAATTCCTTCTTCTTGATTATAGCCTTGTGCTACGTCTAGCTTTATTTCTAACAACTTTTCCTTCTTCATTCATTTTATTTCTAAACACCCACTTTGTGCCTATTATGGTCTTATCTTGTGGTCGGGCACTAAATCACATACGTCATTTCTAACAAATTGATTAAGTTCGTCATGCATAGCATCAATCCAAGAAGAATCACTCAAAGCATCATGCACATTTTTGGGTTCAATTTCGGAAATCATAGCATGAAATTGATTTATTTCATCCGAAGTTATTCTTCTACGTGGTCGTACACCATGAGTGGTATCGCCTATAATGAGATCATGTGGGTGATCTATATGCCATCTTGGTTGATTATTTTCTATGTTATCATGCATTTCTAAGTGATCATGCATTTCTAGTGTATCATGCATATTATGCATATCAAACGTGCCATCATCATCATTCAACACGGGTTTCAATTCAAAATCATCTTCGTATTCTTTATCTTTATCAATCTCACCAAATTCATTAAACTTCACATGAATAGATTCTATGATTTGTCTAGTGAGAGGATCATAACATCTATATGATTTTGAATTTACAGAATATCCAACAAAGATGCATTCAATTGATTTAGATTCAAATTTATCTAAATTGTCTTTTGTATTTAAAACGAAACATTTGCATCCAAACACACGAAAATAGTCAATTTTAGGCATGCGATCATTTGGTATCTCATAAGGCGTCTTATTTAGTTTCTTTCTAATGGATAGGCGATTTACTATGTAGCATGCACAGTTTACTGCTTCCGCCCACAAAAATCTAGGCAATTTATTTTCGCACAATATAGTCCTAGCAATTTCTTGTAATGTCCTATTCTTTCTTTCTACTACTCCATTTAATTGTGGAGTTCTAGGTGGCGAAAACTCGTGCTTAATTTCTTTTTCTTCGCAAAATGAAATCATATCCTTATTTTTGAACTCACCGCCTCTATCGCTTCTTATCTTTTTCACATTAACGCCATATTGATTTTCAACTTGTTTTATCAGTTTAGCAATTTCAATAGCGCTATCATCCTTATGTGCAAGAAATAAAGTCCAAGTATAACGAGAAAAATCATCAAAAATCACGCAAGCATAGTGACGCCCACCAAGGCTCGTAGTACGACTACGACCAAACAAATCAATGTGTCATAATTCTAAAACTCTAGTCGTGCTTATTTCATTTTTAGGTTTAAGTGACTCGCGTGTTTGTTTGCCTTTTATACAAGATTCACACAACTGAAAGTTGTCTAAATCAAGTGTAGGCAATCCTCATATTAGGTTCTTTCGTTGGAGTTTTTCTAGTGTAGAAATGCCAATATGTCCTAAACGTCTATGCCACAAATTTATGTTAGGTTCATTTAACATGAAACACTTAACCTTAGCGTCTAGCATATCATCCATAGAAAGCGTAAAAATGTTTCCTTCCCGTTTTCCTTTTAAGACTGTTTATCCATTTTTATTTATTATATTAAAATATGGGTGAGTAAAGCACACATCGAAACCATTATCAATAAATTATGAAATGCTAAGAAGATTATAGGATAAGTTGCTTACCAAAAAGACGTTGGAGATTTGAAGAGTGCTTGGGTTTCCAATTGTACCTTTTCCGATGATCTTGCCTTCATTGTTGTCTCCAAAGGTCACAGATCCGCCTTTTGTGACCTTCTTTAATTTCGTGAACAAACTTGGGTCGCCCGTCATGTACCTCGAGCAGCCACTGTCAAGGAACCACTTTATAGATGTATCTTTTGATGTGTGGGTTCCCTGAAATGCAAAAATAATTTAGGTACCCTTTTAATTTTGGGTCCTTACAAGTTAGTTATTCACCTCTTAGTAAAAGTACCTTTCGGTACCCATACTTGGGTGATCCTTCTCGGTCTAGCAAATGGCAAGAATGCAGATGAAGGTGTAATGTAGTAGACATGTGGTGAGTGCACTTTGGGCCTTTGTCCAAGAACTCCTTTATACTCACTATATGTAGGACGTTTTTGATATGTCCTTATGTTAGTGTGCATAGTGCGTGATCTTGATGAATGAAATGGATGACGTATATGCATCACTTGTTTCTTCTCATATCTATATGGGCACAAAATTGTATTTCACATGACATGAGGAAGAAGTAGGGCGTGAGAAGGGGAGAGGGGATCTTTGCGTCATCTTAGACGCCGTTTTTTGTTTTGGGGTGTCTACTTTCTTAGACACTACGAACTTGGTTAGTTTAATGGATACTTTATTTGTTTCAATGTATCCTAAACCTGTTTTATCACTATCATGCTTTTGTGATAAGATAATACGCTCTAGCATGTTGAATCCCGTATCAAACTGTTTCATCATTTTCTCTAAGTCTGTATGCCTTGATTTCAAACTCGAAATCTCAGATTTCATTTCCTTATTTTGCGTGGTCAATGATGAGATCTCTGTCTTTAATGTAGTAATGATGCATGATGACTCTTCTTTTGAATCGTTTAATTGAGCGACAAGATTCTCGTTAGAAGATTCTAACAATTTCTTGTCTTCAATTAATCGCTTCTTTTCTTTCGCAAGAGTCTTTGTAAATTTATGCAATTCTAAGTACTGACTAAAAAGATCATCATAAGAAGGCTCAGAGTCAGAATCAGAGTCATATGATACCTCATTTGATGCTTTGGACATAAAGCATACTTTTGCAGTCTCCTCTTCAGTTTCAGTCTTGGAATCCGATGTATCACTCCAAGTGGAGGCTTTGAGAGCTCGTTTCCTTTGTTTAGGTTCTGAGACGAGTCTATTCTTGTTCCGTTCCTTGTCAGGGTATTTATTTGTTTGCTTGTCCTTATTAGGGCAGTCATATGATAGATGTCCAAGTTTACCGCATTCATAACATTTAACATCCTTATCGTTTGTCTTGTTCTTATTTCTTTTAGTCGAAGTAGTCTTATTCTTGTTTCTAAATGACTTTCTCAAGAATTTTCTTAAGCCTTTAGCCAATAAAATTAAGCCATCGTTATCCGATTCAGAATCACTATCATCTACATGATCGGATGAAGTAGAGACGTATTCATTTGATTTAAATGCAATAGCTTTACCTTGTTTTGATGATTCTGATTTTCTTATGGTGAGTTTGTTCTCGTAAACCTTAAGTGATCCAATTAATTCTTCCATCTTAATTGACTTGGTTTCTTTGCTTTCTTCTATTGCCGTTACTTTAGGGTCCCACTCGGATGGAAGGCTTCGCAAGACCTTTTGTACCTTTTCCTGTATAGTAAAGGCTTTTCCAAGAGACTTAAGAAAATTGTAAATGTTAGTCAAGCGAAGATTCATATCAACAATAGATTCATTAGGCGATAATTTAAATGACTCGAGTGTGGACATAAGCATGTTGATCTTGAACTCTTTTACTTGACTAGTGCCTTCGTGTTTCATTTCAAGTATTCTCCATATTTCTTGAGCACTAGAACAATTTGAGACATAGCTAGACTCGCTTTTACTTAATCATTTAAAAGTAACTGCATAGTTCATGCTTAGTCTCTTTTTATCCTCACTAGAATACTCTTCTTTAGGCTTAACGACCTCTAGTATGACTCCATCTACAGTGGATAACTTTGATGGAACAAAAGGACCATCTTCTATAATTGACCAAAGATCAATATCAATTGCCATAAGAAAAAGCTTTATTCTTAATTTCCATTGAATGAACGACTCATCGCCAAAGAGAGGAGGCCTTTGACTCGACATACCTTCTTGTTCGGTTTTGAAATTTGTGGTTGCCATCTCATGTAGATCGTTGGATCCGTTTTGATGTGAGTGTCCTGCTCTCTGATACCACTTGTAGGATCTGCAAGGCACCACTAGAAAGGGGGGTTGAAAAGTGGATGCGGAAAATGTGGTTTTTAAAATAGTTTTAAACCAAAAACCCAACTTTTGAAAACAATTTCTGTTTTCAGGACCAGTTTTAAAATATTTTCAAAACTAGGTTTCAGGTCTTCAAAAATTCTGAAATTTGCAAAGCACATAGCCTCAGATGTTATGAGTATCTCCTAAAAAGTTCAGTTTTAAATTCAACCTCTAACCCCTTGAAAATTTGTTGGTGGTCAGATTGCGCAAATCTGCCTGAAACAGTAGACTGATTTGAAAAATTAATTCCTATTTTTACGTAACTCAAAATGCTATGAAAATTTAAATATTAACCCCTTATAAGTTCTATTTAAATGTGTTGAAACATTTTTGAAATTTTCTTTTGGGAATTTAGTCAAATACGATCAAAGTCTCAACCTTTGCAAGCCTGAAAATCAGACTGCACTAGTCTCAGAACTTTAAACGTTTAGATGACTTATACTTGTCCAAAAGGGTTGAAACTTGTGTCAAAAGAACCCTAAGACATGTGGCTATGTTTCCTGAAAGTTTTGTAATTTTTGAAAATCGTTTACTATTTTTACGAACGTAATCAAAAATGATAAACAGTGTTGAAACTGAAAGTAAGTGCTGAAAGTAAATGACACCAAGAATTTAATACTGGTTCGGTTATAAACAACATACTCCAGTCTTCGAGGACACGTTCCTCGGTTCACACTAATCACACAACACAAAAACACCTTACCAAAGGGTTGATGGAGTTACACACCAACTCCAACCCTTTACAAACTTTGTATATGAATACAATGCACACGAACACCACCACCTTGCAAGTCTAAGATTGATCACACCTTGATCAATCTTTTATAATGATAAAAGAATATATGGTGGTCTAGATGAAGCCTATTCAAGTATATGAATGTAATTACAATAGGATTTTAGGGAGAAGAAAGAAAGAGAGTGTAGAAGGAGAAGGCTAAAAACATTTTGATGCTTCAAGATTGCAAGGCTTGTTCTTGTTTTTTTTGCTCTTCTTCCTTCATTTTTAACAATGTGGCCGCCCCCCTTTCTCTTCTTCCCTTCTTGAAAATTATCTTCTAAGTCCTTGGAAGAGTATATGGCATCATTGTGACATGTCTTTGCTTACTTGTCATCTCCTCATTGGATGATCATTAAGCTCTTGCTTACTTGGCACTCATTGATTGGTTGGATGTTGTCATCACTTGATGACTAGGAAAATTTGAGGATACCACTTAAAACATGTACCAAAATCATCATAAAATAGTTACCATAACTTCCAAGATCATCACATAAAGTAAGCAAGACAATTTTCTCCAAAAAGGATGCAAAATTTTGGCCATTACATGTCTTGCACATGCTGAAATTTCAGCATGTGTAACATCCACCTCTTATTCAAAATATTGCCTATTTTGTATTGATTTAATCCAATAATTCAATCATCATTTAGTGCAAGACATCTTTATCAAATTTTGGAATAAAAATTAGACATTAACAAGGCCAAAAATTCGGCCATATACATTCTGATATTCAAAATATCACAATTTTAATTCCATAACTTATTCAAAATACTTCCAAATTGTCTTCTAATTAATCCACCTTAATCAAGACACAAAATATAGCTCATTAAGAGTTAAAATTCAGCCAGCCTATGATGCACATGCTGAAATTTTCAGCATGTGTTACAAATGAGACATAAGTTTGAAATGTTACCTTGTGTAGCTCCTTCCTTTATGTCATCAACATTTGATGCTTCATTCTTGACCAATCATTATGCCAACAAGGCTCCACATATGCTCCATCTCAGCTGATATAGGCGTGTGACATAGAGTTGTGCATGTGCTGAATTTTATTTTTGTAAACTTTATAAAATAGTGCACATTTAATAATACACACATGGTATATTCCAATCAGCCCTTAATTGAATTTTCTAGAACACTTTGAGATATATGAAATATGTAAAAAGTGTCTAGATACATGTTGTATGATGTGCCAAAAATGTTCCATGTGTCGTGTACGTATAAAACTGAATTTTCGATGTTTATCGATTACCCGAATTTTTCTCTAATTAAATTCTAAATTTTTGCACATGTTATGTATATTATGTTACACATAATATACATAAATTAAACTTTAATATTCAGCTCATAAGGCTGATTAAAGTAGCGCCTAAACATGTGACAAAATTGAAATTGGAATCTCCACAATTTGGCCTTAATGTGGGGTGATTTGTTTGTGCCAACATAGAATGATTTTATGGCTGCACATACCATGTAAGCCACGAAATTTATGGCCATTTTTGAAGTGTAGGGGTTGGCCATCTATTTATGGCAAGTACGTGACACGTTGGCGAAGTTTCAGTATTCGCCCGATACGACAATTTTTGGTTTATAACCTTTTAACGTGTCGTAATAAATTTTTCATCACCATGACTTATATCATATGATATAAGACCTGAATATACTCATAAATATGAGTTAAATATAGTGGTGTGACGTTAACATACGTACGTAAAATATATAACGTGTCGGTAGTACGTTGGAATATATGTGTATGTGCCTTTTTCAAACAATCTGAATATATATATACACACACACACACACACACATATATATATATATATATATATAATATGGCGTGTAAATGTGTGGAGAGGAGAGTGAAAGACTTTTCTTTCTTCATCTTTTTGCCTTTGTGCCTTTTCCAAATATTGCTTCCTTTAATGAACTACTTAGTTTAATTAATTAAGTACTTCACTTAATGAACTAGTTTAGTTCATTAATGGTGACACCTGAAAATAGTTCAAACACAACAAATATTTGCCATTTGATGTAAGTTTTAAAGCTTCATAGCTCGTTGGTACGGCAACATTATATATGAACTATATAAGGCAAGTTATATGCAATATGTCATGCATTGCTTTGTAACACGTTTAAATCATGTATTTTAAAATCACTCAAACCCCTTTTTCTCTAAAAGAATGGCCAAAAGAATTATGCTCATGAAGGAATATAAAATGTTCAGAATGAAGAGCGGTGAGAAGATTGAGGAGACAATCGACCAATTCACACGAATAGTGAATCAACTCTCCATGTTGGACAAGAAAATCTCAAATGAAGATCTTGTCTCAAAACTCCTCAACTCTTTGCCAAGAGAATGCACACCTAAGTCACCGACATCACTGAATCAAAGAAACTCAAGAATCTTACCCTTGATGAGCTATCCGATAATCTTCTTACTCATGAAATTCTTATTGATGAACAAAATAGGATGAACCCTATCAAGTCCACACAAACATCACTAGAAGTTACTCTTCTAGTGAAAAAATTTAGAAGAATGGCAACAATAAATAAAGCTCAAGCAAGAAATTTTTTAAAAGACCACCTAAGGAAAAAGAAGCAAGTGAAAATTGCTATAGATGTGGCCGACCGGTCACTTCATTGCCGATTGCCACGTCAAGGAGCCACAAAAACAAGAAAAGAAGGTCTTTCCTCAAAAGAAGAATGCTCTTAATGCGGAGGTAACTACGTGAGATGATCTCCTTTCCTAATCGGAAGGAGAAGAAAGTGAAGATCAAGATGTTGGATTTGTTGCAATAGTTGAAAATCCAAAAGCTCAATGGTCTCATGACAATTGAAGATGACCTTGAAGTAAATTCTAATCCTTCTAATTTACAAGATGAAATAGGAGATTTGCAAGATAATTTTGAAAAACTAAATTTAAAGTATAAACATTTGAAGAAAGAGTTCAATAAGTGTATTTTAGAAAATAAGAGCTTGCATGATAAGAAAATTTTGATGTTTCAAGATCATGGCATCATACTCACCATGCAGAAAACCTTAACTCTTAAAAATGTGGAAATTAGGAAAGAATGTGAGAAACTAAGGTTAGATTTACAAAGACTAAGCAATGGTAAAAATAATCTAGACAAACTACTTGGAAACCAAATAATTGAAAATGATAAATCCGGTTTAGGATTTAATTCATCACATTCTTCCATTAAGCCTAAGTCATTAAAGAAAAAGGCAAACAAGAGAAAAACACAACATGACTTATCACCTTCTAAACCAAGGCATGTACCCACTTGTTTTCATTGTAACAAAGTAGGACATGTGAAGAATGCATGTAGAGCTAGATTTGGAAGTATGTGTGTTTGGAAGCCTAAGGGCCGACAAACTAACCCTAAAGGACCCAACCATCAAAATGTACCAATGCATAAATCTCTTGGTTTTGTAGGCTCTCAAGATAAATGGAGTAGCCAAAGAAGAAGAAACCAAATAGCTTATGGACAGCGGATGTTCAACACACATGACCAGAGACAAAACATTGTTCACCAAGCTCAAGCTTCAAAATGGTGGAACGGTGCATTTTGACAATGGGAGAGCCAAAATCCTTAGACATGGAGAAATTGGTAACTCTTCTTTCACTATTAATAATGTACTATATGTAGAAGGGCTTAAATATAATTTGATAAGTGTTAGCCAACTATGTGATGCTAATTTTCAAGTTGAATTTGTGAAAAGAAAATGCATTGTGAAAAGGAACGATAAGATTGTTTTTGAGGCTATAAGGAAAACTGATGTTTACAAATTTAGTACACATAATTTGATATCACAAAAAGTTTCTTGCCTAGTTGCCAAAAATGATTTGACTCAACTATGGCATAGATGACTTGAACATATTAGCTTTAAAAATTTCAAAGAGATTTGCAAAAATGAAAAGGTCCAAGGTCTTCCAAAACTGAATTTCAAAAATCATAGCTTATGTGACACTTGTCAAAAGGCAAAGCTTGTTAAAACAAGCTTCAAGCCCAAAAGTGAAATCTCCACCACCAAACCTCTACAATTGCTTCACACGGATTTGTATGGGGACATTGGTACGGCAAGTCTAGGTGGAAAACATTACACCTTTGTGGTAGTAGACGACTTCTCTAGGTACATTTGGGTAATGTTTTTAGCCAAAAAGAATGATGCATGCCAAGAGTTTATAAAACTTTGTATGAGATTAGAAAATCAAAAAGAAGACACAATTAAGGAATATTAGAATTGATATAGGTGGTGAGTTTGATGGTGAGTTTCAAGAATTTTGTGTATCTAAAGGGTATGGACACAATTTCTCGGCTCCAAGGACTCCTCAACAAAATGGTGTTGCGGAAAGAAAAAATAGAACACTTCAAGAAATGAGTAGAGCCATGCTAAATGAATTTGAGCTACCCAAGTATTTTTGGGCTGAAGCGGTAAACACCGGTTGTCATGTGATCAATAGAGTTTATTTGAGATCATCTCCCAAAAAGACTCCTTATGAGTTTTGGAAAGGTAGAGTACCAAATATTGGTTATTTCAAGGTATTTGTTTGTAAGTGTTTTATACTTAACATCAAAGATAACTTGAATAAACTCGATTTCAAAGGAGATGAAGGAATCTTTATGGGACATGCTCAATATAGCAAAGCATTTAGAGTATCTAACAAAAGGAGTATGAAAGTTGAAGAGTCAATTCATGTCAAGTTTAATGAACTCCTTGAGAATGAACAATGTATAAATGATAATGATGATGAGGAAATAATTGAAGTAAGTCAAATAGAAAAATTTAAGAATCCAAAAGGGGATATTGTTATTGACCTTAGGATTGATCCATTTGAACCTAAAGTTGAAGATGAAGAAGTAAGAGGAGATATTTCAAATTTACCCGAGTCATATAAGTATTGAAAAGACCATCCTAAATAATTAATATTAGGTAAAACTAGTCAAGGCATAATGACTAGGAGGAAATTTAATGAAAATGCTTTCATTTCACAAGTTGAGCCTAAAAATATAAAAGAGGCAATAAGTGATGAGATTGGGTATTAGTCATGCAAGAAAGGCTAAATCAATTTGAAAGGAGTGATGTTTGGGAATTGGTGAATAAACCTAGTGATCATCCTATAATTGGCACTAAATGGGTATTTAGAAACAAAATAGATGATAAAAGAAATATCACTAGAAACAAAGCGAGGTTAGTAGCTCAAGGATATAGACAAGAAGAAGGTATAGATTATGACGAGACCTTTGCCCCTGTAGCTAGGTTAGAATCTATTAGGATGCTATTAGCATATGCATGCTACAAGGATTCAAACTATATCAAATGGATGTGAAATCTGCATTCTTGAATGGAATAATTCAAGAAAAGGTGTATGTAGCTCAACCACCAGTGTTTGAAAATCATGATTATCCAAATCATGTATTTAAACTAAAAAAGCCCTTTATGGACTTGAACAAGATCTTAGGGTATGATATGAAAGATTAAGTAACTTCCTACTTGAAAATGAGTTTTCAAGAGGAAATTTGACACTAATCTTTTTATTAAAGAACAAGAAAACCATCAATTGCTTGTTCAAATTTATGTGGATGATATTATATTTGGTGCTACAAATGATTCTCTTTATGAGCATTTTGCTAAATTGATGGAAGGAGAATTCGAGATGAGCATGATGGGTGAACTCAATTACTTCCTTGGTCTTCAAATCAAGCAAACTCAAGATGGAGTATACATATATCAAACAAAGTATACAAATGATTTACTCAAGAAATACAAGTTTGAGGATGGAAGAAGTGTGAGCACACCAATGATCACAAGTACAAAGCTTGACAAAGATGAAAAAAGAAAGCCTGTTGAGGTAACCAAATATAGGGGTATGTTTGTTAGTTTACTTTATTTGACAGCTAGTAGACCGGATATTTTGCATGTTGTGTGTTTATGTGCTAGATTTCAAGCATCTAGTTGCCTTTAAACGTATCTTTAGGTGCTTGAAAGGAACCTTGAACTTTGGGTTGTTTTATCTCAAAAATGGTTGTTTTGATTTAAGAGGGTATAGTGACTCCAACTATGCCAGAAACCTAGTCGATAGAAAAAGCACCTCCGGGACATGCCAATTCCTTGGAGATTGCTTAGTTTCTTGGTTTTCCAAGAAACAAAATAGTGTGTCACTTTCAACAGTGGAATCCGAATATGTATTGGCTGCTTCGTGTTGTACGCAATCACTTTTGATTATCAACACCTTAAATGATTACAATGTTAAGTTTGATAAAGTTCCAATCTTATGTGACAACACTTCAGCCATAAGTATAGCACAAAATCCAGTTCACCATAATAGGACAAAACATATTGAAGTGAGGCATCACTTCATAAAGGATTGTATTCAAAAAGGATTAGTATGTGAAGAATTCGTTCCAACCAATGACCAACTAGCGGATATTTTTACCAAATCCCTCCCTACTGAGACATTTGAATCGATTAGAACAAGATTAGGGATGATAAATAATAGTTAAAGGGTCAAAACTGTCAAAACAGCAGATTCCAGCACACATCGATCGATCTATGTGGCAGTCTCAGAGACTGATGTTAAATCATACATCGATCGATCGAAGTCACAAACATCGATCGATCGATGTCGTCGGGCAGTAAGATTATAAAACCTGCGGAAAACATGATTTCTTTTACTATTCATCTTCTATCTTGCGTTCTCAGCCTAGAATCACATTCTTCTTCAAAATCCAACCTCATCACCTCAGAATCTCCGCACCAAAATATCATTTTCTCTTCATCCTAGTTGATTTCTACTCAAATTTCCCATCTTTCCTTACTCATATTGAAAATCTTTGAACCATAACCCTCCAATGGCTCCAAAAACAAAACCCTCATCCAAAAGGCAAAGAACATCTCATAAGGAAGAGAATGTGCCTGAACAATCTCATCCTCAAGTCCCAACAAGGTCTAGAACACAAGGAATGAGGAAGAAGACAACCTCCTCTCATGAAGCCATGTTAAGTGAGACAAGGGGAAAGCTCACACTAAACAAGTTTTCATGAGTCAAGTCCGGAGAGTATAAGGATGCTTTGAAAGAGCCAACTAGCCCAGGAAAATTTGCTTACATCTCACTTGGAGCTCAATTGTTATTCAGTGAATAGGAAAACAAGAAGAGGCCTACCATTCCATTGAAATTGCTCAAAATTGAAGATATTATGAGCAATGAGGAATTAAGGCCGATCAACGATTGGTTTGATGATCAAAATTGGAGACCTATTTGGGAGGTTTCTCAAATGGCAAACATGTCCACCCGTTACACTAGAATGTTTTATGCTAATCTATGGGTAGACTACCGTAATGGAGTGCCATATTTTTTAAACTCAGTGATAGATGGTCAGTTGTTAGAGTAGCTCTGAGACAATAAATGAGTTGCTTGGAGTTTCTAATAAGAGTTGGGAGGATTTTGATCCATGGAGGTGGGATACTTATAAGTATCAAATACCCAAACATGAGGTTAAAACCTTCCTTGGATTTCACCCCACTAAAAACACTAATGACATGCCTTTAGTGTACCGAGTCTTGCTCGCCATTGTCACTTTTTGTGTTAATGGGAAGTCGGCTAAACTCCCGAGCAATTTGGATTTTTATATTGCTTACCGTATTGCTATGAGGGAAACCGTGAATTTTGGTAAGATTGTATTCGCGAATATGATGGAAACCGTCACGAAGAAATCAAAGGCGCATCCATATAGCAATCTAATTTATAGATTGCTCAAAAAGGCTAATATGGAGTTGGATGAGGAATATACCAAACAAATCTCCAATAAATATTATTACACCAAGGCCAACATCCAACAGATACAGAAGTCGCAAAAAGAAACGCAGAGGCGGGGTGGTCAAAATAACCAAGAGGAAGAAGAAGCTGAAGATATCCCACCCGCAGATCCTAGTCCTCCAACACAACTCACTGAGCCATCCACTGAACCCCTACAACCTCCAATGCAACCCATTTCTACCTCCCAAGCGGACAAAGGAAAAGCTCCCATGGAGAAAGCTAGTGATTCAGAGGGCCATTCAATGGGAGGCTGAGATTGAGGAGATAAACCCTACACTTAGCCAATGGGGGGAGGAATTAACTAAGGAAGTTGTACGAATTGATGACTTGGAGAAGGAGAACACAAATCTCACAAACGGGGTCAAGACTTTAGAGACGGATCTAAATCTTCAAAAGTCCAAATACCAAAAACTGAAGACGAAGCTCAAAGCGGCTCTATCCGGATTATGTTTCTCTTCCGATGAAGCGTAGGGTTCTTAGTTCTTCTCATTCCTCTCATAGCTATAGGGTTGTTTTTAGAAGATTGAGTTTACCTATGTATCTCAAAACTTGGTATTTTCTTAATGTTATTTTAATCCTTTATTTTCTTATCTTTGCTATTTGTTTGATGTTTTCAAAAAGGGAGAGAAGTTGATAAGTCGGTTTAATAGTTGATAGTTGATAGTTGATGTTGCATAAAGTAATGTTTTGCATAAATATGTTGCATAAGTTGATTAAGTTGCATAAATTGGTTTGATGTTGCATAAGTTGCATAAGTATGCATGAGTTGGTTTAAGTTGGTACGATATGGCATGGTTGGCAAATAATTGGATTTGGCATGAATTTGTTTGGTGGTGACATTAAAAGATGCTAATAGGTGTTCTTGATCTTGACATTGTTTGCTTGGTAATATAAGTTGCATCATGAGTTGCTTGATGTGAATACAAAATGCATGCTTGATATGCTTGGTAACATCTAAAATGATTGGCATTGGCATGAGTATTATGGTATGCTTGTTTGATAGCACACATGTTGAAAATATGAAATTTGGTGCATGGGTTGAGGGAGAACACTTTGATATAGTCATCATATTTATTGATTTTGGGAAGATTACATGTTAAGGGGGAGTGTTTGATATGTTCATGTGATGAGGGAGCATGGACTAAGGGAGATTTGTAGAATATCAAGTTTAGATGTAAATTTAACAAGTAAAAACATCTTTTGAATCATGGTTTTGAAATCATCAAAAAGGGGGAGATTGTTAAGATATAAATTATTTTGATGATGTACAGATGTTTTAAATAAGTTAAATTTATACTTGGGACTTGATACAAAAAGAGAAAATTACACTATGTCAAAAATGGTTGAGATTGGAACTTATTGTCCAACATCGATCTCTCAGACTGAGGACATCGATCGATCGATGTCACTTCAGTCTTTCACTTCGATCGATCGATGTCAGGCAGGAAACTTTCTATCCAACATTGATCTCTCAACCTGGGGACATCGATCGATCGATGTCACTTCAGTCTCTCCCCAGAGAGACTTCGATCGATCGATGTCAGGCAGAAAACTTTCTGTCCAACATCGATCTCTTAGTCCAGGGGACATCGATCGATCGAAGTGACATTAGTCTCTCCAAGAGAGACTTCAATCAATCGATGTCTAATAGTTTCAGAAACTGCAAAGTTTCTGGAGGACATCGATCTCTCCCCCAGGCACTTCGATCGATCGATGTCCCCCAGAATTCAAATTTTTATGAACTTTGGAACAAAATCTAAGGAAGATTCATGGCATTTTCTCTATCTAATCTTGCTCAAAATTTTTGTAGACTTTACTACATCATAATACATGCTTCCTTGACTATTGTATACATATCTAAGCAATCCTAGGTTGACTATTGAGGATCAAATCACTCCATAGGGTGGCTAAAGACTATTTGGACATTATCTTGACATTTGGTGTAGTTGAAGATATGGTGGAGGCTTAAAAAATGTGGTGAACATCATCTGTAAATAGAAAAAGCATGGATGAGGCAAATACATACTTTCACCATCATCAAGCTTCATCATTCATTGTAGTATACTTCTCTCATATTTGTAAAAGTGCTTAAAGCTTGTTAAGCTTTTCTTTGTTCTTCATTGTTGTATATTGAGAGATAGAGAGTCTAACATAAGAGGAACCATAAATATTTGATCTCTTGCTTGTGTTTAGACTAGTGAGAAAATGTGAATCTTACTATTTCCTTCAACCCACTGTGAGAAAGTTCTTAAGAGAACTTTGTTGAAGTTGTGAGGCAGCAAGAAGTTGTTCTTGCTAGAGCTGTAGTTTCCGTAGTTGCACAAGTGTATTTTGTGCAAGAAGTTGCTGTTTTGGTTGCTTACACTAAGGTGTTAGTGTAAGTTTTGTTGTGGTTGTTCTTATTAGCTTTAATAAGAAGAGTAGTTGTTGAAAATCCACTTTGGCAACTAAGTGGTAGTGGAGTAGAATCATTTATGATTCGGACCACTCTATATCCGGTGTACACATGTATTGCTTCTCATCTCCCGTTCTTGCTTTGATTTTGAAATTACATTTGAGTTGAGCCACAAAAGAAAATTCCGCAAAATTACCCAACACTCTATTCACCTCCCTCCCCTCTAGAGTGTGTTACAACCAAACATTTCTACATATTCGGAGTTTCCATTTTAAATCACACTATACATCTACGAGAATACCCGATGATCACTTAACATGTGGATGTTATACGTAACAATTAATATTATTACGTAACATATGTGACATATAACATTAATATACATAATGTCCACCTTATGATTAATTCGTATAAATTTAATCAACTGCTACGCATTACATGTATCTTGAATTAATCCGAACAACCTTTTCTCCTAGAGAGCGTTTCTATACTCTTATACTTCTGCTTCTTATTTCTTCTAACTGCTTTCTTTTGTTTCAAAGTTTCTTCCCCTCTTTTGTGCCCCAATTATTACCTAGTTCATTAAATGTCCGAAACTTGATTCACAAACGAATTATACGTGACAACATCAATATTTCCTTTTTATCTTGCTTTCTTTTAGAACAGCAAATAGGACAATCTGGATATAAGGGAAAATGAGTAAGTTTTACCCATGGAAAAGCCACAGAAGATCATAAAGACGTAATGACATTTCTTTTCGTCAGCTGTATTATCAAGCTCTATTAACTTTGGTTTTTGGAAAGAGAATATAGAGGAAGGATCCCTTCTTGATGAGGAAGTAGTCAATGGTATCGAACATCATCCCTCCCAAAGTACTTTCTTGGACGTCTCTTCACGTTCTTCTTTTGTCTTTTTACAGGACCTAAGAAGAACTAAGAATCACATGAGTGATCATCAAAATCTAAGAAAATGCGAAAAAGGACTTATCTTGTACTAATTCACTTTGTCCTCCGGAGTCAAGGTACTTTGTATGGCTTCAATGAAGTGCTGCCATGAAGATGCTCGAGTTTTACTGCTTTAATTGTCCTTGTAGTATCATACTGGAATCAATAGCGATTTAGAAAGACAGATATAAGTGTTCTGTGTATTGTCTCAATGATCTTATAAATCACATCAGAGTAACGATGTCCTCTATTTGCCCTGTCTCAATGATCTTATGTGATCCAATTAGAGTATTCCCGATTAAGTGATAATCTTTTTGATATTTTTAATGTGAACATTGCAATTTATTATGAAATTATAGCATGAAAATGCATTGGGAATGAAAAGCAAAGAAGAAAAAAAGATATCCTCTTGGACAATGACCAGGTGTGAAACCCTGGAATTGATGTGTCTGAATAGAACAAAGACAATTCAGAATCATTTCTCACCATCATCTCTTTTGAGAAAGATAATAATGATGGCAAAAGAAATGACTTTAAATTCTCTTTGTTCGATTTGGACACAACAACAATGCCAGGAATCCACACTTCATAGCTGTCCAAAGCGGCACCTTGCCAGGCTGACTCAACATAGTAATCCCTTTACCAGCGATTTCGGACACCATTACAAACTTCACCAACCATACGTACTTCCTCTACTTCCTTTTGCGGTCTCTATTACTCTTTTGGAACGGAGACAGTGCTGTAAACGGTAGAAATTTAGAAAATAATGGACCAAGAATTGAAGGAAAGAAGAACAACATATTGGAGGCTGAATTCAAGTTTTATTCAGACTTAGTTTAGCAATGTACAATGATGCCTCATACAGAGAAGGCAATGCAACGGTCTAATAGTATACAACGTCTATAATACAAAGAAGTAACTGCTATATTCGGCTCCATATAGCAGACTGCCCTAAACCATTAAGATAATGGATTATTAAGTGCATGCTCTGTGTATGTGCAGTATATGTGTGTGTGTATTTACATATGTATTCTACTGTTCATTTCTACACTCCTCTTCAAGCTTATTGTAGATTTTTTTTTATTTTAAATATAATAAGCTTGAAACATTAAAACAAATAGGTTTGAAAACTTAATAGATACTGGTTTGAACCACCTTGGTCTTCGATGAGGTATACTTCAAATGACGTTTTTATCTTCCAATTTTGAATTGTAGTTGATATCTAAAGAGATTTTTGACAAGTCCTGAAAAATGATTGTCCAGATCTTGTTGTGACTGATTGCTTCTGTGACTGATTGCTCCTTCGTCAGTTTTTATTTCTTCCAATTTCCTTCCTATTCATCATATGTGAAACCTTGTACGCTTCCGTGTGTAGTTGCAAGAAATCTTTGTCCTGCTACATTCTTCAAGTACCTAAAAAAAACCTTACAACAATCTTGAAAGTTTTGATTAGCAAGATAAATAATACAGTCATTTTATATTATACCATAAAAGTGTAAGATTAGCAATTAGTTGCTACACAATTTCACTCATAGTGTTGCAAATAAAGTTTAGAATGTAAAGGCCATGGTGAAGACGTGATTTTCTTCAGATATATCCTTGGTTTCTTATCTTCTAAGACAGGCGAAACTTGATCACAGGAGCTGCAAGGCCTCCTCAAGGCACATTCGATGAGAAGAACATAGCCTTGTCACAAATTCAAGGTCAACAACTAAAAAGGTGACTGGAAATTGTATACGTAACGAGTTTGAAGAAATATTATGGACTTCACATAACCAATTATGACACCCTTAAGCATATCTTTGACAAACTTAAAGCATGAAAAATGACATTCTCCTTCAATAGATTGGTGATATTGGCCATATTTTGTAAAGTTGAATCCAATATTGTGAGATTGATTATGTCATACATATATGTCTTTTTCAAAAACACTTCTGAAACAAGAAATAGTCTGGATATAAAGAGTTTTTTTCTTATATCAATCTCCAAGGCCCATTTTCATTTATCTTTGATCCTGAAAAGATTTTTCACTAAAGCCACTTATTTCCTAAGCTCCAAAGTGCATACAATAATCCCCAAGTATATTTTTCAGTTATAGGAGTTCCTGACTTTTATGTCTAATCAGCTATAAAAGTAGAAGGAGGTCCTAACTCAGACTACATTTACCAAAAGCCTTATAATTAAAGACAGGGGAAAGTCTAAAGGTCAATATGAAATAGATATCACTACCTGATAAACAAGGTTAAATCCTGCTTGCATCGCTTCGAAAGTTTCACAAGTCATCACAAAATAGATATCACCACCTGATAAACAAGGTTAAATCCTGCTTCCATCGCTTCGAAAGTTTCACAAGTTATCACAAAACAACGTTTTTCTCCTTCTCAGTCATCTATATATATTGCTGGCTAAGTCATTAAGATCAACCCAAACAAATACAAAGAAGGATTCGTCTTCCATCTTAAAAACAAGACAAGCATCTAGAACAATGTCATACATAGAACAAAAGCAAGAAGCAGTTCATATTAGTTGATGACAAGTTGCATTCCACTAGTTAAACAATAACAAGGACATGGCGTTGTTGGTTATTAGTTAGTTGTACGAGCATCAAATCAAGAATTAAACATGTTGATGACAAATTACCAGACATGAAACATAACATGTAGATATCCTTAAGCCTTTAAGAGGAACGAAAAATTTTTAAGTGGAGAAATGTCATTCATTAAAGAGATAAAGACACAAGATATAACTCAACATCAACCACGAATAATATGACATTCCCCAGCAGAACAAATAATGGTAACAACCTAAGTGATTTTACCACAATTGTCACCAAATAGTTCCGGTTAGTTATTTCTCCATCAAAGCTAGAAAACGTTAGTCAAAACAGATTTCATCAATTCAGACATATGAGTATTCATGTTTTAATATATATATATATATATATATATATATATATATATATGTAACAACCCATATTTAAATAATAGGAAAAAGTTGTTGGAAGTAAGCAGCATACTACTTTAACCAGAGGAAGGGAAAAAATGACAGAGATAAAAAGATCTAGTTGTTAGTTTGATATACCTGACTCGTGTTGTGGAACTGTAACATATTTACCTTTACTGATTACAAAAAAATACTTCTTATAAGAGCAGGAATCTTGTATTCATATGTCCTCTTCTGCACTGTTGTAGGAACTTTATTAGATACCGCCTTGAAAGAGTCAAGCTTGACTGTCCCTTTTTCTAGCAGATAAAACCATTTATCATCAAGTGCCACAAACTCAATTTTCTCTCGTGCAGTCTATCGAACACTTTGTGCGCATCCTTCACGCTTTCAAATTCAACATAAATTCCCAAGCTTGAGAGACCCTGAATCGCTCAGTAAACTTCATTGTAACGGGTAAATCTAAGTCTATTGACCGAACCGAATTGAAGGAATGAGCCTAATATTGGTTGGTTTAAGCAACATGTTTGCAAAAGATCTTGGAAGGAAGATAATGTTGGGAAGGTGAAAGGGAAAAGAGAGAGAGACCATTGGAGTAATTCAAGAACACTGTGGATTCTTTGGCTATTAATACTGAAGGGAATACAAAAATAAAATTCTAAAAGATAGGAGAATCTCAACAGCAATGAATAAGTTTTGAACGACAAAATGGTTCCCCAGAGAAATTTTGGTAGACACAATGTCCAATTTTTTTTAATTCCAACAAAAATGGGACACTTCATCAGTCAACTCAGGCAACATCCCACAGCTATCACCACTTAAATGCAACATGATCGAAATTCATCCAAACACGTTACCACCAAAATAAATGTGGGGTCTGTTACAAAAGAGGGTCAGAAGGATAGAAAAGTTTTCGCAAGAGAGGTTTGATAGTATTCATAGGAAAAAGGAAATATACATATGCATTTATACACAGGCTCACATGGTGGTGTTTTTTGGCCCTTTTTTTTGTTTTCATTTTAAAACCCAAAAAAAACAACACATCCATTATCATGAAAAGAAAGGGCCTTGAAATGCACTCCAAAGAGGTCTGTGTGTATCGAACAAGCCCACATATACGACAAACGGAGGAAGTGCCACCTGTCGATCATCCATGCAAAGAGGGACTCTGTTGACACGTTAAAAACAATTCAAAGGAACGGGGCGACACGTCAAAATAATTAAAAAGGATGTGACTTCACGAAACTTCGTCAAAAACTTTTTTCCTTTTTTACTGTAATGCATCTTTTCTAATCAGTACTACCCCTTCTTCAGACGTCATTTTTCCAAACATTCTCTCTCTCCTTTGTCTTCCTCCTCCTTTTCTTTCTTCTCACTAATTTCTGTTTTTCTCAATCAATAACGTAACCTTGTCTTTCCTCTGCTCATTTCTCTTCTTCAGTATGAGGACTAGTCGAAAAATTCAAACTTTCAAGCTCAATGGTTTTGTGACTCTTTCTTCAGAACAAGCAAATATCAGTTCTTATGTAGAGACATCAAATGAAATTGTGGAAACTTCATATCCAGCAAAGGCCCAAGTAAACATAAATCCAAACTAATTGACAAGTTCTCTATGTAGAAATCAAGCAATTAGTTCGTGTTGGCTTTTCACTCAAAATGTATGCTTCTGACATATGAACTTGGTTTTGTGCTTAGTAAAAATATGCAGAAGAAGAAGAAGGTTCATAGGAATCATTTTGCATGCATACTCAAATTTTCAAGAAAGCAGCAAACTTTTTTCCTTGATTTTATCTTTAAGTGGATGAATTTCCTCTATTGAAGATTGTTGCAGCTCACCAAATATTTTGTGTCGTTTATTGTTGGCACAAGACTCGTGAAGAAGTTTATGCAAGATACTCACTCTGAAGATTTGTGGCCATGCTTTGAAGGCTCAACTGGCCCTTTGAAGAACTTTGCAGGCTTTCTGGCTTCTCTGGTCTTTGAAGATGGCACAATGGCCTTGAAATTTATGGCTCTAAGGTCTTGAAGGTTCTGTGACCTCTTGAAATTTCCTTGATTTTTCGGCTCTTGGCCAAGGCTCTCATAGCCTCTTTGAAAAAGATTTCAGCACTAAGCGAAAGCTCTTCATAGCCTCCTGGAAGTTTATAGACATAATGGTCTTTGAACAAATAGTGAATGGCCTGGAAGTTGTTTGGCTTCATGGATTGATATAAGATTTTTTTATATATATATTTTTTCCGGCTCTTGACGGCTAAGGCTCTGTGGCCTCTTAAAAGAAGAATAGGCTCTATGGCCTTGAAGAATTTTATGGCTCTATGGCCTTTTGAAGCATTTAAGGCTCTATGGCCTTGAAGAATTTATGGCTCTATGGCCTTTTGAAGCATTTGAGGCTCTATAGTCTTGATGAATTAATGATATTTTTTATTTGCCATTTTCCTGAGAAGATGAAACTACAGGTTTTGAAGATATATAGAGACATCACTGAAATACTTGCGAGAATTCAAAATGGCCCTTGAAGAGTTGCCTGGAAGAAGAAATTGGGGCAGACCTCTAACCTTCAACCAGGAGTCCTCTTTTGTTTCAACAAGATCTTTTGCTCTCGCATTTTTTTTCTTTCTTCTCGGTAAATGCTCGAAGCGTTGAAGATTATGGAGAGTGTTTAAGCTTGAAAGGTAAGTTCGTGGAACTTTCGAATATTGTTGAGCAAAATAATAATGGTGAGAGTTCAAATGCTTCTCAATTTTTCTTCACTCAATTTTTCTTCAGAACTGAGGCTGAGAGTTTTGTTTGGTAAACTTACTTCCAATCTTCTCTTCCTTTCAACCATAGCTCTGATACCATGTAAAAATTTAGAAGATAATGGACCATGAATTGAAGAGAAGAAGAACAACATATTGGAGGCTAAATTCAAGTATTATTCAAACTTAGTTTAGCAATGTACAATGGTGCCTCATATAGAGAAGGCAATGCAACGGTCTAATAGTATACAACGTCTATAATACAAAGAAGTAACGGCTATATTATGCTCCATATAGCAGACTACCCTAAACCATTAAGATAATGGATTATTAAGTGTATGCTCTGTGTATGTGCATTATATGTGTGTGTATTTACATGTGTATTCTACTGTTCATTTCTACATAAACATTTTAATTAAGAAATGTAGGCCATGTGCATATATAATACATTAGTTGTGATATTCTATGTAAGTAGAATTCTTTTACTTGGGCATATATTAACTCTTGTGTGTTAACTTTGCCCATTCAAGGACCAGGAGAGTTGTCGAATTGCAAACCAATGGTGATTTTTCTTTGTTAGTACAATATTCCCACTTACTGTTTTCATTCTTTGTTGCAGTCGGTACAAAAATAGAAGAAGCAAAATCCGATGATTGTAGCATGAAATGAATAGAGGCTGTTGGATCAAATCACAAATTGAAGGTCAAGATTGCAAGATGACAGATTGGAGAATGCTGTGGGAGTCTTGGACGGAAGTCACGTGGAATATCCGCATTTTGCGGGATCAAGACGCGCATGAAGTGCAGAAGGTGGAAGAGGTTCGATGGAGAAGAAGACTGGATGGCGGGAGCAGTTTAAACATAGGGAATGACGTTTATACCCTTTGTAATTCAGTTAGAGGAATGTTATTAGTAAGGGTAGAATATTCTTTTTACGTTATTTTTCTTCTTCTTCTTCCTTAAGCCAAAAGCTGTATAAATGTTGGTCGAGTTTGGTTGATTGGAACGATGAGAAAAAGGGTTTTCCTCTCCATTACTCTGTGCTTTTAGCTTGGTTTCAGCTCTCCAATCCGTTTGATATTGAATTTGTTGTCAGAATTGCTAATTTGACATGGTATCAGAGCCTTTGCAATCGATTGTTTGAAATAGCAATTCTAATTTTGCTTTTTTGATTGCTCTTTTGTTTGTGAATCGAAACCTCAAAGTCTGTTTTGTGGCTTCATCATCGAATACTCAGATAATAGGTGGATCTCAGGCCGCTGAGAATCCAATCAACAATCCTTTTTACCTTCATCCAAATGATAGTCCTGCTATCATTTTGGTGCAACCTCCTTTAAATCCTCATAATTACCACTCTTGGAGTAGGATGTTTCAGATGACACTGATTGTCAAGAATAAAATTGGCTTCATAGATGGATCACTTCAGCAGCCAACTCTTAATGATCCATAGTATCCAGTCTGAAGACAGGTAAACTCTATGATACACTCCTGGATTATGAACAGTGTAATTCCTTCAATTGCACAAAGTGTCATGTGGTATGATAGTGCTGTAGAAGTTTGGGATGACCTTAAACGTAGGTACGGTACTGGTGATGCATTTAGACTGTTGGATTTGTTGGAGAATTTTTATGCAGTAAGGCAATAGACTGATTCTGTAAATGATTATTTCACTAAAGTTAAGGTGTTGTGGGAGGAAATGATGACGTTGAGACCTATTCTGACTTGTACATGTCGTGGATGTAGGTCTGATCTAGGAGGCATAATGCATGACTTTGTTGAAACTGATTACGTTGTAAAGTTTTTGAAAGGACTAAATGAGAAATTTGATCCTGTAAAATCACAAGCGTTTGTGATGACACCGTTGCCTAAGATTGATGTTTTGTTTGCATATGGCTTTGAAGTATGAGAGGAAGCTAAATGGTTTAGCCTCTCAAGAAAGTTTTAGTAATAATTCTACTGCGCTTATGGTAGAGAACTCTGAGGCTGTGATTGCTAGTGCTAATGTGTATGTAAGTAGAAGAGGAGGTAATGGTTTCAGAAGAGGGAGTGGTAGGTTCTTCCCTGATAATTCTAACAGACCAATACGCACACATTGTGGAATGATTGGGCATGTTGAGCAAAGATGCTACAAAAAGCATGGGTATCCACCGGGCTTTAAGTTCAAGAGCCAAGAAAATCTAGCAGAGGTTGTGAATGGAGAGGTTGAGACTGCTCCTGTGGATCAGAGTGATAAAACAAAAAGCATGGGTATCCACCGGGCTTTAAGTTCAAGAGCCAAGACAATCTAGCAGAGGTTGTGAATGGAGAGGTTGAGACTGCTCCTGTGGATCAGAGTGATAAATCATATCAGACACCCTTGCTTACGCCTGAACGGACTCAGAGGTTGATAGCAATATTAAGCATGGATGATAAGAAAATGCCTGTGATGCCACAAGGAAGATCTGTTGCTGGAAGCCAGGGAGCAGTGATGTATGCACTCTTGGATAATGATCGAGTTAAGTGTCATTCTGATAATTTGAACATATGGATTCTAGATTCAGGGGCTACTGATCATATATCATGTAACCTCAATTTATTTCATTCCTTCAGGTCTGTTGAATGCATCTCTATAAAGCTACCCAATAATCTCAGCCAGCCACATTGGTTTTGTTGTTATAAATCCATGCTTGACCATACATAATGTACTCTATGTTCCATCATTTTCTTATAACCTTCTCTCACTTAGCAAGCTGCTTTCTATTATTTCTCTGTTTGTTCAATTCTTGGGAAATTATTGTGTCATTCAGGAACGTGTGTCCCTGAAGACGATTGGTTCAGCTGAATTACATAATGGATTGTATTATCTTCATGGTGTTTCTAAGTCAGAGGCTGTTTCTCCTCGTTGTATGTCAGTTGCTGATCAGCTTTCAAATAGTTCACTTCTATGGCACTATAGACTAGGTTATGCTTCATTTCCTAAAATAAAGGAGTTGCAACAATTTGATGATTCAATATGTGCTAATGATGTTTCAAGCAAATGTATTGTATGCCCGTTGGCCAAAATGAAAAGAACTCTATTTCCAGTATGCAAATCTTTGTCTAAATTCTCTTTTTATCTTGTCGACATTGATATGTGGGGTCCCCATAAACATCCAATAGTGTAGGATCTGCAAGGCACCACTAGAAGGGGTGGTTGAATAGTGGATGCGGAAAATTTGGTTTTTAAAATTGTTTTAAACCAAAAACCCAACTTCTGAAAATAGTTTCTGTTTTTAGGACCTGTTTTGAAACGTTTTGAAAACTAGGTTACATGTCTTCAAAAATTCTAAAATTTGGAGAGATCTTAGTCTCAGATGTTTTGAGTATCTCCTAAAAATTTCAGATTAAAATTCAACCTTTAACCCCTTTAAAAATCGTTGGTGGTCAGATTGCGCAAATCTGCCAGAAACAGTAGTCTGATTTGAAAAATTAATTCCGATTATACCGTTACTCCAAATGGTGTGAAACTTTAATGACAAACCCCCTATTATGTGTATTTAATTGGGTTGAAACTGTTTTTCAAAATGCTTTTGGGAAGTATGTCAAATACGTTCAAAGTCTCAACCTTTGCAAGTCTGAAAATCAGACTGCACTAGTCTCAGAACTATTAATGTTTGAATGACTTATACTTATCCAAAAGGGTTGAAACTTGCGCCAAATGAAACTTAAGAGGTGTAGCTATGTTTCTGCAAATTTTGGTAATTTTTGAAATTCGTTTGATATTTTTACTAATGCAATAAATACGATGCAAAGTGCTGGAAACTGAAAGTAAAGTGCTGAAAGTAATAACACCGAGAATTTTATACTGGTTCGGTTAACACAACCTACTCCAATCTTCGAGGACACCTTCATTCGGTTATCACTAACAAAATAACACCTTACCACAAAGGGTTTCTGGAAGTTACACACCAACTCTAACCCTTTACAAACGATACAAGTAATCACACCTTTCACGAACACCACCACCAAACGAATGAAGGTTTGATCACACCTTGATCAACCTTTTACAATAATGAACGTATATGGTGGTCTATACAAAGTCTATTCAATATATTTGAATATTAGAACAATAGGTTTGAAAGAGAAGAAAAAGAAAGAAATGTGGAAGAAGAAAGTGGAAGACTTTTTTTTGCACATGGAAATTATGAGACTTGTCTTGCTTTTGTTTGCTACATCTCTTCTCCTTTTAATCAGCCTTGGCCATTCCCTTAGGGCTCTTTTCCATCTTGAGAATTCTCTTTTAAGTCCTTGGAAGAATGTCTTGTATAAATGTGACATCAACTTGCTTACTTGGCACAACATGATTGGATGGATGACTTGGCTTTGCTTACTTGGTACTTCATGATTGGTCCAACCTTGTCACCATTTAGTGTGCTGTAAATATCTGAGATTAACTTGAAAAACATGTGCCAAAAAAATTCAAAACATTACCAAATAATCACCATTCAATCCCTTCAATTTTGGGATGCAAATTAAGGACAAATGAATAGTAAATTCGGCCACTATTCACATGTGCTGAAAATTTTCATCATGTGTTGCATTTTTGAAATCTTTCCTTGTGTGTTGCCCTCTTCAAAGTCACCCATCATGTGTGGCTTATTTTACACCAATTAAAGTGCCAAATAAGCTCCATCTAGACTCCAACAAAGCTAAAAATAGTGTGTGAAATTCCTGCACATGTGCTGAATTTTCTTTTGGTAAATTTTGTCAAATGATGCCCAATATTCACACATATATGGTAAATCATAATTAGCCCTAATTTGAATTTTCTAGAACACTTTAATATGTATTAAATATGTAAAAAGTATCTAGATACATGTTATATGCCATGCCAAAAACGTTCCATGTGTCGTGTTCGTAGAAAACCGAATTTTTGACTTTTGTCGATTACGCGATTTTTCTCCGATGAAATTCAAAATTTTTGCACATGTTATATATATTATGTCACACATAATATACATAGAATAACTTGAATATTCAGCTCTAATGGCTGAAGTAAGTGGCGCCCCATGTGATAAGAAGTTGAATTTGAAATCTCCACAATTTGGTCTTAATTGGGTGTGATTTGTGTGTGCCAACATGGAATGGTTTTATGGCTGAATATACCATGTAAGCCACGAAATTTGTGGCTATTTTTGAAGTGTAGGGGCTGGCCATCTATATATGGCAAGTACGTGACACGTTGACGAAGTTTCAGTATTCACTCGATACGACAATTTTTGGTTTAGAACCTTTTAATGTGTCGTAATAAATTTGTCATCACCATGACTTATATCATATGATATAAGACCTGAATATACTCATAAATATGAGGTAAATATAGTGGTGTGACATTAACGTATGTTCGTAAAATATATAACATGTCGGTAGTACGTTGGAATATATGTGTATGTGCCTTTTATAAAAAAGCTGAATATATATAAAAATATATGGTAAATGGCATGTATAAAGGAGAAGAAGACTTTCCATTCTTCAATTTGTTGCCTTTGTGCCTTTTTCAAATATAGCTTCCTTTAATGAACTACTTAGTTCATTTAACTAAGTACTTCACTTAATGAACTAGTTTAGTTCATTAATGGTAGCACCTGAAAATAGTTCAAACACAACAAATGTTCGTCATTTGATGTAAGCTTTAAAGCTTCATGCCTCGTTAGTACGACAACATTATATATGAACTATATAAGACAGGTTTCATGCAAAAACGTGTCATGCATTTCTTTAATACACGTTATTTAAATCATACATTTTGAAATCACTCAAACCCCTTTTTCTCTACAAATAGTACATGGTCACCGTTATTTCCTTACCCTTGTTGATGATCATACTAGATATACTTCGTTGTATCTTGTGAAGCAAAAATCAGAAGCAAGAAACATTGTTCAAAGCTTTTACCAATATGTTGCAACTCAATTTGATAAAAATATCAAATGCATCATAACAGACAATGGCCAAGAATTCCAAATGAACCAATTCTTTATTGTTAAGGGCAGTATACATTAAACTAGTTGTGCATACACCCCTCAGCAAAATGGTATTATTGAGCGCAAGCACCAACATATCCTCAATATTGCAAGATCCCTTAAGTTTCAGGCAAACATGACTATATGTTATTGGGGGTTCTATTTACAATATGCAGTTTATATAATCAACATTTTGCCCACACCACTGCTTCACCAACAGTCACCTCACCAACTTTTATTTCAAACTACACCTTCATACAGTAGTCTCAGAGTCTTTGTGTTTTTTGGCATTTGCTAACAACACTTCTATACACAAAACCAAATTTGAGTCCAGAGCCATCCCTTCTGTTTACCTTGGATTATCATATCATACTAAAGGGTATCTGTTGTTGAACATTGCCACAAAGAAAATTTTCATTTCTAGAGATGTTCAATTTTATGAATACATTTTTCCTGTTGCTGCTGACAATCCACTAGATATGGCAATGCATCCTTCATTGTTACCACATGACATACAACCACTCCGCAATGGTTCTGGTGCATCAGCTCAGACACTTGACCAACCACTACACTCTCCACTATCTCCATTTTAACCTACTTCTTTACCACCCAGAGGAGTTACTGATATGTCACAAGAAGGACTGGATGATTCCAACTCTAATCAACCTACATCATATCAGCCTGAGTTCCAACTATGTACTTCTTCTATGCCTACCTCACATCAGCTGGAATGTCAACCATCTACTTCTTCTCAGCATGAATTTCAACCATGTACTGGAATAGAAATACACTTACATTCAATCCAAATAAACAAACCTGAATGTTCCAGACCTACCAGAACTAAACACCCCCCAGCTATCTCCAGGATTACTACTATGGCCTGATACACAGCTCATCTCTTCATTCTGTACCTTCTTCATCACATGCTCATTCTCTATACCCAATTGAGGATTACATGTCATTTGATGCTTTAACCTCTAAATATAGATCTTATGCTCTTAATATTAGTTTGCAACAGGAACCAACATCTTATCAAGAGGCAACCGCTTCTGTTAACTGGCAGAAGGCAATGCAACTTGAGTTGGCTGCACTAGAAGCTAATCACACTTGGTCACTTTTTCCATTACCAGTTGGTAAACGGCCTATTGGTTGCAAATGGGTATACAAGTCTGATGGCAGCATAGAGAGGTACAAGGCCAGACTTGTAGCAAAAGGCTTTACACAGCAACTGGGCATTGACTATACTGACACTTTCTCACTTGTTGCCAAACTGACCACGGTTAGATTACTCTTTGCTGTGTCTTCCTTGAAGTATTGGCATGTGCATCACTTGGACGTAAATAATACCGTTTTACATGGTGACCTTTGCCAGGAAATTTATATGACATTATTTGAAAGTATAAGTGCTCCTACAGGCAATATGGTGTGTAAGCTTCACAAATTCTTGTATAGGTTAAAACAGGCCAGTCGTGAATGGAATATCAAATTAACCAATTTCTTGGTTAGTCAGGGCATTGTGCAGTCAAAAAATGATTACACCATGTTTATCAAACGGACTTCCAACTCTTTTCTGGTTCTCCTAGTATATGTCGATGACATCATAGTGGCTAGTGACTCCCTCATATAGATTCAAGCTCTCAAGGACTCATTACATCAGACTCTTTGCCAGAGGAAGTATGCACTGGAGGTGGTGGATCGGTCGGGCCTTTTGGGTGCAAAACCTGCAAAAACTCCAATGGAACAGAATGCTAAGCTAGCCCTTGGTGATTCAGACTTAATAACAGATGTGCCTAGTTGTAGAAGGCTTATTGGAAAACTGTTATATCTTACTATAACAAGGCCAGACATATCATTTGCAGTTCACAATTAAGTCAGTTTCTAGACAAATCGACAAAGCTACATTTAAGAGCGGCACATAGGTTGCTAAGATACTTAAAAGGTACAGCAGGCCAGGGATTGTTCTATCCTAGAAGTGGAAAATTGGAGCTAAAAGGATTTGCTGACTCTGATTGGAGTGGATGCATAGAGACTAGGAAATCTGTGACTGGATACTGCATGTTTCTTGGGTATTCATTGGTGTCATGGAAGGCGAAAAAGCAAGGTACCGTGTCGACGTCTTCCTCAGAAGCTGAGTACAGGGTTTTGGCAATGGCAACATGTGAGATTCAATGACTTTTATATTTGTTGGAAGATCTGGGAGTCAAGCAATCATGCCCAGTTTTTGTGATAACAAAAGTGCAATATACATTGTAGAGAACCATGTGTTTCATGAGAGGACTAAGCATATTGAAATCGACTGTCACATAATTAGAGATAAATATCAACAAGGAGTAATTCGTCTTATGCCTGTTAAATCTGAATCCTAGCTGGCTGATGTTTTTTCAAAAGCTTTAGATTCAGTTGCTTTACAGAACCTGACTTCAGCTATGGGAGTATGCAATATCTTTAGTAAGTTAGGTTTGAGGGGGGGGGGGTGTTGCAGTCAGTACAAAAATGGAAGAAGCGCAATCCGATGATTGTAGCATGAAATGAATAGATGCTGTTGGATCAAATCACAAATTGAAGGTCAAGATTGCAAGATGACAGGTTGGAGAATGCTGTGGGAGTCTTGGACGGAAGTCATGTGGGATATCCGCATTTTGAGGGATCAAGACGCACATGAAGTGCAGAAGGTGGAAGAGGTTCGATGGAGAAGAAGGCTGAATGGTGGGAGCAGTTTAAACATAGGAAATGACGTTTATATCCTTTGTAATTCAGTTAGAGGAATGTTATTAGTAAAGTTAGAATAGTCTTTTTATGTTATTTTTTTTCTTCTTCTTCCTTAGGCGAAAATCTGTATATATGTAGGTGGAGTTTGGTTTTTTGGAATGATGAGAAAAAGGGTCTCCTTTCCATTACTCTGTGCTTTTACTTTGGTTTCAGCGCTCCAATTCATTTGACATTGAATTTGTTGTCAGAATTGCTAATTTGACATTCTTTTCAACTTTTTCACCTGCAATGAATTAATACATTGTATAACCATGAATATCTACATTAACAAATTGACTACGAATTATGATAAAAACTTTAACAATTTCCCATCAAACTAAATGGGATAGCCCATTGAGAATTCACATCGTCCTGGTAGTTAAAGTCATTACACTTCTTGTTAAAAACCATAGTTCTAATCTCACCCTTTTCCTTGAGCACATGTATAAAAAAAAAATTAAAATTTTCGGTGACCTATTAACATGCCCATCTAACAAAGATTTAATCATGTGACAATAAACTTCAATTGACCAAAATTAGTCATGCGATGAGAAATTGTGTTGAATCACAGTTTACACTAACCAACGCATAATCGTTTTACTGATTCGGCGTTTGTTTTGTGATAAAAAAATTATTCGGGTGAATTAAAGTTTAATCACTAACCAACCACTAGTCCTTTTAATGATTTAGCATTAGCATATAAGATAAAGAAAAGTTCAATGAATAATATAATGGACCCTTATGTATATATTAGTCAGCAGCAAGTTGTTATCTTCTGTAACGTAAATCATCTTATTGATGAATAAACCAATACTCTGATATTAAATAGGACGTTCGATAGCTAAAATCACTGGGTGGGCTTTGAAATATCATACTAGGGCATCATATTAGCTATGGCAGCAAGTTTCATACTCTTTAAAATATGTGAGAGAGTAATGTGCACTAAAAATCACTATGAACTTCATAAATTTCTGTTAGAACCCATGTAAATTACGCAATGACCATTTTTTAAAATACACAATGACCCTTTAACTCCGGTTGGTTAAGTTTTTGATTTGTCGGTTCTAAGTTCAGATAAAGAAGAGGTTTGCGTTGGGTTAACAGACAATATAAAAATTTGTCAGTGAACATGATTATGTATCAAAAAAGAAATTACGCTAATGCTACATTGTTCCCCGTAAGGAATGCACCATATATTCTGAGTGCGGCGTCTCGACAAGGATCGCTGTATCTAGAGGCTTGGATGTAGTATCAAATAAGCAAGGATCCCCATCGCATGGTCTAAATATGGTGACAATTGAATTAGGGTCGCTGCATCTCCTAGAAAACTCGGATGCAGTGAAAAATAAACAAGAGTTTTTAGGCCGTAAGTTAGATAATAGGAGAAGAAATACTAGGTTAGGTAGGATTATTAGATTAGGAACATGGAATATTGAAACTCTAACGAAGAAGACAATAGAGATAATGGACAAGAATTTATTTATTTTTGTTTGCAAGGTGGATAGATAAGAAAGCTACGATATTGGGTAATTCAAGATTAAACTCTTGTAAGCAAGAAAGAATAAAACAAGGAATGAAGTTGATGTTATTATCGAGGTCTCATTAAGAAACAAAATAGTAAGTGTTATTAGAAAAGGAAATAGAATTAAACTGCTTTCTTCAATGTGGTTTAGTTGAGCACACTTAAGTCTCATTAAGAGACGAAATAGTAAGTGTTATTAGAAAAGGAAGTGGAATAAAACTGCTTTCTCCAATGATGTTTAGTTGAACACACTTACACTGGAGCTTTTCACACTTGGGATAACTGCACTGTCAAGTCACGGTTAGATAGAATCATGATCAGTAGACAGTTCCTAGAGAAATTGCCCCAAGCTAAGGTTCACTTTGATGTTCTTGGATGTCTATCGGACCACTCACCAGGAACCTTAAGACTTGACAATGGGGGCATCCATAGGTATGTATCGTTTAAATTCTTTAACATGTGGGCATCTCACGAGTCTTACCTTCCCCTGGTCGCCCAAGTTTGGAGTGGACAATACAATGGCATGTCACAGTATGTCCTGTGCAAAAAACTTAAGGCTTTAAAATGACATCTTAGGGTGCTAAGCAAAAATGGCATTCTCACACATTTCTTACAGGGTAGAGAGGGCGGTTCAGGAGTTAGAGAATTTCAATGATCTTCGAGTGACACTTGGAAAACGGACATACGGAAGATGCAAATGAGGGCTAAGAAAAATACAGCTCTTCAACTGATGGAGTCTGAAAGAATATATTTTGTTCAAGTGGCCAAAGGGAACTACATCCACCTTAGTGGCATAAACTCCAAGTTCTTTCATTTCATCATAAGAAGGAATAAGGACAGAAATTGCATTGTTTCAATCTTGTTACCAAATAGATCCATGACCATCTCATCACAAGAATTAGGTGAACAATTTGTGGAATACTACACAAGGGTCCTAGGTACCCATCATGAAACGCATGACATAAGCAATCAGTTTTAGATTTTGGAGCCAAACTGTCTCTTGCTAGCGCAGATAGGTTAATACAGAATATCCAGCCACATGAACTGAAAGAAGACATATTTAGTATTGGTAAGGATAAATCTCCTGGTCCGGATGGATACTCTTCCCACTTTTTCGTCACTTCTTGGAGCATTGTAGGACCTCAAGTGATAGAGGCTGTCTTTGAATTCTTCCATAATGGACGACTCCTAAAACAACTGAATCACGCCCTGATTGCTTTAATATCCAAATCAAACAACATCAATAGGGTAGAGGACTACAAACCAATAACATGTTGTAACGTCATATACAAAGCAATCTACAAAATCCTGGCCAACAAACTCGCCCTGGTTATGACAGAATTTATGGATCAAGCCCAATCCAGTTTCTTGAAGAGAAGATCAATGATGGAAAATATTCTCCTTGTTCAAGAGCTAATAAGGGAGTATGGAAGGAAAAGAACAGCACCGAAGTGTATGATGAATGTAGTCATTAAGAAGGCGTTCGATTCGATAAGTCGGGATTTCCTTAAGTCTATGCTCATTAGTTGACCTTCCCTCCTTTGTTTGTTGATTGGGTTGTGGAGTGCGTCACTACGCCTGCATATTCAGTTTCGATCAATGGTAATATCTACAACTTCTTCAAGGGTAAGCGAGGTTTGCGTCAAGGGGATCCCCTTTCTCCATTCCTCTTCGTACTAGGCATGGAATACCTATCTTAACTATTCATGAAGTTACCCTCGGACCATGACTTTGGCTTTCACCCAAAGTGCAAGGAACAGAGTATTACCCGCCTCTGCTTTGTGGATGACCTTATCATCTTTTGTAGAGGAGATTCCATCTTGTTGCAAAAAATTATGGACAAGGTCACTGTGTTTGGTTAGTGCTCTGAATTACTTGCCAACTTGAATAAACCCCACTTCTTCACTGCGAGAGTATAAGATAGAGAAAGGTTGTATTCTATCACCAGATTTCCATATGGAACAATGCCTTTTTGATATCTTGGCATTCCCATTTCAGGACAAAATTTGCAATCCATCCATTACACGCCTTACTTAGAAAATTGCTTGAAAAAATTAACATATGGAATAACCTACTGTTGAGCTATGCAGGGAAGTTAGAGCTAATCAAATCAGTTGTACAAGGAATCAACTGCTTTTGGTTGATAGCCTTTCTCTTGCCGGCCATAGTCTTGGATCAGGTAACCGTTTGTGCCTTCACTTCTTGTGGGGAAAAAGTCATCGGGACAACACAGAAAAGCCTTGGTCTATTGGAAAAGCATATGCCAGCCAAAGAAAGAGGGAGGATTGGGTGTCTTGGAGCTAAAAATTTGGAACAATGCCTTGTTATCAAAGCATATGTGGGATATCCATCACAAGAAAGATACATTTTGGGTTAAATGGATGTTACATAGATACAAGCTATATGCTAATCTTTTGACAAAGCATGTTCACAAGTCGGATTCCCCTCTTTTGAAAAAAAACTGCTTTTCATTAGAGATAAGATCACAAACACAGAAGAGTCAATAGAACGTGCCATAGATCTTATGACTAAGTGGGTCAAGGATGAAAATCTATGTCCAGCTTTGGCGTATGAGCATTTCTATGAAAAATCCCACAAACTATCTTGGTCAAAGTTTATCTGGGATAATGCAATCATGCCTAGGCATGCCTTTGTCCTTTGGCTAGCCAGCATTGGAAAGTTCGCGACCAAAGATAACCTCCCATTTGTTCAGGACAAGAAATGCGTCTTGTGTGAATTAGAGGCAGAAAACATCAATCAGTTGATGTTTATGTTAGACCATGCACCTGCAATGAACATCACTAGAGGGGGGTGAGTAGTGGTTAGCAGAAATTACACTACTACCCTTGATTAAAAACCCCTTTTGAAAACAGAATCTGAGAGTACCTCAGATTCAGAACCCCATTTTGAAAAATTCAAAAATCCTTGTACACAACTCTAAAAATTATGAGAATTTCCAAAACTTAATTTCAATGTGTTAAAAATACTCTTTCCAAAAATCAGACAAAAATAAGATCGTTTGATCCTTCAAACAAATAAAAAGATTCAGATGGTCAATCTGGACAGAATTGGACAGAATGTTGCTAAAATTGAAAAACATATTTCTCTTTGAATACTTAACCAAAAAGGTTGATCTTTATGTCAAAACATTCCTTAGGATATCTAGTTGATGTTTCCAAAAGGTCCTGACCTTAAACAATTCTTGGTTAAAACAGAATTCAAGTTTTCTCAAAACTAGTTAGAATGCAACCAGGTTGGAGAAGTTATCTTGTAAAGACTGAAAGGCTAACTTTACCTCGCTCAAATCAAGTGATTCTTGTTGCAAATGAAAGCTAACAGTCTGAAGTATAACTCCACCAAAAATCACAAATTTTAAAAGTGTTTAGCTATTTTTTAAAAACATGAGAAATTGTATGAAAACTGCAGTAAAAACGGGCAGAAAACAGAAAGATAGAAACAAGACAAGAACACCGAGGATTTATCCTGGTCAATGTGACCTACTCTAGTCCCAAGGAACACCTTTCCTTGGATTTCACTATGGTGAATCAATTTACAACAATAACCAAGCTTGATCCTCGGGTTATACACCAACCCTATTCAAGACTTGGATGAACACCTTCTATGCAACACTTAGTTGAAACACCTCTACCACCTATTGATGTAGCTTTATAGAATTGGCTAATCAATCTTACAAATAAAGCTCAAGAGGCTTGTAGCTCAACAAATACAACAAGAACACCTTTGCTACAAAGAATGAAACAAGAACAACAAAAAGAAGATGATAGCTAGACAAATCAACAAATATTTTCAAGTGAGCTTCAAGTGTGTTTCATCTTCTTCACCATTGCCTCCTATTTATAGTGTGAAGTGAGCCTTGGAGATAAGAATGCACATGTGTCACCATCTTCATTATCAATTCCAAGTTGTCTTCACATCATTGGTTGGTCTTGTGCACTTGGCAAAATGAGACAAAATGATTGATCCACCTTGGCATCAACATGTTGGCCAATTTTTATCACAAAAATAGTTTTGATTATCCTTTGCAAAATGAAGATAGGATAATGCCACCAAAATAACCTCAACTCCTTGCACAAGAATAGGCATGTGAGGCTTTGACAATTTCAAATCAAAAACAGCTCCAAAGATAGGCAAGTAGCCGTTGGTTGGTCCACTTATCGCCAACTCATAAAATGAATTACACATCATTTCCACCCGTTCATACACATTTGGAGGCTTGCATATATGTGTATCAACTCAGATTTTTGAAGAAGAAATCACTAAATAATAATTGACAAAATTATGTCAGCATGTAACACCAAAATTCTCATAATTTCTTCTTGTATGTTGTGGTCATTTCCACCCCTTTGATATTTCTGTATAATGATGATAAATATGCTCCCATAATATAGATAAGAGAGTCTTCAAGAAGGAAATAGAATGTGACATCACAACTCGTCACATATCCCGCTATAGTCAATAATATCATCATGTGAGAGAAATAATATAAGACCACCATATAATCTTCAAAATAATCACATCTCAACTCCAGAATAATAAGAAGAATATACTCAAGAGATTTTTTGAGTGAAAATACCGAAAATACCCTCAGGGGTGAAATGACCAAAATGCTCCTGGTAAGAAAAAACTCCAGAAATGACCCAGATGGTCAGAAATGAATATTGTAACACCTTAGTCATGATGAATAAGATAAGAATATTTCCCTAAAGTATTTCCACCATAACATGTTCCTACAAAACTCAAAATACCAATTTTGTCCTTTTTGGTAAGTTGTAGAAACTTCCAAGGCACATTAGTCACAATGTAGTTATAAACATCAAAAACACATAATATTCACATAATGAACATGTATAAATCATGTACAAATGGAAACAACCACTTTATCACATTTTAAAAAAATATTTCTAAAAACCCTAGACATCGATCGATCGAAGTGCCTCAGCTTCAGAGATCGATGTCTCATAGTAAGTTTCAGAGTTTGCCTCTGATCTACATCGATCGATCGAAGTGAGGGTTTGATGTACATCGATTCATCGATGTGTCTCAGGTTTAGATATCGATGTCTCACCGTAAGGTCTTGAACTTTCACTGGCATACATGGATCGATCGATGTGAGGGATCGAAGTACATCGATCGATCGAAGTGCAACAACCTGAGAGATCGATGTCAACTTTTTCAACTTTTAATCACATATAACACCATGTATGATATTTTTAAGTATTTACCACTTAAAATCATGACTTTGAAAATTATCCAAACATATTTCTCAACAATTTAGGTGCTTGGAAACCAAACAAGTTTGGAAGAGCGTCAGTGAATGGTTTGACCTCCCACTCAGTCTACACACCCTCACACAAGTCCTTGCATTGTCTAACTCTCAGCTAAGAGGTAAGACATTGAGAACCAAGGCCATTAGGGTAACTGTTGCATCTACCATTTAATATATATGACAATGGAGGAACAACAAAATGTTTGAGGGCATTACTCTATCTCCCAAAGATATCACGCATCGAATCTGCACGCATGCATGCAGAGTAATGTATAAGACATTCCCACATTTGACCCATTATTACATTGCGTTCATGTAGGAAACATTTCTGTTTTTCAAGCCCAACAAGTAACTAGACGTGACTTATCTTTGACAATGTGTGGACATACACTCTGCCAAACCTCAGTCATCTTTACGCTATGTTTGAGCTTGCATTAAACACTATACGTCTTCTTTTTTCTCCCTTTTGATTAAGTACCGAGGACATGCCATTTGCGCTTAATTGTATATTCTATTATCATTTTGGTCTTTGTACTTAGAATACCATGGTTAGTATTTGATCAAATGCATGATGCTTTCATGCTAGAATACGTATTGGACCCGAATCCAATGCTACTTTGTGATTCCATGTAAATTTACAATACTTAGACATATACGTGTACGGTAAGTAGCTACCAATAATTGGTATGTTACATATTGGATCCTAGTTATTTGCGAAGTATTCCTCTTGTGCTTTTGGTTCATCCTTGTACATCTAGCTCGATGTATTGTATGTATGCCATTATAGCATATTATGTTAGATCATCTCTACACTACATTGTATGATTGAATCTGTACGAGTAGCATCTCATAGATGCTTTGCTTTTGCAACAATTGATTTGATTGTGTGTTTTATGGTTTTATGATATTTACATTTCCAAAAAAATTGCAGCAATGATGAAATAAATGCAACTGTTACTTGTGATTTCATTGCTGAATGAATTTGAGAGGCACAACTTTAATACATATGCATTGGTTTTTCTATACACTTAAATCAGTTACGAAGGTGAATTATCCCACTCATATGACCTTGGAGAGCCATACTAATGGTTTGCCACATCTTAACAAAATGCTAACTCAAGTTTGAGTGTTTAGAAACAAAATGCTACCTCCACTTGCACTGGTTCCGGAACCTATCCTACCCCATGCAGTGGATTCTGCAAAATTTGGAGTGTTCTTGGGTCCCAAGCATTAGTAGAACCGAATGCAGGTATGTCTTCCGAGAGGCTATTGCAATAATATGATATTGGAGAAATCAAGTGGTTTATGGATGTGTTCCTCAATTACCTCACCCACGTTTCATTCGTGACGAGATCATCCGACGCACAAGAGGACTAGTACTCGCTAATTGTTATACTCATTCTGTTAATAGTGTTGATATTAATACTTAGCTATGTTTTCATTAAATAGTTTGTATATTGTAAACAAACTCTGTTGATGTTTTTTTAATAAAGATCCATCTTCCTGTAAAACTACCTCAATGACGGCCCTTTGCTAACAGAAAAGAGAGAATTGACTTTCCCTTCATAAACGATAGTGCATGTTTTGATTTAGAGAAGATGAAATTTTATCGGTTTTATTTCATTGTTTTATATATTATTCCATGGTGATACAATTTCTTTCTTTTCCCCAAAAGAACTTATTAAGGATTATGTGCCATAGTTTCAAAAAAAAAAAAAAAAAAAGAAGACTGCATACCACCATTTTCTGGAGCAAACCATTCCATCTTTAATAATCGAAATGGAGAAAAGAAACAAAAGGAAGGGTAATTACATCATTGGAAAAGATTTTTTCCTTGGCGCTATTGGTCGTCTTTAGCCGTTCCATTCCCTTTCAAAACCCTAGCTGTTTGTTTTCATTCATATATATAGAAAGTTTTAATCAGTTCTATTTCCTAATTATTCTATGTTAATTTAATTTATAAATTAAATTATTATTTTTTTATCATTTTTATAATTTAAGAACTATGCACCTCCGGCTCTTATAATTTTATTCGCGTAAGACAAAACATAATATTATTGAGCACATTTATCTTTTGATTACAATTATGATTTTGTAGTTATAGACACGTTTGATTTAAATCATATTTGGTGTAATTTAGTTTAAGTCATCTGATTGAAAGGGGTGAATACACTAATTTTTTTAATTTATAGTAATATATGAAATTCAATTTGTATGGTTATAAATTATAGTTCTATACAGTGAAAATTAATCCCTCTTTACACGGTAAAAAAATATCAGAGGAAAAACGTTGAGTCATGTTAGAAAATTTGTATGGTTATAAATTAAGGTTTAAACCTTATTAGACAAAGCCATTAATCATTACTAAAGAAAAGGAGGGGTATTTACTTTATTTGAAATTTTTTTTAGCTCAGCCTTTATCCGTGGCCCTAGTCTCTAGTATCCAAGTCTCACATAGTTTTTTTTACCTCATACAAATCAGGAGTTCAACAATCTCTTCAAACAGTAAGATGTTGTCAAAATTCACATAAAGAGTCTAGTACAAATAGAGCATATAATTCTCTTACTAAAACTCACACAACTAAACTACTGTAAATCAAACTTGTAATCTTACGGACAGATTCAGATATTTGACCATTCAGACCTGATAACAATTCAATTCTTTTATTCAGACCCAGATAACATTATTCCCCACTTTATATATGTCTCGATTCGAAGTTATACTTTTCTTGAAATCATTTTTTTAACATAAGTAACAACTGGAGACGAAAACTTCTTATTCTGTTACTTCATGTTGCTCTGAGACAGTGTGGCGTTTCTATTTTAAAACCTTCGCCGATAAACCCTAGCGCCTTTCCCCTTTCAGCATCCCTACATTTCTACCTCGTATCTCAGCTTTGCATGCAGGATGGCCACAAAAGCTGTAAGTTTCAGCTTAGTACTTTTCAGTCTCTATGTTTTCACCATTTCCGATTAAGTCTATTATTGTTGTGTATTCATTTTCTTTTACATTTCTTGTAAATGCACCTATGTCAGGCTGCTGGGAAGCCTAATTCAAGGGCTCAGAAGGCTCCTGCTGGAGAAGACGAGGGTTTAGATCCCACAGTAGATACTTAACCTTTATTTTAATTCCCTTTTTAGTTTTCTTTACTGGTGCTTGCTTATGGTTCTAGTGTACTAAATATATTTGTTTTATGTTTTCAGCAATATTTTGAGAATAGGCTCAAGTTTCTTGCGGCTCAGAAGGAATTGGGGAAGAACCCATATCCTCACAAATTCCAAGTTTTGTTGACTGTCCCCGAATATGTGGCCAAGTATGAGACTTTGGAATCTGGGGAGCATCTTGAGGATGTTGAAGTTTCAATTACTGGTAGTTTCATTTATGCTGACTTGGGTGTTGGAGTATTTTTATCATTTCCTTTTCCATTTTCCATTGGTACACGTGTTTCTATTTTGCAGGTCGAATTATGAACAAAAGATCCTCATCATCAAAGTTGTTTTTTTATGATTTACATGGGGGTGTAGCTAAAGTTCAAGTCATGGCCGACGCAAGGTAATTACTACATGGTTTAAATTTAACGTAAATTTTAATCGACAGTAGAGGGTAATAGTTGCATTCTTCTTCAAGGGAACTTCATTGACTTCCATGAACTAATAACATAGCAACTGAAAGATTGAATAACTGTTTTTATGTATGGTTTTGTTGCTACCATGTACTTGATGGAAATTGTTTCTGCAGAAAATCTGAATTGTCTGAGGAGGACTTCTCCAAGTTCCACTCTGGCGTTAAGCGTGGTGACATTGTTGGTATCGTAGGCTTTCCAGGTCTGAGACTGAACATTTATTGCCTGTGTTATACGTTTGTTTTCATGCTCTTTATCAAGGTTTATTTTGTTTCTTTGCTTCAGTTCTTTTCGAATCTGTTGTGCACTGTGTTCTTTTATTAGACTGATAGTAATAAACCGAGGCTTTTTAGGAATGGTTGTTTGTGAATTTGATTGGTCAAGTTTGTACAACTTTTGTTAGTTCATCTCCTTGGTTGGTGGAGTTTAGCAAGGTTAATCTGCTTTAGATGTTCACACGTGGGAGTATTTTGATTTAATTTTTTTCCAAATGGATGCTTTTGGCGATGCTTCCTTGAAGCCATGGCTGTTTTTAAGGACTTGCAACTTGCGGTGTTATGGTTTTCATTTGTCAATGTATGCAGGTTAATGTATTTCAGTGGGGGTAGCACTGCTTGTTGAATAAATTTGCAGCTGCCTGATTTTCATTTCCTTCCATTGTTTAGTAATTTTGTTATCTATGAGAAATCTGGGATCATACATCAATATACGGAGTTCAATATAATTGTTAAATGTCGATATCAGCAGGAGAAGCAGGGGTTGGTTTGCTGTTTTAAATAAGCATTACATGTGAGTTTAGGTCAATTTCTGAGAAAAACGAGTGAAGCTCTGGCCCTGCTTGAATTGGATTCATCTATGTTGAAGACGTACCTGAGTGGGGTAGAAGTTTGCTTATGAAATACATCCACCCCCCTCCCTTTTTTTTTTTTGGGGGGGGGGGGGGAGGAGGGTGGTTTCAAATTGTTTAGGATCATAAGTAAAGTTGCATCACTGCTCCACCTGGGTTTCTTTTAAGCTTATAAATAGTGTTGAAGTGCAAAACAGTTCTGAAATGGCTTATTGTAAAGATAGAAGGGGTCCTTTTCTGGCTAGAATCCTTTTTTGCTATTTCCATATTGTGCTTGTTCTACGTCTTTCACTTGTCATTGTCTATTTACATTGCATAATAGTTGAAAGATCTTGTGTCCATTTGCTTGTCAGCTGAAGTGAGCATTCGTGCAGTTGGTTGGGTTTTAAGCTCTACTTAGTGCAGACTCTCCCGAATATCATCTTTGCCATGAAAGGGTGATCCGAGTTTAGACCTCTACTTTTGTTGTCTCTTTTGAGTGGGATGTTATCTCCTGTCCTATTCCTTGGTTGACTGTTCCTCCTTTTGGGGTCCGAGGAAGTGCTGAATGCAACCATGGATGGTTATAGATTCGTATGTAGTAGCATTTTTTCCCCTCTGCAAGATAATCTGTTTTACTAGTTCACTTGACCAATTACCTTCACTTTGTATTTCAGGAAAGAGTAAAAGAGGGGAGCTCAGCATTTTTCCAAAATCGTTTACGGCTTTATCACATTGCCTCCATATGATGCCAAGGCAAAAGGCCGCTCCTGGGGCTGATAGTGCTAAAAAAGCCGCTCCTGGGGCTGATAGTGCCATGGTGTGTTCCAAAGTTTGACTTTTGTTTTTAAACTAAACAGGATTGCTGAAAGATCTACTGGGTTTCCGATTTAATGTTTCCATCATTGCACAGAAACCCGAGGTTTGGGTCCCTGGGAGGAGCAGGAACCCAGAGTCATATATATTGAAAGATCAGGTACTATTCTACGCTATTGTAACTTTAGGCTGCTTGTTTTACTATAGATTATGCATGATTATCTTTACGATACTTGTATTATATATCAGGAAACGCGATATCGGCAGCGGTACTTAGATTTGATGCTGAATCTGGAGGTTCGAGGAATATTTAAGACAAGAGCCAAAATTATTTCATATATCAGAAGTTTTCTTGATGATCTTGATTTTTTGGAGGTAAACTTCTCTTATCATTCTTTCTTGCTCACTTTGATCTTGTTTCTTCCTCTTCTTTTTTTTGCCTTATATCTTTCAGTTTTATGTTTATTTGGAATAACTTTCTCTAACTCCTAGGTAGAAACTCCCATGATGAATATGATTGCTGGGGGAGCAGCTGCCCGCCCATTTGTTACTCATCACAATGAACTGAACATGAATCTTTACATGCGAATCGCACCAGAGCTTTATCTGAAGCAGCTTATTGTTGGTGGACTTGATCGAGTTTATGAGATTGGGAAACTTTTTAGGAATGAGGGAATTGATTTGACCCATAATCCTGAGTTCACTACTTGTGAGTTTTATTGGGCGTATGCAGATTACAATGACCTTATGGAGCAGACTGAAAAAATGCTGAGTGGTAAGTCCAGATTTATTTTCCTACAAGTCAAAGCTTAAATTTTGGAACCGTGTATTAACTGGATTTGGGTTTCTGGTCCTGACAACATAAAAAATGCTCCCAGGAATGGTGAAAAAACTTACTGGTGGATATAAAATTACATTCCATGCCAATGGGCTGGAAAATGAGCCAATCGAAATTGATTTTACTCCACCTTTCAGGTATGTGGAGTAGCTTATTTTGCTGATAAACATGCTGGTGTGCTGTCTTCTCTGTTACTCACATCCAAGTTTTTCTACCTCCTTTCACTCTGCAGAAGGATCGATATGATAGATGAATTGGAGAAGATGGCAAACCTAGATATTCCTAAAGATCTTGCAAGTGATGAAGCTAACCGATACCTGGTAGATGCTTGTGCTAAGTTTGAAATCAAATGTCCACCTCCTCAAACTACAACTAGATTATTGGACAAAGTATGCCTTTGCCTTCTTTTTCTTTTCCTGGATTCATGCGTTTTTTTATTTATTTTTCAGCGACCTGAATGTGTGTAGCTGCAGCTACAAACTAGTAGCTTTTGCATTGTTGGAAGCTGCCTCTATCTGCTTATGCATCATTGGTAGCTTCTTTTGTTTGTATTTCCCGGAAAATGAGATTGTAGTTTCCTAGGTCAGTGCTAAATTTCAGGGTTCCTGTTGATGCACTGGTGAAAGTCTCACCATCATGTCCTACATGTTGGAATGAAATTCATGTAATGGGAGAAAAGAAAAATTCCTTTTCCCTAATACAACAGCTGAGATTTGTGGATTTATGACACCTTTTAATGGAGGGACTTAGTAGGAATCATTCATTTGTCTGGGCTTCTGTGGGTGCTTTGTTTCGGAATTTTATGTTGCAGACTGCTGCCCCTTGTTTCTTTTTCTTGTTTTCCATGTATCCTGTTTCACTTTGTAGTTATCTAGCCAGTGATTATGATGCTTCTTTTATTGTATTATGTAAGTAGTGAAAACTTATATATCAAGTTTGGCTTGGTGTTGGACGCAGAGCTGAAAAATGAAACAAGCCCTTGGTTGCTTCTGTTTTTGTATTCTTCTTTTGTTTCTATGTTGCCAGGAACGGTTGTTCATATTTTTGCAGTCATTGTCAAACTTCAAGGGTTCCTGAATGGTAGCTTATTCTACAAGTGCCATTCACTATTTGTTTGGTACAGGCTGGTTATGTTCTTATTATAGTCATGGATTGGGAGCAAAAGAACTCTCCTTTTTACCTATATGAATGGTTACTTGCCAAGATACTTCCTAACATGAGGGGAAGGAGGTACCGAAAATAAAATCGTCTTTAACTCGCCTCGCCTTGCCTTGCTATTGGTTTTCTGTTTCAGAATTTTATGCCGCAAACTGTTAGCTTCTGTTTGCCTTTTCTTGTTCCTCATAAATCCTTTTCAGTTTGTCGGCAGTTAGGCAATCATTATGATGCTGCTGTATTAGTACTCCCTCCGTCGTCATGGTTTGACTTAAGTATGATTTCAGGACGTCAAACTATTTTGATCGCTATTCTTATTCTACCGTAAGTTAGTTAATTGATGTAAACTAGCAAAATCATGCAAGCATTAATTGAGAGGGAAACAAACTTTCACTACTAGTATATTACTATTTTTGGAGAGTGGGCAAGATTTTTAGGACAAACTAAAATAGACACCATGACAATATTTTGGGACTGAGGGATTACTATTTAAGTGAATATATGCTCATTACTTTTCATAGCACAAAAATATTATCTGTGACGAATATATAAAGTCTGTTTGATAGTCATTGCATCAGCTAAAAATATTAGCACCAACATTGTCTGCTCTCTCTCTTGTCTACACGTTCATGAATTGAGCCATCTGCATATTGATGAATATATTTGCATAACATGCCAATTCAATGTGTTTTTTCTTGGATCAGCTCGTGGGACACTTTCTTGAAGAGACTTGTGTGAACCCTACTTTCATTATCAACCATCCAGAGATAATGAGCCCTTTGGCTAAGTGGCATCGGTCAAGACCTGGCTTGACAGAGCGTTTTGAGTTGTTCATCAACAAGCACGAAGTATGTGACTGCTTTTTCTTTGATCATGAACAATCCAATATGATTGGTTTCTCCTCCTTGCTAAGGAGGTTGATAAGTTGGTTCATCGACTCTTATAGGTTTGCAATGCATACACGGAATTGAATGATCCTGTGGTGCAAAGGCAACGTTTTGCTGACCAACTCAAGGTAGGAAAGCATTAGGGGAACTGACTTCTGCTGATTTTGATCATTCGTAAAAGAAGTTGATCTTCGTGGTTTACATATTAGCATCACATGGAGCTTTTTTTGCATTTTGAACTCAGGATCGACAATCTGGTGATGATGAAGCGATGGCTCTGGACGAGCAGTTCTGTACGGCTCTTGAATATGGCTTACCTCCTACTGCAGGTTGGGGGTTGGGTATCGATCGTCTTACTATGTTGTTAACTGATTCCCAAAATATAAAGGTCAGGAATTTTCTTTCTTTGTGGTTATGTACATTTCATCAATAACTTTTTTCTTATTTAACTATTGTTACTTATTTGTAATGGGAAAGTACCTTTAAAGCTTAAATGGAAGTTTAAGACCCGTAATGCTATGCGTGTTTGAACATTAGGCGGTAAATTATGAAAATGAACAAAGGATGCAAATGGCAGGATGAGAGTGTTAAAATGGATTTATGGACGTACAAGAAAGGATAAAATAAGAAATAAATATATAAGGAGAAAGGTTGGGGTGACTCCTATATATAAGGGAGTCAAGGTTAACATGGTATAGGCATTGACAAAGGCATCCTGCAGATAAACCTGTTAGGCGGTGTGGGACAATGAATAAGGTGCATGTTAAACGTGAGAGAGAGACCAAAAAAGACACAATAAGGAAAGATATGACTTGTATGATAAATGAGGAGTATATGATTAGTGATAGAGCACAATAGAGACTCTTGATTTATGTAACATATATCATGTAGAAGGTATAAGATTAAAGTGAGAATTTTGGTCCGGAATCACAGTTGAGATGATATGATATTTTAGAAAGAGACGTATTCTGAAGGCGCATACTATGCATTAGGTACTAGGAGACACAAAAGGAAGGTAGGACTTGGGCTATGACTAAAAAAAGAATAATTAAAACGCTAGAGAAATGATTGATCCAAAATAGTGGAAAAACGTCTTGTGTTGTTGTTGGTAACCCAGAGGGAAACGTCCTGAGTTCATAGGAAGAAAAGGCCGTTCACATTGTTTCCTCCCTTGGTGTTCAGTATGTTGAAGAAAGGTTGAAGAGACATCTGTTTCAATGTTTTATAATATTCGACCTCAGCATCAATTCATGGCTCTATCCTGCAGCATCAGCCTTCTGATTATGGCAGCCAGAAAGAACTGTCCTAGTGCCATTCATCCATCCTTTTCTAGTTGGTTGCCTGTTCCTTCCCCATCCTTCTCCTTGGCGTAGTTTCTCCTCCACATGCTCTTTTTCTCTCCCTTGGCTATAAATCTGTTTTCTTCTGTGTAATCAATATTTATTTTCCCTTGGCTACATACCGTTTCTTCATATGGAGATCTTCTTTTTCTTGTGAACAAAAAAGTATCTTCTATCTGCTACAGCTGGAAGTCGCCGAATACTGATGGCATCCTCTTTACCATTGGCTTTTGACTACCTGTTAGAGTCCTTGCCCACTGGATTTGGAGATCACTGCTGTAAATTTTCTATTTTTCATTTGGTTGTCCTCCTTTTTGTTGCTTTTTTCCACAGTTTCAGTTTTCATCCCCAAGCTGTGCCTCTCCTCTCTCTCCATTGTTGTCCTGCACAGAACTCTCACTAGAAACCAAATGGGAAATTTTCTTCTTTGCAGTTCTGTATTTCAAATTGATGCAAGGGTTATTGTTTTGTTTTCAACTAATAATTTTTATTGGTTCCTTTTTATTTTCTTTTCATCCTTTTGAAGAGGGGTTTGGGTAGGTAAGTGGTCCTTTTAGGAGCCTTTATGACACTTGTGGCCTACTTTGGCGTTTATTTTTAGCATTCAGCTGTTGTTCTTCACTTGGTTCTTGATCTTAGTGTTCCACTTTTCATTTGCTGGAGAAGCTTGTTGATGCATTTTCCGTACCTTTGAACAGGAAGTGATCCTTTTCCCTGCCATGAAACCTGATGAACCTACTAAAGGAAGGTACTGCTACATATTCATGTTCCTTTTATTATTGTTGAAAACATTTTTCATGTTTATCGTTATTAGTTTTGTGTCTTGTGATCATTTTGTGATGAATAGGATTTTAGTAGGCTGTCTCAAAATCTTTCTTGGGGTATGTAGACATTAAAGTCGTGTTTACACACAATTCCCAGGCTTAGAAACTAGGTCTTTCATGTCTTTAACACTACCTCTATCTCATATGCCTTTCAGTAGCCCTAAGTCTACTTTTCCTTAAACATTCATGTGCAAACTATACTTAAGTAGGTTCTGGTTTCAAATTCCATGATGATCTTGTATTTTTCCCCTAACAATTCTTCGCATGTCAATACTTGCTTAGCTGATACGACGAAATTAAGCAATGTGGTGGTGCAAATTCTGTGCATCTTTCTGAGTAAACTTGTTCACCATCCATTGCAAAATGATTGTTGGATTCTGCTCCAAAGCAACAGTTTTTACCTTTTAGCTGTATGCATTTACAACTAAAGCACATGCCAACTGCGTGCATTGAAAATCTTCAAACTCTTGGTTATTTGTGCACTCCACAATTTCTCTCTTTCTCGCAGCTGCAAAAAGCCACAGGATGAATCTACTGCACCTACAGAAGGCTCTAATAAGAAGCAACAGGATGAATCTATCGCAGCCGCTGAAGACACTGATAAGCTGCAAGGTTGATCTAAACTCAGCAGATGATTGATGGATCAAGCTTGCAATGGTAGACGAAGGGAGAATATAATGACCATGGACAATCTACTACTGTCTAGTCTGGGCTCTTTTTAAGTTGGTTAATTCATTAGGGGCTTAAATTCTTTATTATAGTGACATACTGTATCCCCGGGAGTTCATGGGTAAGTTGAAAGAAAATTTTGTCCTAATTAAAAGGCACTAATTAAAGAGTTAATATTGATACTGGACCGGTGTACAATTTATTAACTTGTCATTTTGCACAACAGAAAATCACTAATCAGACGAACAACGATGTACATAATGTCCAACGACCAAAACGAAGTTTCTTTTTTCAGAACAGAAGTGAGATTCTTTAACCAGGGAAATTAAAATAATTCCACCATGTTACAAAGGTCGGAAAAAAATTAATTGATTATATATAGTCATCGTCCAAAAAAGTAGACATGTAGTTTAATAAAACGTTGTTTAATATTGTGGTTAATGTATTTTATTTTAATATTTCATTTAAACTTTATTATCGAAGTTTTATTTTTTTCCTCCTGCATTAATAGTAATTGTAGTAATAAGGGTGCTATGAAAACAACATTGTACTCTTTTTTTTTTTAATGGTGACAATGGCTCTGGAAAAAATAAAATGAAAATTAAGACAACAATCTAGAAAGTAAATCTAGTAGGAGGGTCAAAGATGCTCGCGAATGCCGAGTGTCATGTATAAATACTTGGTCTACATGATTAGTTAAAATGATATAAGGAGCCTAAACAAATTTTAGGACCAATTAAATACCATAGCACTGGTCTCGGGGTTACCACAAAATGAAATAATTTAAACACTTAGTTCAAATTATCAAAATAATATAGATAGCTTACATAAATTTTTAGGATAGTCGTCGAATAGACAAATCACAAGAAAGAGAGGCGTATATGAACATAGATTTATTGGACCACCTTAATCTTAGATTACAGTAAAATCACTAAAATAACATAATAAATGAAGCCTTCTACTGATTCTTCATATTTCACTATATGTTATTATTGTTTCTTCAAATTCCTTTTCGTAGAGTGGTATTGAATACTGAGTTCTTTTCCAAAAGTGCAATTCCTCCAAACATTTCATGCACTAGAATTGAATTTCCATAAAGAACAGTGCTCAGATTTCAAACACGTGTGACTACCTAATGAGCAGACTACTCTGACTAGCGTAGTGGTCAGCTCCTGAGCCCTACCTTCTACGAGGACTACAAAGCGTTGTTCAAATTTCTTTACACGTCAGAACTGACGTACAATTTTTTCGCAGAAACGATAATAAAAGAAATAAACGTCTCGATTAAATTAAATCCATCAGAAATAAAATCAAGTACAAGGGTTGACGAAACCCACTAAGTCAAGTATGAAATACTAAAAATCAAATAATAAGCTTCGGTGGAGGTCTATTTGGCTATCCCAAGAAACAAGCTCCCGGTCAACAAGATCCCTTCTCGAGCCCAGTTCACTATCCTCAGCTTGCATAATCTGTCCCATCCTCGATAAAGATATATACTCATATTCCTGCTCAGCTGTGGAGGGGAGATAGGGGATGAGTGATGAGAGTCACTCATAGGTTACCCTTCTCTCCCGAAAAGGGACTGTCATATACTGAGTCGGGTAAACAGATAGAGCATGTAAAGCAGGAACAGATAAATAAAGCAATAAAACATAAATAGAGAAATAGCACATACCCGACCCGATCCGTATTCCAAAACGTAGTACTGAAACAACTTAACAACAAGATCAACGATAATCACAACAATAACAAATGCAATGCGCAACTTCATGATGCATGCTTTTCTATCTCCGTGTCACATGCAGTCATTAATATCACACGCTATGCTTTTCCTTTTCCATGTTATGCTATGCATGTCCTGGGTCCTATTAGGTGAAGGTAGCTGTTATTACCAACACCCATCACACGCCTCGTCAAGCCACACGTCCCGTAGGACCACACGGCTCATATGCCAAATGCAATGCCGTGCCATGAATGCTTAACACTTTCACACTTCTCATTCTCCTATGTTGCATGCTCCGTTCTATGTTGCGTATTACCTATATTGCGTAGTTACCCTGTTTTGTGTGGGGTTCATTACTGCATTTTATATTCTATCGTTATTTTATCTTTCTAGACTTTATTTTATGTTTCTACACTTTATTTTATTTTTCCTAGGCTTTCAAACACTTAAATCTTTTATTAGATTATTTTTATTTTCCTCTACTATTTTTATTTCTCTTATTTTAGTTTATTTAATGGGTTCCTAAATTTTCTTATTTACAAAACATTATAATATCAAATTAATTAAGTATATGTTTACATATATATTTTTATTTATTTTATTTTATCTATATTTTTTCCTTCTTTTTCACCCTCGGCACATAGGTTCCATTCATAGTTTTTTTATTTTAATCATTTTTATCTTATTCTAATTACTGAGTTTATTTAATTAATTAATAATTATGATAATAATTACATTAACTTCTTTAGTTACACAATTAACATTCTTATTAACCCACAATTCAGGCCTTACAAATTTCCGGCCCTTTCAAATTCGCAGGCAGTCCAGCCCGCTGGACATCTGGCTTGCTGGCCTTCAGCCCACTGGCCCTTTATTCCCTTCTTTTTTTTTATTTATTTGCAATCTAGCCCTCAGCTGGCTCGCTGAGGGCTGGCCCGCTGTCCAGCGGCCTGTCATTCTTTTACCTTTTTTTCTCAAATTCGTCAGGTTTGGGTCGCTTCCCAGGCCTGTTAGTCTTAAGGCCGGCCTGCCAGAGTTGGCCCGCTAGCTGAGGTAGGCCAGTGGCCTTCTTACCCTTTTTTATTTTAATTTATTTATTATTTTCTGTAGAAAAAAGTGTTTGAATGATTTACAAATTCATGATTTAAATAGTACGAGCGTACGAAATGCATGACAAAATTATTACTTGACACGTTTTTGTGATATACATGTCTCATATGCTTTATATATATTGTTACCGTACTAACAAGCCATGAAACGTTAAAGGTTACATCATATGGCAAACATTTGTTGCATTTGAACTATTTTCAGGTGCTACAATTAATGAACTAAACTAGTTCATTAAGTAAAGTGCTTAAGTTAATGAACTAACTAGTTCATTAAATGGAAACATACTTGGGACAAAGCTTGATGGCAACAAATTGAAAATGGAAAGTCTCCATACCCACTCAATATTCATACCATTCATATACCACACACACACACACAGATATATATATATATATATATATATATATATATATATATAAGTCACAATACACATATATTCCGATGTACTACCGACATGTTATGTATATTACAAACATACGTCAACGTCACACCACTATATACACCTCATATTTATGAGTATATTCAGGTCTTATATCATATGATATAAGTCATGGTGACGACAAATTATAACGACACGTTACAAGGTCATAAACCAAAAATTGTCGTATCGGGTGACTACCGAAACTTCACTGACGTATCACGTACTTGCCACATAAAGATGGGCAGACCATATACTTCAAAAGTAGCCAAAAATTTCTTGGCTCATATGTTAAATTCAGCCACTAAATCATTCCATGTTGGCACACATAAATCACCCATAAATTAGGCCAAATTGTGGAGATTTCAAATCCAAAATTTTAAAGCACATGGGGCGCCTCTCAATCAGCCATTAGAGCTGAATATCTACTTTATTTTTTGTACATTATGTGTGACATAATATATATGACATGTGTAAAAAGTTTGAATTTAATCGGAGAAAAATCGCGTAATCGACGAAAGTTGAAAGTTCAGTTTTTTACGAACACAACACATGGAACGTTTTTTTGGCATGAGTTGTGCATTATTTGACATATTAAAGTGTACTAGAAAATTCAAATTAGGGTTGATTTGATTTTACCATATATGTGTAATTATTGTGCATTATTTGACAAAGCCTACTAAAGTGAAATTTCAGAACATGTACATTCAGCTTACACGCCATTCTCAGCCATGATGGAGCCTATGTGGAGCTTAGTTGACATCTCAATTGATGGAGAATATGACACACAAGGCTAGTGACATAAAATAAGGCACTACACAAGGTAACAATTCAAAAGATTTCAAACTACAACACATGCTGAAAATTTTCAGCACATGTACTATAGTTGACCGATTTTTAGGCTGTTTATGGTGTTTAATTTGCATCCCAAACTTGAAGGGATTGAATGGTGATTGTTTGGTAATATTTCGAATTCTTCTTGGCACATGTTTTGCAAGTTGTTTTCAGATTTTACAGCCCATTAAAATAATGACAAGTTGGACCAATCATCAAGTGACAAGTAAGCAAGGTCAAGCCATCCTTCTAATCATAGTGTGCCAAGTAAACAAGATGGTGTCGTTTCTACACAAGGCGATCTTCCAAGGGCAATTAAAAAAAATTCTCAAGAAAGGAAGATGACCTAAGGGAGCGGCCATGAGGTGTATAAAAGAAGAGAAGTAGTGCAAACAAAGCCAAGACAACTTTCATTTTTCTCTCAAGTGCAAAAGGATCTTCTACTCTCTTCTTCTACATTTCTTTCTTCTTCTTCTTCTCTCAAGCCTATTGTTCATATAATCTTGATATTATATAAGCTCTGAATATACCACCATACATGTTTCAATTGTTGTAAAAGGTTGATCAAGGTGTGATCAAACCTTCATTTGTTCGGTGGTGGTGTCCGTGATCCGTTTGCTTGATTGTATCGTTTGTAAAAGGGTGGAGTTGGTTTGTAACTCCATCAACCCTTATGGTAAAGTGCTTTATTATGTTTAGTGATAACCGAGGAAGGTGTCCTCAAAGACTAGAGTAGGTTGATTTAACCGAACCAGTATAAAATCTTGGTGTCTTTACTTTACTGCACTTTACTTTCAGTTTCTAGCATTTTGCATCAATTTTATTGCAAGAGTAAAAATAGCAAACGAATTTCAAAAATCGTAAAATTTTGCAGAAACATAGCCACACCTCATACTTTTTATTTGGCACAAGTTTAAACTCATTTGGATAAGTATAAGTCAATCAAACTTGAATAAATCTAAGACTAGTGCAATCTGATTGTCAGAGTTGCAAAGATTGAGAACATAAACATGATTGATATACTTCCCAAAGAAATTTTTGAAAACTGTTTCTACACATTAAAATAAATATATTGAGGGTATTGTCATTAAATTTTCAGACGATTTAGAGTCCCCAATTAATCGGAATAAAATTTTCAAATCGAAGTACTGTTTCTGGCAGATTTGCGCAATCTAACCAAAAAAACGTATTTTCAAAGGGTTAGGAGTTGAATTTAAATTTGAAATTTTTATGATACATACATAACATCTGAAAATACTGTTTCACCAAATATTATGATTTTTGGAGGTCTAATACCTTATCATTCATTTATTCAAAAACCGGGTCTGAAAACAGAATCTGTTTTCAGAAGTGGGTGATTGGTAATAAAAAGTTCTAAAAACCAATTTTTTCCGCACCCACTATTCAACCCCCTTTTAGTGGTGGTATACAGGTCCTACAAGTGGTATCAGAGTGCAGGCACACTCATGACAAGGAGATCCAATGAACTTTGTGAGATGGCAACCATTAGTCACAAGACCTGACAAGAAGGTATATCGAGTCAAAGGCCTCCTCTTTTTGACGGTGAGTCTTTCATACGATGGAAACTTAGAATGAAACCTTTTCTTATGGCCATTGATATAGACTTGTGGTCTATTATAGAAGATGGTCCTTTTGTTCCCTCTAAGTTATCTACTGTTGATGGTGTCACACTAGAGGTTATAAAACCGAAACAAGAATATAATAGTGATGGCAAAAAGAAATTGAGTATGAATGCCAGAGTCATGCAACTTCTTTTAAACGGGTTAAGTAAGAGTGAATCAAGTTCCGTGTCTAATTGCTCTAGTGCCCAAGAGATGTGGAGAATTCTTGAGATGAAACATGAAGGGACTAGTCAAGTTAAAGAGTCTAAAATAAATATGCTTATGTCCACCCTTGAGTCTTTCAAATTATTGCCAAATAAATATGTTGTTGATATGGACTTGTGGTTGTCTAACATCTATAATACTCTTGAGTCTCTTGGAAATGCTTTTTCTACACAGGAAAAGGTACAAAAGGTGCTAAGGAGTCTCCCATCTGAATGGGACCCCAAAGTCAGAGCAATTGAGGAAAGTAAAAAAACAAGATCAAAAAAAATGGAGGAACTAATTGGATCTTTAAAGGTATACGAAAACAAACTCACACTAAGGAAATCGGAATCAACGTCAAAACAAGGTAAGACCATTGCTTTTAAATTAAATGAATACATCTCTACCTCCTCCGATCACGTAGATGATAGTGATACTGAATCGGACAAAGAAGATCTAATACTATTGGCTAAAGGTTTGAGAAAATTTATGAGAAAATCATTCAATAACAAACCTAAGGCTGTTTCGACTAAAAGAAATAAAAATAAAATTAATGATAAGGACATAAAGTGCTATGAATGTGGACAACTTGGACACTTGTCATATGACCGCCCGAATAAGGACAAACAAATGAACAAAAACCGTGACAATGACTGAAACAAAAATAGATCCGTCTCAGAACCTAAACAAAGGAATTCAAGAAGATCTCTCATGGCCTCCACTTGGAGTGATTCATCTGACTCTAAGACTGATGATACCGAAGAAGAGACGGCAAAAGTATGCTTTGCATCCAAAGCATCAAATGAGGTATCTTCTGATTCTGATTCTGAACCTTCTTATGATAATTTATTTAGTCAATACCATGAACTACATAAATGTTGAGAAAAAGGGGTTTGAGTGATTTCAAAATGCATGATTTAAATAACGTGTTACAAAGAAATACATGACATATTTTATGACATAACACGTTGTTGCATGAAAGTTGCCTTATATAGTTCGTATATATTATTGCCGTACTAACGAGCCATGAAGCTTTAAAGCTTACATCAAATGGCAAACATTTGTTGTGTTTGAACTATTTTCAGGTGCCACCATTAATGAACTAAACTAGTTCATTAAGTGAAGTACTTAGTTAATTAAACTAAGTAGTTCATTAAAGAAAGCAACATTTGGATAAGGCACAAAGGCAACAAGATTAAGAAAGGAAAGTCCCCTCCTCCTCCTCTCACCAAGTATACACGACATTTATGCATATATATATATTTTCAAATTTTTTGAAAAAGGCACATACACACATATTCCAACGTACTACCGACATGTTATATATTTTACGTACGTAAGTTAACGTCATACTACCGTACTTAACTCATATTAATGAGTATATTCAGGTCTTATATCATATGATATAAGTCATGGTGATGACAAATTAAATACGACACGTTAAAAGGTTCTGAAACGAAAATTATCGTATCGGACGAATACCGAAACTTCGCCAACATGTCACGTACTTGCCATAAATAGATGGCCAGCCCCTACACTTCAAAAATAGCCATAAATTTCGTGGCTTACATGGTATGTGCAGCCATAAAATCATTCCATGTTGGCACACACAAATCACCCCACATTAAGGCCAAATTGTGGAGATTCCAATTTCAATTTTGTCACATGTGTAAGGCGCCACTTTAAGACCAGCCAAGTGCTGAATATTAAAGTTTAATTTATGTAGATTATGTGTAACATAATATATATAACATGTGCAAAAAGTTGGAATTTAATTAGAGAAAATTCGGGTAATCGATAAATATCGAAAATTCGGTGTTCTACGTACACAACACATGGAACGTTTTTGGCACATCATACGACATGTATCTAGATACTTTTTACATATGTCATACATCTTAAAGTGTTCTAGAAAATTAAATTAAGGACTGATTGGAATATACCATGTGTGTATTATTAAATGTGCACTATTTTACAAAGTTTGTAAAAATAAAATTCAGCATATGTATATACATATTATCACCAACGATTCTGGCAGATTTTCGTAATCTGACCACCAACGATTTTTGAAGGGGTTAAAGGTTGAATTTAAATCTGAAATTTTTAGGAGATACTCATAACATCTGAGGCTAAGTTCTCTCAAAATTTCAGAATTTTTGAAGACCTACAACCTAGTTTTAAAAACGTTTTAAAACTAGTCATGAAAACAGAAATTGTTTTCAGAAGTTGAGTTCTTGAGTCAAAACAATTTTAAAAACCACACTTTCCGCACCAACTATTCAACCCCCCTTCTAGTAGTGCCTTGCAGATCCTACAATTGGTATCAGAGCAGGAACACTCACATCAAAAGGATCCATCGATCTAAGTGAGATGGCAACCACAACCGTGCAAGAAGGAATGTCAACTGTAAGGTCTCCTCTTTTCGACGGTGAGTCTTTTATTCAATGAAAATTAAGAATGAAACTTTTTCTTATGGCTATTGATATTGATCTATGGTCCATCATAGAAGACGGCCCATTTGTTCCTACTAAGTTGTCAATTATTGATGGTGTCACAGTAGAGGTTATAAAATCGAAACAAGAATACACTAGTGATGACAAAAAGAAGTTGAGTATGAATACTAAAGCCATGCAACTACTATTAAACGGCCTAAGTAAAAGTGAGTCTAGTTACGTGTCTAATTGTTGTAGTGCTCAAGAGATGTGGCATATTCTTGAAATGAAACATGAAGGGACTAGCCAAGTAAAAGAGTCCAAAATTAATATGCTTATGTCCACACATGAGTCCTTTAAATTATTGCCAAATGAGTCTATTGTTGAGATGGATTTACGTTTGATTAACATTTACAATTCTCTTGAGTCTCTTTGCAAAGCCTTCACTATGCAGGAAAAGGTACAAAAGGTCTTGCGAAGCCTTCCATCCGAGTGGGACCCTAAAGTAACGGCCATAGAAGAAAGCAAAGAGACTAAATCGATTAAAATAGAAGAACTAATTGGATCACTTAAGGTATATGAAAACAAACTCGCTTTAAGACATTCTGAGTCTATTTCTAATAATGATAGGGCTATAGCATTTAAATCAAATGAACACTTTGTAGATGATAGTGACATAGATTCCGATGATGAGGACTTAATCACGATGGCTAAAAGATTAAGAAAAATCTTGAGAAAATCGACTAAACATAAGTCTACCTCATCTAAGGATCATAAAAATAAAAATAAGGAAATAAAGTGCTATGAATGCGGCAAACTTGGACATCTATCATATGACTGCCCTAATAAAGAAAAACAAACAAACAAATACCCTGACAAGGATCGGAACAAGAATAGACTTGTCTCAGAATCTAAACAAAGGAGAAGAGCCTTCAAAGCATCCACTTGGAGTGACACATCCGACTCTGAGACTGATGATACGGAAGAACAAAAGGCACAAGTATGCTTTACATCTAAAGCATCAAATGAGGTATCTTCCGACTCTGATTCTGATTCTGAATATTCTTATGATGATTTATTTAGTCAATATTTAGAATTGCATAAGTTTTCAAAGACTCTTGCAAAAGAAAAGAAACGATTAATTGAAGACAAGAAGTTGTTGGAATCTTCTAACACGAACCTTGTTTCTCAATTAAACGATTCAAAAGAAGAGTCGTCACGCATCATTAATGCATTAAAATCAGAGGTCTCATCATTGAATACGCACCATAATGAAATGAAATCCGAGATTTCAAACTTGAAATCAAGGAATGCGAATTTAGAGAAAATGGTGAAGAAATTTGATACGGGAACAAACATGATAGGTCACATTATTTCTTCACAAAAGCATGATAGTGATAAGACAGGTTTAGGATACATTAAAACAAATGAAGTATCCATTAAACCAACCAAATTTGTAGTGTCTAAGAAAGTAGACACTCCAAAACCAAAAACGGCGTCTAAGATGACGCAAAGACCCCCTCTCCCCACATCTCGTCATACTTCTTCTTCATATCATGAGAAATACAATTTTGTACCATATCGATATAAGAAGAAACAAGTGATACATACACGACATTCATTTCATCCATCTAGATCACACATTACGCACACTAACATAAGGACATATCAAAAACGTCCTACATATAATGCGTATAAAGGAGTTCTTGGCCAAAGGCCAAATGCATGTGCACCTAACGTATATTGTGTTGCGTTTTCATCACCTTTCTTACATTTTGGAAGATCTAGAAAGGTCACCCAAATTTGGGTACCAAAAGGGACATTTTCAAAGGGTTGAATAAATAAACCTTACGAACGCATGTTTGATATTATAAAATACATGATTTCTTTTTCATCTCTACATGTGCTTTTGATTGACTTTCCAAAATAAAGGGGGAGAGAATGCATGATTTAAGGGGGAGAGAGAAAGATTAATAAAATTAATTGCATAAATCAAGGGGGAGCAAATTTGAAAATTGAAATTCAAAATTTGAATTTATGCACAATTGGAGGGGGAGCGATAAGATTTAAATCATGTATGTAGGTTATTTTGAAAATCATCAAAAGAGGGAGATTGTTGAGAAAAAGGGGTTTGAGTGATTTCAAAATGCATGATTTAAATAACGTGTTACAAAGAAATGCATGACATATTTTATGACATAACACGTTGTTGCATGAAAGTTGCCTTATATAGTTGATATATATTATTGCCGTACTAACGAGCCATGAAGCATTAAAGCTTACATCAAATGGCAAACATTTGTTTTGTTTAAACTATTTTCAGGTGCCACCATTAATGAACTAAACTAGTATATTAAGTGAATTACTTAGTTAATTAAACTAAGTAGTTCATTAAAGGAAGCAACATTTGGATAAGGCACAAAGGCAACAAGATTAAGAAAGGAAAGTATCCTCCTCCTCCTCTCACCAAGTATACACGACATTTATGCATATATATATATATATTTTTTTTTTCAAATTTTTTGAAAAAGGCATATACACACATATTCCAACGTACTACCGACATGTTATATATTTTACGTACGTACGTTAACATCATACCACTGTACTTAACTCATATTAATGAGTATATTCGGGTCTTATATCATATGATATAAGTCATGGTGATGAAAAATTAAATACGACACGTTAAAAGGTTCTAAACCGAAAATTGTCGTATCGGGAGAATACCGTTACTTCGCCAACATGTCACGTACTTGCCATAAATAGATGGCCAGCCACTACACTTCAAAAATAGCCATAAATTTAGTGGCTTACATGGTATGTGCAGCCATAAAATCATTCCATGTTGGCACACACAAATCACCCCACATTAAGGCCAAATTATGGAGATTCCAATTTCAATTTTGTCACATGTGTAAGGCGCCACTTTAAGACCAGAAAAGTTCTGAATATTAAAGTTTAATTTATGTATATTATGTGTAACATAATATATATAACATGTGCAAAAAGTTGGAATTTAATTAGAGAAAAATCGGGTAATCGATAAACATCGAAAATTCGGTTTTCTACGTACACAACACATGGAACATTTTTGGCACATCATACGACATGTATCTAGACACTTTTTACATATATCATGCATCTTAAAGTATTCTAGAAAATTAAATTAAGGGCTGATTGGAATATACCATGTGTGTATTATTAAATGTGCACTATTTTACAAAGTTTGTAAAAATAAAATTCAGCACATGTATATACATATTATACACGCCTATACCAGCTTGATGGAGCCTATGTGGAGCCTTTTTGGCATATTGATTGGTCAAGAATCAAGCATACAATGTTGATGACATAAAGAAAGAAGCCACACAAGGTAACAATTCAAACTTATATCTCATTTGTAACACATGCTGAATATTTCAGCATGTTATTAAGAGCTGGCCGAATTTCATCTATTATGAGGCTATATTTTGTGTCTTGAAATATGTGATTAATTAGAAGACAAATTGGAATTAATTTGAATAAGATATGAAAGTAAAATTGTGATATCTTGAATATCACACATGCTGAAAAATTTCAGCATGTGTGTGAATGTACCTAGGCCGATTTTTGACCATGTTATTGTCCAATTTTATTCCCAATACAAAGACAAAGACTCAAAAGACTCTTGCAAAAGAAAAGAAACGGTTAATTGAAGACAAGAAGTTGTTAGAATCATCTAACACGAACTTTGTTTGTCAATTAAACGATTCAAAAGAAGAGTCGTCTTGCACAATCAATGCATTGAAATCAGAGGTCTCATCATTGACAACACAAAATAATGAAATGAAATTCGAGATTTCAAATTTGAAATCAAGGAATGCAGATCTAGAAAAAATGTTGAAACAGTTTGACACAGGTACAAACATGCTAGATCTCATCATCTCTTCACAAAAGCATGATAGCGGCATAGGATACATTGAGAAAAACGAGACACAAAATAAATCAACCAAATTCATTCTATCTTAATCTTAGAAAATAGGTGCATTCAAGACAAATGTGGCGCCTAGATCCCCCTAATTCATCTCATCGTGCTTCTTCTTCATATAATACAGGATATAATTATGTGCCGTATAAATATGAAAAGAAACCATTAATGCATACACAACATTCATTTAACATAAATGCATCTAGATCACGCACCATGAATACTAACTTTAAGGTATATCAAAAAAGAAAACCATACCATGTTCATAATGGGATACTCGGCCCAAGACCAGATGCATTCTCACATAATGTCTACTATATTGCTTCCTCATCTATATTCTCACCATTTGTAAGATCGAGAAAGATCACCCAAGTATGGGTACCGAAAGGTACTCTTACAAATAGATGAAGAACTAACTCGTAAGGACCCAAAATAAAAGGGTACCTAAATCGTTGTTACACTTTGCAGGGAACACATACATCTAAAGGTACATCAATCAATTGGTTCCTTGACAGTAGCTGCTCGAGGCACTTGACAGGTGACCCGAGCTTGTTTTCAAAGTTGAAAAAGGTTACAAAAGGTGGATCGGTGACCTTTGGAGACAGCAATGAAGGATGAATCATCGGAAAAGGTACAATTGGAAGCCCAAGTACTCTTCAAATCTCCAACGTCTTTTTGGCAAGTAATCTATACTACAATTTGCTTAGCATCTCACAATTTCTTGACAACGGTTTTGATATGTGTTTCACTCACCCATGTAACATAGTAAATAAAAACGGAGAAACGGTATTAAACGGAAAAAGAGAAGGAAATATTTTTACACTTTCTATGGATGACATGTTAGACGCTAAAGTAAAATTTTTTATGACAAATGAACCTAGCGTGAATTTGTGGCATAGGCGATTAGGACACATTGGCATCTCAACTCTTGAAAAACTTCAACAAAAGAATCTACTACGAGGATTGCCTAAAAATGATTTAAACTTTAAGTTGTGTGAATCTTGTATTAAAGGCAAACAAACACACAAATCATTTAAATCTAAAAATTACATTAGTACATCTAGAGTGTTAGAATTATTACACATTGACTTGTTTGGTTCTAGTCGTACTAGGAGTCTTGGTGGGCGACATTATGCATGTGTTATCATTGACGATTTTTCTCGCTATACTTGGACTTTACTTCTTGCAAATAAAGATGATAGTGCCGTTGAGATTGTGAAATAAATAAAACAACTTGAAAATGAATATGGTTTGAATGTGAAAAAGAGCGATAGAGGCAGCAAATTTAAAAATAAGGACACAATTGCATTTTGCAAAGAAAAAGGTATTACACACGAGTTTTCGCCACCTAGAACACCACAATTGAATGGAGTAGTAGAAAGAAAGAATAGGAAACTACAAGAAATTGCTAGAACCATGCTATGTGAAAATAAGTTACCTAGATTTTTGTGGGCGAAGCCGTAAACTGTGCATGCTATATAATTAATCGCTTATCGATTAAAAAGAAAATAAACAAAGCTCCTTATGAAATTGTGAATGATCGCATGCCTAAAATTGATTACTTTCGTGTGTTTGGTTGTAAATGCTTTGTTTTGAATACAAAAGATAATCTAGATAAATTTGAGTCTAAATCAATTGAATGCATCTTTGTTGGATATTCTGTGAATTCTAAGGCATATAGATGTTATGATCCTATCACTAGACATATTTTAGAATCTATTCATGTGAAGTTTAATGAATTTGGCAAGTTTGAAAAAGATAAAGAATATGACGATGATTTTGGAGTAAAACCCGTGTTAGATGATATAAAGAGAATATCGTACATGATGAACCCAAAACACTAGAAATGCATGATCACTTAGAAAATAATCAACCAAGATGGCATAGAGATTACCCACACGACCTCATCATAGGCGATATAACTCAGGGTGTCCGACCACGTAGAAGAATAAATCTGGATGAATTAAATCAATTCCATGATATGATATCCGAAATTGAACCCAAGAATGTATTTGATGCTTTGAATGATTCTTCTTGGATTGACTTCATGCATGATGAATTAAATAAATTCACAAGAAATGATGTTTGGGATTTAATGCCACGACCACAAGATAAAACTATAATAGGAACAAAGTGGGTCTTTAGAAATAAAATGAATGAAGAAGGTAAAGTTGTTAGAAACAAAGCGAGACTTGTAGCACAAGGATATAATCAAGAAGAGGGAATAGATCACGACGAAACATTTGCACCTGTAGTACGCTTAGAAGCCATACGATTATTACTTGCTATTGCTTGCATGAATGATTTTAAACTTTATCAAATGGACATAAAAAGTGCATTTTTAAATGGCTTTATACAAGAAGAAGTATATGTGAAACAACCACCCGGTTTTGAAGATTTGAAATATCTTAATCACGTGTACAAATTAAAGAAGGCTCTATATGGTTTAAAACAAGCACCTAGGGCTTGGTATGATCGTTTTGCCACTTTTCTTTTAGAAAATAGATTTAAAAGAGGCATCATAGATAGCACTTTATTCTTGAAACAAGATAAATTAGATTTACTTATTATTCAAATTTAAGTTGATGACATTGTTTTTGGATCCACATCTCATAAACTTGTTGAAGAATTTGAAATATGCATGAAATCCGAATTTGAAATGTCTATGGTTGGTGATTGAATTATTTTCTTGGCTTGCAAAATTAAACAAACTAGTAAAGGCATCTATATAAGTCAAGTCAAATATGTGAATGACATGATTAAAAGTTTAACTTTGAGAACTTGAAACCATCCCCCACCCCTATGAGTGTCACCCTAAACTAGATAAAGATGAGAAGGGAAAAGACTTTGATAATAGTTTGTATAGGTCTATGATTGATTCTTTGCTTTATCTTACCGCAAGTAGACCTGATATCATGTTTACTGTTTGTATGTGCGCACATTTTCAAAGCCAACCTAAAGTGTCACACTATAATGCTGTAAAAAGGATATTTCGATACATTAAGCATACTCCCACTATAGGAATTTGGTATGATAAGAATTGTGAATTTGACTTGAATGCTTATACTGATGCGGATTATGGTGGATACAAAATAGATAGAAAAAGCACAAGTGGCACTTGTCAATTTATAGGAAATTCATTAATATCTTGGTTTTCGAAAAAGTAAGCAAGTGTGGCATTATCCACTACTGAAGCAGAATACATGACACTTAGTCTTTGTTGCACACAACTCTTATGGTTAAAACAACAACTATCTGATTTTAGAATCACGGTAAATCACATCCTAATTTATTGTGATAGTATGAGTGCTATTAATTTGTCTAAGAACCCCGTACTACACTCTAAGGCAAAACACATAGAAGTACGATATCACTTTCTTCGTGATCATGTGAACGATGGTGATATCGTTATAGAACATGTTTGTACTAAAGCACAAGTAGCCGACATATTCACCAAATCACTAAATCAAGCAACGTACGAAAATCTATGCTCAAAATTAGGTATGATTTCTGCTGATTTGCTATAGATTGATATTTCTTTCCATTTTTACATGCACTTTTGATATTATTTACAAAATAAAGGGGGAGAGAGAGTGCATGATTTAAGGGGGAGAGAGAGCATGATTGCACAATTTAAGGAAGAGACAACGATACTATAAAATTCAAAATTCAGAATTCGAATTTGTGCCTAATTGGAGGGAGATAAATTATATTTAAATCGTGAACTAGTGTTGTTTCGTAAATCATCAAAAGGGGGAGATTGTTTAGAAAGTGTTTGAATGATTTATAAATGCATGATTTAAATAGTACGAGTGTATGAAATGCATGGCAAAATTATTACTCGACACGTTTTTGTGATATACATGTCTCATATGCTTTATATATATTGTTGCCGTACTAACAAGCCATGAAGAATTAAAGCTTACATCATATGACAAACATTTGTTGTCTTTGAACTATTTTCAGGTGGCACAGTTGATGAACTAAACTAGTTCATTAAGTAAAGTACTTAAGTTAATAAACTAACTAGTTCATTAAATGGAGACATATTTTGACAAAGCTTAATGGCAAAAAATTGAAAATGAAAAGTCTCCTTACCCACTCAATATACACGCCATTCATATACCATATTTATATTCATATTTTTATTAAAAAGACACAATACACATATATTCCGACTTACTACCAACATGTCACGTATATTACAAACATACATCAACGTTACACCACTATATACACCTTATATTTATGAGTATATTTAGGTCTTATATCATATGATATAATTATGGTGATGACAATATTATAACGACACGTTACAAGGTCATAAACCGAAAATTGTCGTATCGGGTAACTACCGAAACTTCACCGACGTGTCACGTGCTTGCCATATAAAGATGGCCAGCCCATATGCTTAAAAAATGGCCAAAAATTTTGTGGCTCACATGTTAAATTCAGACGCTAAATCATTCCATGTTGGTACACATAAATCACCCAAAAATTAGGCCAAATTGTGGAGATTTCAAATTCAAAATTTTAAAGCACATGGGGTGCCTCTCAATCAGCCACTAGAGCTGAATATCTACTTTATTTTTTGTACATTATGTGTGACATAATATATATGACATGTGTAAAAAGTTTGAATTTAATCGGAGAAAAATCGTGTAATCGACGAAAGTCGAAAATTCAGTTTTCTACGAACACAGCACATGGAATGTTTTTTGGCATGAGTTGCAACATGTATCTAGACACTTTTTACAAATTCAAGACATGTTAAAGTGTACTAGAAAATTCAAATTAGGGCTGATTGGAATTTATCATATATGTGTAATTATTGTACACTATTTGACAAAGCTTACTAAAGTGAAATTTCAACACATGTACATTCAGCTTACACACCATTCTCAGCCATGATGGAGCCTATGTGGAGCTTAGTTGGAATCTCAATTGGTGGAGAATATGCCACACAAGGTTAGTGACATAAAAGAGGGCACTACACAAGGTAACAATTCAAAAGATTTCAAACTACAACACATGCTGAAAATTTTCAGCACATGTACTATAGTTGACCAATTTTTAGGCTGGTTATGGTGTTTAATTTGCATCCCAAAATTGAAGGTATTGAATGTTGATTGTTTGGTAATATTTTGAATTCTTTTTGGCACATGTTTTGCAAGTTATTTTTAGATTTTACAGCCCATTAAACTGATGACAAGTTGGACCAATCATCAAGTGACAAGTAAGCAAGTTCAAGTCATCCTTCCAGTCATTTCTACACAAGGAAATCTTTCAAGGGCATTAAAGAGAATTCTCAAGAAAGGAAGATGACCTAAGGGAGGTGGCCATGAGGTGCATAAAAGAAGAGAAGTAGTGCAAACAAAGCCAAGACAACTTTAATTTTTCTCTCAAGTGCAAAATGATCTTCTACTCTCTTCTTCTACATTTCTTTCTTCTTCTTCTTCTTCTTCTTCTTCTTCTTCTCTTAATTGTTGTAAAAGGTTGATCAAGGTGTGATCAAACCTTCATTCGCTCGGTGGTGGTGTCTGTGATCCGTTAGCTTGATTGTATTGTTTGTAAAAAAGTGGAGTTGGTGTGTAACTACAGCAACCCTTGTGGTAAGGTGTTTTATTGTATTTAGTGATAACCGAGAAAGGCTCCCTCGAAGATTGGAGTAGGTTGATTTAACCGAACCAGTATAAAATCCTTGGTGTCTTTACTTTACTGCACTTTACTTTCAGTTTCCAGCATTTTGCATCAATTTTATTGCAAGAGTAAAAATAGAAAACGAATTTCAAAAATCGTACAATTTTACAGAAACATAGCCACACCTCATAGTTTCTATTTGTCACAAGTTTAAACTCATTTGGATATGTATAAGTCAATCAAACTTGAATAGTTCTGAGACTAGTGCAATCTGATTGTCAGAATTGCAAAGGTTCAGAACATCAACATGATGAGTTAATTGCACCTGGTATCCATTTTTTTCCACAAAGTTTTAAGTAGCATCCAATGTTTCATGAAACACACTTGCCATCCAGACTTATAGTGTTAATAGACACCTGGCATCCGGCAACCGGGAAATCACCTACTATAGGCGGTTTTTAGCAATTTTCCTTTTATTTTTCACTTTTCTCCCACTTGGCGCCCAAAATTTTCAAACCATGGTTAATTCTACTTTCTTTCAACCATCTTTCTCTTTCTCCTGTGATGCTTTCTGCTATGAACGAAGCATCAAATTTTTATGCTGAGCAAACCAGCAGCATCAGGATGATTTGAAGGATTTTTGTGGAGCTCTACAGGGTACAGGGGAATGACATATGACCCTTGTATGTAGAATTGGGTAAAGCAAAAAAAAAGCCAGAAGCTGCATAATGTTGTATGTAGAATTGGGTAAAGCAAAAAAAAGCCAGAAGCTGCAGAATGTTGTTGGAATGAGTGGCAAAAGTAAACATTTCGAGGAATTGAAGCCGTTTCGCTTGTCTTATACCTACTTTATTAGTATTATAGGATTGGAGTTAAAATGAAGGGCCTTTTGTATATCAGATGTGGACTGCAATGTATTTACCTTTGATAAGAAAAGGTTAATCGTTTTCTTTTTCTTGGTAGTTTTGTCAACCGAGTAAATCTATGGACAATTACATGGGCTTCGTCGAATGACAATGGCAAAATACGCGTCCCTTGACTTGGAAACTAAGGAACAATGTTTGTCTTGATTTTTTCTCCTGTGTGCCGTTTTCCTCTGATTTGTGGAATTAGACTTGGGATAATCTTGAACTCTTAAACGATGATCTGTCAACATGCGGATGGAGACTGGTTTGATAATGTGGTGAAGAAATGAGGGAATTTGGGTTTCTGCTGACATTGTTGGAGAAAGAAGAGGGTAGGAGAAAGGAAGGTGGATTGGTAGGGGAGGGAGGTGGATGGCGGGAGTGGGGGGGTGGGGTGGGGGTTTTCTTTTTTATTTTTGAATTATTTTTTCTTAAACTTTTAATTTTTTTGAATTTATTATTTTATTGATCCTAAACCTTGGTTAAAGTCAGGTTAAAAGTAGAGTTAAGTCCGGTCAAAGGTAGATTTCAGCGGTCAACGGTCGACCAGCAGGTCATCTGGATGCTAGGTGTCTATTAACCATATAAGTCTAGATGGCAAGTGTGTTTCATGAAACATTGGATGCTACTTAAAACTTTGTGGAAAAGAATGGATACCAGGTGCAATTAACTCTCAACATGATTGATATACTTCCCAAAGAAATTTTTGGAAACTGTTTCAACACATTAAAATAAATATATTGATGGTATTGTCATTAAATTTTCAGACCATTTTGAGTCACCAATTAATCGGAATAAAGTTTTCAAATCAGAGTACTGTTTCTGGCAGATTTGCGCAATCTAACCAAACAACGTATTTTCAAAGGGTTAGGAGTTGAATTTAAATTTGAAATTTTTGTTACACATACATAAAATCTGAAAATACTTTTCACCAAATATTACGATTTTTGGAGGTCTACAACTTGATCATTCATTTATTCAAATACCGGGTCTGAAAACAGAATCTGTTTTCAGAAAAGGGTGATTGGTAACAAAAAGTTCTAAAAACCAATTTTTTCCGTAAACACTATTCAACCCCCCTTCTAGTGGTGGTATACATGTCTTATATTTTCTTTATTTATTAAAATCCTTGTTTTCTTCAAAAATCCATAACGTCTTTGTTTTAACTCTGATTAACTCCAAACCAGTTCTATTGGACTCCTTTTAACGTCATGAACACGATGATGTCAACTTGTCAGTGTGTGACATGCACGCGCCGCTCGAGGGCGCACATGGGACACACGCGCCACCTTCTATAGCCGCGAGTGTGCTACACGCGCCGCCCTCAGTCGCGTTTTTCAATGCCCTGAACCTATTCCCACCTATTTTCATGCTATGTGATCCATATCTAAGGCCATTCACATAATTTCCATATCAAAAATATAAAGAAATCATGATAAAATATAAAGAATAACATACCAGTGATAAACAGACAATCCCAATACAGAATGCGAGGCAATCCAAATCATTTCGACAGAAGGGAGGGTAACCTACCTCTTGAATACAAACTCAATGACAGAAGCGGTGTTGGATTTGATGTGGATGACCAATTTTTTTCCTTCTCTTCTCTTTTTCTCTCTCCCTTTCCCTTTTTCCTTCATCTCTTTCTTTTTCTGTCTCTTTCCTTCTCCCTGCTCTCAGCCGCTGCACCCTCACTTTTCTCTATTTTTTCCTCTCTTTGCAATAGTTGTCGTGTGTGTGTGTGAGGAGGTGAATGGGGGAGTTTTAATTAGTTAGGGGGAGGGGCAGAAATTTAGGAGTTAGGGGAGGGAATTGGGGAAAGTGGGACAGGGATCATGGGGGGTTATGGGTAGTTTTTAGGATAAGTTTTTTTCCTTTTAATTTAAACTTCAATCTAATTAATTTATTAATTTATTTTTTTATACTGTCGTTTACAACATCCTACCCCCTTACAAAAAGTTTCGTCCTTGAAACTTGCGTACGGTGTAATCAATGACTTAGTATGGTTTCACTTGATTCATTCACCTAGATAATGATCAAACTATACATCCATTGCATATGTTGATATGTTGACATTACACTTTCTCGACATAGGACTAAATACTAAGAATCATTCTTTGTATATATACCAGTAATTTCTAATCCCTTTTTCTTTGCTTATTTAAGACCATAACCTGATCTACCTATGATTATCGAATCAACTTAAGGGTATTTTCATCATACGGGGGTTCTATAACCCAATCGTCGGTGTATAACGTACTTGTATATGCGGCCATCAACAGCTCTCTAAAATGAATTCTTAGATGTACTATAATCTTTAACTTCATTCTCTATAATGGAAACTTATAAACCTCTACCATTTGACGTGATCATCCAACTTATTGTAGTCTACAATTCCGAATTCTTAGCTTGTCATATATGATTCCTCTCCTAGTTACATTTCAGAAATAACACATGTCCAAAATATCCATCAAGTCCTCCGATTTATTACTCATTGCACTTCGTAGATATAGAATCAAGTCTCAAAATCAATTCTTATGTACTTACGAGCTAGTTCTATGATCATGTCCTTACTTTTCTCAGATATATCATCAACAACATAGTATACAAAGTATGTGCATGAACATATTCCTTCAATTTAAAGTAGTTTACTAACCATAGCTCTAACTGTTTGAAATAATATACGTTCTAATTTTTGTAATCGCAAGACCCACAGTATCATATATTTGTTTTCATAAAGCGGTGTCTCAAATGACCATTCGTAAAATAATGTTACAACTTACTTTGCAAAAGTATTTCAATGAAATTTCATTAATATAGTTGAAACACAACAATTGCAAAGTTGTTTTTTTACAAAACGATCGAGCACGATATCTTTTTCTTCCTAAAGAAATACAAATTCTGAAAGCTATGTTTTGTTTCGCAAAATGAAACAATTGAAATCTCAACAATTATAAAGTTTTATAAAATAATTTGGATAAGGTACTTCTCTTTTCAAAAAGAGGTATATATATTTTGAAACTATTTTCGCTTCACAAAATTAAATGCGCTCATCGTAAGCAGATAAATCTGTTCATAAGTATTTAATGATACAATACTTGTAATGTCAATAGCTGACAAATAAATTTATTTTAGCAAAATCAATATGGCTAAACAAAAATTTGAGAAATATAAGAAATATGTAAACATATCGCTATTTGAAAACATCGATGTTTAAAAGTTATATCTATCCTCCAGAGTTGTCAAAGTTGTTGTAATGTCTATATGTTGATATACAATTTCAGAGAGGAATATAGCATTGTCAAGTAATATACTAAAAATTGGAACTGGTTGAAATGTTTAGTAGCAAAAATCTTTGAAATACCTTTGGAGTATAAAATATGTCTTGGCGTACGTGCTTATACGAAAAAGTTTAACTACTTGAAAGATAATAGTCCAATTCTTCATATAATTTTTCTAAGTCACCCCTTATTGTTAGTGAAAAATCTATCTACGTACTATTTCTTATAAATATTTCACTTAAGTGGTCCAATCCTAGTATTGCTCACTAACTATTAATTAACTTAGGAAATTCTAATTCACCATGCTTCCGCGCGCCATACTGATCTACCATACCTCGTTACTTGGTTATTTGAACCACTAATTTTATTCTAGTTTATATGAAAATAACCACAACTTGTTCATGCCCGCTATATTTTAATTCAAGTCTACTAAATTCAAGTCAAGTAGCTCAACATTTCTATAAGTCAACACTTAACTAAAAGTTGTAAAGATTCATTATTCCCATGTACTTGTTATAGCCGATTCACGCCTTTGCTACCAATCAATTTCTCTAATGAGACTAACACCGTCGTCCTACTTAATAACTCTAAATTTCAACATCTTAATCCTATACTATATATTCCTTCGTATGATTCTCTTACTAGACGCTATTGATTATAATGCTTATGAATCATTACTTAGTTTCTAGCATTTCTCTATAATCATCCCTTAGTATCTATCATACTATAATAATTCATTTCTTAGTAGCTATTGTCTCGACTTAGACCTAAGTCTGCGCTGATGCTACCGTCCAAGTTAGGATATAGGCCCATATTATTTTACCCGAATGGTACGGAGTCCCATGCTGTTGTTGCGGTGAAGCAGCCCGAATTACTGTTTGACCTATTAATATGTCATTAAAGTTGGCAGTAGGGTGTTCTGGTTAACATTTTAATTCCTTCAAATTAATTATGTAGTATTCAACTAGGGTTACTAAGATCACGGTTTAAGGTGTTATGATCAACTTAGATAAGGTAGAATTGTATGGGATGCCTTCTTAACTGATTGTCTCCTTAAGTCTAAAGTCATAACTTACTTTTAGGATTGTTCTTAGTATCATCATTTCTTAAGTCTAAGATCATGTCTTATTTCTAAAATCATGCTTAGTGTATAATCAACGCTTATGACTACCTTCAGTACTTATGTCCTATGTCAACTCCTAATCGGAATCGTTATATATGTTTAAGATCGTGACTTATGTTCAGGATCATCGCTTATAACTGAGAGCAATATCTATGTTCATGATCATTGCTTATGTTCAAATCATCATTTATGTCTAAGATTAAGGCTTAGGGGCAAGATCGTAACTTAATTTCTAATATCCTGGCGTAAATCTACATCTCCGCCGTGGATCTAGAACCATTCTTTGAAGATCGTACTCTCGGCGTGTAATACTTCTTGAACTCATTCTGAAATTAGATCCAAATGATTGACGGTGTCAATTGTGCTGCGCCACCACTCCTCCGCTTCTCCTCATAGAAGAATCTCAGATCTGAGTGCGGTGGTGGTGGAGGCGGTTCCTGCTAGTTAAACTGCTGGTGCTACTGTGCTAAGGTGTTGGTCTTGGTAACTATGACGCCTTTAAGTGCTTGGGTATGATCCGCTGATTCTGGTAGTTCTCACCATCATTTCCTCTGTTACCCGGCTTGTTCACGTCTTGCCGGCATTTTTCTAGAATTGAGAACGGCCAAAAATACATTTATTTAAGGTACAGGCTAAGTTAGTGAGTATTTTGGGAATTTCTAACACTTAGGGGGAGCATGCAAACGTTCAGAGGTAATCTGAGAAATTCTGTCGTTTACGGAATTCATGCTACATGTTAGGGGCCAAATGGTAATTAAGTAAGGAAACGATCGCTCACCCTCGTACCCCTTTATCCGATCATTACTTAAGTCTGAGATCATCACTTGTGTCTATTTTGCTTCTCAGTGGTAAAATCGTCATTTTTAAGAAAAAATCGTAGCTTAAGTCTAAGTGATCTAGTTAATCCTGCGTTTCTGAGGCGGATCTGGAACCTGGCTCTGATACCACCTGTAGTGCTCCGCTCCCGATCCCTAGCATCTGGAACAGTGCACCCGTCGTAGCCCACTACGAGGACTACAAGGCGTCGTTCAAACTTCTTACACGTCAGAACTGACGTAGAAATTTTTTGCAGAAACGATAATAAAAGAAATAAATGTCTCGATTAATCAAATCCATCAGAAATAAAATCAAGTACAAGGGTTGAGGAACCCGCTAAGCTATGTATGAAATACTAAAATCAAATAATAAGCCTAGGTGGGGGTCTATTTGATTATCACGAAAACAAGCTCCCGGTCAACAAGATCCTGTCTCGAGCCCAGCTCACTCTCCCCAGCTTGCGTAATCTGTCCCATCCTCGATAACATATATACTCATAATCCTACTCACCTGTGGAGGGGAGGTAGGGGGTGAGTGATGGGAGTCACTCGTAGATTACCCATCTCTCCCAAAAAGAGACTGTCACATACTGAGTCGGGTAAACAGATAGAGCATGTAAAGTAGGAACAGATAAATAAAGCAATAAAACATAAATAGAGAAATAGCATATACCGACCCGATCCGTTTCCAAACATAGCACTGAAACAACTTAACAACAAGATCAACGATAATCACAACAATAACAAATGCAATGCGCAACTTCATGATGCATGCGTTTCTATCTCCGTGTCATACGCATCCATTAATATCACACGCTATGCTTTTCCTTTTCCATGTTATGCTATGCATGTCCGGGGTCCTATTAGGTGAAGGTAGCCGTTATTACCAACACCCATCATGTAGCGCCTCGGCCCGATACTGGACATCGGTACCAAGTGCACCCGCCATAGTCTGCTACGAGAACTGCGAAGCGTCAAAGCAAATCAAGCATGCGTCATCAATGACGTAAGATAAATCAGCGGAAACGTCGTAAAATTTAAACTTCAATAACTATCATGTAATCAATAAAAATACAACAGAAATGAAACGTGTTCGGAAAAATGTCTAATACATTCTCCAATACAAAAATATTAAACAGTAAGACCTTCAGCTAAAAAGAGAATGAACAATAATATATCCACTTCAGTGGACCATCATCCCAATAAGCTCACTCTCCGTCGTCTTCTACAAAGATCATTTCGTACCTTAGCTCACCTGAAAAGAAGATGGAGTATCTATTCTTAGCGAAAACATCGCTAGCAAGTAACCCGTCTATACACCTTACCGGACCACACACGACGAGTCACCAATACATAAATAAATGCACAAGATAAGGTGCTCGGGTTAGCAAATAGCATTTTATAACAACTCGTCAAAGACAACTAAGTCAAGTAAACGATACACAAATACGAAACAACATGTATCGAGCAAAACATACTACATAAACAGATCATATGCGAATGTCGTTTCTTGCATGTCAAATCTTATGTTTCGTGTCACATGATGCATGCACTTCTTAAAATCACACACTGAACTAAACACAACCCATACATATGACTCTTTCACAAACATTTCATGCGCATCATTTCAGAACTTTCATAATTCTTCTTATCTTATTCTTCACGTAGCAGAACTTTATACCCTGTGGGTGATCAATCTACAGCAAACAGAACTTTATACCCCATGCTGAAAGATCTGCAACCCCATATCATAAACTTTATACCCTGCTGTTGATGCACAGGTCAAGCTTTTATACCCTGCCCACTGTAGGCGTGACTTGTATACCCTACGATCAACCAGCAGCAAAACAGAACTTTATATCCTGTGCTGAAAGGTCCACAACCCTATAACATAAACTTTATACCCTGCTGATGCATAGATCACGCTTTTATACCCTGCCAAAGCAGGCATAACTTTTATACCCTGTATCAACAGCAGCCATAACTTGTCTTTTGAAAAACTTTAATCTTCTTTTGCAAACACGTGTTCTTTTGCAAACAAATCTCATGTCGAAATGCAAAGTATTCATGTTGTGATGCAGAGTGCTCATATAACATCATATCACACGTGTAAACATGCACACACACTTTACATATCAAACACAAAGTCCTGAACCTCAAACACATCCTGCTCGTACCATTTCATGCCCTTCGTATTACAAAAATTATCTCCAGTTCACACTTATCTTTACTCATTCATACTTTCTTAAACACACCTTATTCATACCATTTCATGCCCTTTCGTATAACTAATTCACTTCGAATTCATATCTAATCTTACTCATTCACACTTAATGTTACAACTCAAGCACACCTCATTCGTACCATTTCCATGCCTTTCCATATTGCAAATTCACTTCGAATTCACTTAACCTTACTCATTCACCATTAATGTTTACAACTCAAGTACACTTCAAAACACTTGTATTTTATGAACAATGGAAGAGAATAAAGGTATCTCACATACATGGAGCGCTTAATGTGCCAAAAGGGACTTCCAGTACACTTAGAACGCCTTCAGGAGGCGCCTAAAGTGACATGGAGCGCCTATACTAGGCGTTTGAAGTGTTCTGGAATATGCTGTGACACATCGAATGCCTACATAAGGCGCCTTATGTGACATGAAGCGCCTTATGAGGTGTCCAAAGTATTTTGGAATGTGCTGTGACACATCGAACGCCTACATAAGGCGCTTTATGTGACATGACGTGCCTTATGAGGTGTTCGAAGTGTTCTGGGAATGAATTGGGACACATTGAACGCCTACTTTAAGCGCCTAATAACACATTAAGCGGTCTAAAGTAGGTGTTCGAAGTGTTCTGACGGTTCCAGAGAACTGAAAATTCTGCAGTAACTTCTCCTCATCATCTCCTTCCTTCACTCCTTTCATGTTAAACACTTCAAGTTCCATCTTACCACATAAATCTATCATGCTTAACACATAACACAGGTTGATCCTTAAAATCTTCAGCCTTGAATCAAATTAAGACTACTACCATTCACATCTCTGGATGTATCATCAATCTTCTAGTCCCACACTAAATTGCAGCAGCAACACATCATCTAAACCCTCAAACCTTTCTCAATTCATCTAAGGCAATACTTGGAAAACACAATAAACTATCATAATGCAATATTTGTACTAAAGATAAAAGATTAAGGGCATGTTTACCAACAACCAAAACACAACATAGTTATTCTCAGAATTTGGCCCAAAGAACATGACTTTAATCCACCAACAACAACAAATACGTATAATAGAGCATTTAACATATACAAATCAAGATTACTATTGTGTGATCCGAATTTCTCTTTACAAGAACATAGGGCCTGTTGAATCAAAAATTTGTGTAAAGCGTATAGAAAGATTACTTTTGAAATCTAGATAGTCTTACGAATGTTTGGTGGAATTTTGTGATTGATTGGACCTAGGTTGCCGCCTTTCTTCTTCTTTCTTCTTCTTTTTCTTCTTTTCTTCTTCTCTTTCTTCTTCTCTCTTTCTTTCTTCTTCTTCCTTCTCTTTCTTCTTTCTTCTTCTTCTCTCTCTCCTCCTTTTCTCCTTTTCCTCCCTCAGCCGTTTTCCCCCTCTCCTTTCTTTCCTATAACCGACGTTTTCATGGTCTTAATGGGGAGTTGTGCATGATTTGTTCAACTCCCTCAACATTTAATTGGGGGAGGGCAATTTTGGTAATTTGGGCCTGATTTTCTTAATTCCAGCTTGGCTATTTATCACATACATTTTATTTCTCTAAGCCTCATACCCTACAATTAATATAATTGTATTTTAAGTTGTTTTAATTTATTCCCAAGTCGGACTTGAAAATCATGGGGGTGTGACACATCACACGCCTTTGTCAGGCCACACGTCCGTAGGACCACACGGCTCATAGGCCAAATGCAATGCTCGTGCCATGAATGCTTCACACTTTCACACTTCTCATTCTCCTATGTTGCACGCTCTGTTCTATGTTGCGTATTACCTATGTTGCGTAGTTACCCTATGTTGCGTGAGGTTCATTACTGTATTTTATCTTCTTACCAGGTTTATCTTTTAGACTTTATTTTAGGTTTCTACACTATATTTTAGTTTTCCTAGGCTTTGAAGCACTTAAATATTTTATTTGATTATTTTTATTTCCCCTATTATTTTATTTCTCTTATTTTAGTTTATTTAATGGGTTCTTAATTTCTTATTTACAAAACGTTATTAATTAAATTAATTAAGTATATGTGTATATATATATATTTATTTTATTTTATCTATATTTTTCCTTCTTTTTCAACTCGCCACATAGGTTCCATTCATAATTTTTTTTATTTTAATCATATTATTTTATCTTATTCTAATTACTGAGTTTATTTAATTAATTAATAATTATAATAATAATTACATTGACTTCTTTACTTACATAATTAACATTCTTATTAACCCACAATTCAGGCCTTACCAAATTTTTGGCCCTTTCAAATTCGCAAGGCAGTCCGCCCGCTGGAAATCTGGCCTGCTGGCCTTCGGCCCACTGGGCCCTTTATTCCCTTCTTTTTAATTTATTTATTTGCAATCTGGACCGGCCTGCTGAGATAGCAGCTGGCTCGCTGAGGGCTGGCCGGCTGTCCAGCGGCCTACCACCTTTTACCTTTTTTAAAATTGGTCTGGTTTGAGCCGCTTCCCAGGCCTGCAGGTCTTAAGGCCGGCCTTCCAGAGCTGGCCCGCTGGCTGAGGCAGGCCAGTGGGCCTTCTTACCCTTTTTTATTTTAATTCTTTATTATTTTCTTTATTTCTTGAAAAATCCTAATTTTCTTCAAAAAATCCAATAACTTCTTTGCCTTAACTCCGATTAAACCCCAAACCAGTTCCATTGGACTCCTTTTAAAACGCCACGAACACACTGATGTCAACATGTCAGCACGTGACTTGCATGCGCCACCCATATGCACCGCCCTCAACCGCGTTCTTCAATGCCTTGAACCCAATTCTCACCTCTTTCCGTGCTATGTGATCCATATCTAAGGTCAATGCACATAAAATTTTATACCAAAAAATAAAGAAATTATGATAAACATATAAAGAATGACATACCAGTGATAAACAAACAATCCCAATACAGAATGCGAGGCAATCCAAATCAATTCGACAGAGGAGAGGGTAACCTACCTCTTGAATACAAACTCACTGTCAGAAGCGGTGTTGGATTTGATGTGATGACCAATTTTTTTTCCATTCTCTTCTCTTTTTCTCTCTCCCTTTCCCTTTTTCCTTCTTCTTTCTTTCTTTTTCTCTTTCCTTCTCCCTGCTCTCAACCGTTGCCCCCTCACTTTTCTCTAATTTTTCCCCTCTCTTTGCAATAGTTGTCGTGTGTGTGTGAGGAGGTGAATGGGGGGGGGGTTTAATTAGTTAGGGGGATGGGTCGAAATTTAGGAGTTAGGGAATTGGAGAAAGTGCGGCAGGGATCATGGGGGGTTATGGGTTGTTTTTAGGATAAGTTTTTTTCTTTTAATTTAAAATTTAATCTAATTAACTAATTAATTAACTTTTTTAAACTGTCGGTTATAACAACTAGTCCCTAGCAGTGCTAGATCTCTTATTTTCGGAAGCAATGTCCTAGTCCCAGTACCAATTGAACTATGCACCAAGGGCGTTAGATCCCTTATTTTCTCCTGCACCAAAAGTCTAACCCTTAGTACTAGGAATTCTCAATGTTGAGTTCCATCTAGTTGTGTATAAGATGTAAATCAGGAATCTAACGTTCTTTTAGATCGTTGAGGCATTATCAGACAATCTACACAAGGAATCTACTGCAAACTGAGCCTGTAACCCGTCACCTAATTGGATCGGATTTAGTCATTTGGGCTTCAGACACATGTAGCATATTTTGATCTTGTATTTTTCTGAAACAATATTCTAACTCAAATACCAATTGAGTTATTTTTTGAGAATAGATCTCTTATTTTTTTGAAGACGACAATTAATGGTGGAAAGTAGCAAATTTCTTGGAGGGAATCTCACTTAGTAGCCTAACGTTTGGCACATTGCTCAGTTAACAGTTAAACATTGATAAAACGCATTTAACAGCTAGTCTTTTTAGGTAATGGCTCACTTACAACTGGTCACCAGATGATGACCTACTGGTGGCTGTAAAGGTCAAAAAACATTTTTAAGATTTTTTTTGCTGAAAGGTGTATGCCACGTTGGATTCTCTCCTTCCCCCCAAACCTTTCTATCCAAATCGTGTAAACCCCTATAGTTGACGTTGCTTCCCTTTCCCCAACATCACTTCCCCTCCAATTCTTTTCCTTCAGACTTTCCCAAATTCACCCTCAGACTTCATCCTCTTCACAACATGTATAATTCACTCTCTTCCCTTTCCTCAACATCCCTTCCCCTCAAATTCTGTTCCCTCATTCTTCAATCAAGCAAAAGACTTTCCTAAATCGCAGGAGACTTCAGCCTCTTCATAGTTGGTGGCTTCACAAAATTCAAGGTCTGTAAATCGCGGGAGACTTCTCCAACAAAGGTGTAGATGTGGATTAATAGCTACAGAAGAGACTTCATGGACAGAAAGTAATCCGGGACGAGGGTTTCTCACATGTCCAAATTGGCGGATGAGTAGATGGACTATGACAGTATATATTTTTCCTCAAGTTTGAAGCAGAACAGAAACATATAACTTTTGTTCATTTTTATTTCAGTTCGAAGACGGGGGATATGGCTTTTTTGAATGGATAGATGGACCGATTTGTGCGCAAGCTTGTGATATAGTACCTGGGCTGCTGCGGAAGTGTAGCCGGTATTAGGAGAAAATATAGCAATGCAAAAGGGAATGAGGAGAAGAATAGGAAGCTGGTTTGGAAAGGAAAGATTTTAACTTGGTTGTTGATGTGTTCATGGATTTTTTTCTTTATTGTATAAGAAACTAAGTAGTGGTGATGCATGTCATGCAATTTGTTGGTTGTATTGGATATTAGGTGTGATTTGGACCGGGCATCTGTGATGAACGTAGTTTGGATTCCTGCAAGCGTATGGTTGTTGTTTTAATTAGTCGGTTTGTGTAATAGTTTTTGATGCTGGTGGGTTTGTGTAAGTTTTTGGTGCTGGTCAAATGCAGTGGTTAATTAAATATGTATTATAGTGTATTAGTGTGAAACTTGTTTTTTACTGCCATTGTTTGTTATGAATTGATACAGTGACAGTACATTGTTTGTTATGAATATTCAATGAAAAACGATATAATGCATGAGTTTTGCTCCTGAAGCCGGCAATGATGTACAACATGAAAAACAAGAAAGACACAATCCCTATAAACAAAGAAAGAGCTACGGAAAGGAAATAATTCTTAGAAAGCATAATAAACATCATCAATTACATATGAAAACCACAGATATCAAGTTTTTCTCCTGCATACTAGGCTGTCAAAAACTTGGAGAAAGATGCTTAAATATACGAAAGACACCTACACAAATGCGATGCATATTTCCAAGCATCTTGCCCAAGACAAAAAAGGTCCTATCAATTAAATGCAAGACCTATGCTAAATCATGAGAATCATCTTGAACATTCTTCTTTCTACTGCTTTCCTCCACATATGTGGGTCCCATGTAAATCATTTTCGCAGAATGAAATTAGGAACAAGCTTGTCAGTCCCTATTTGTGTCCTGTAATATGGACACTTTTTTAAGACTTCATCTGGACTGTTTATATATCTATTCAGCACGATGTCCTTGACTGCTTTTGGAGATGGGGCACTGGACATATCACGCATTTGGGGCAGGGCATCAACATCATGCACATTCGGATTATATGCAGGATATGGTGGTGCAATACATACAGTGGTCTCCTCAATCGTCGGATCCTTTATCTCAATCACTTTGTCATTTGATTTTCTCCATGGATACTGTGTAATGAACAAAACAGTTAGGTACTTTTGGACGTCTTACATAAACACAATCAATTATAGTCTCATACCTGGTATGATACCATGGTCATTCTCTTTTTATGTGGCCTTAAACCAGCAATTTTTTTCCTTCTCTTACTCAAAGTCTATGAATCAAACACAATCAACATATGTCTCATATGAATAAAAAAATAATCACTCACAAAAATGTACTTTACCTCATAAACAACAGTGTGTGCATCATATAAATTATGTTCACCAACTGCGGCATATTTTCTTCATCATTGAACTATGCAACATAATTACAAATCAATTAAAAACACATACATAACATGATATAAATCTTACGCAAATGCATAGAAAATAACTAGTATTGCCTGAGACATTACTTATTCTGCAACATCATTAACTATTGTATCATTCAGATCAACATTCCCATCATCAGTACTGAGTTTCCTTCGGATAGACTGTAATCGCTATCAATTTCATAACTCAATTTTAGTTAAAATTATTAATGTTAGGTAGCTAATATAATGGACATTATTAATATGTGATCTCACCATCTTCTTTGGCCTGTAATGTTCTGTTCTTGAAGGAGGTTTGTTTCTGACCTCATCTGGTTATGATAGTTCAATTATAACAACGGGAGGGAGGCACTTGACGCTGCAGTAAACTCATCATCAACTCCGGTCCGTCCCTCTTCTGGTAAGCTTGACTGTATATTGACACGGCTTGTACAAGTTGTTTTGTTTTGTCCTTTTTGATTGCATAATCTGCATATTGTAGCTCTCCAACTCTCCTCAATTTCTGTACTGTTGACATTGTAGTCCTGTGTTCCTTTATCATTTCTTTCTCACCGGCTGAAGGATTTCCTAGTCTCTTAGCTCTACCTGATTTTTTTTTGAACAAGGGGTGGGTTAACTGGCTCATCTTTTGTTTCCCTTAGCTATTTTAGTCCTACACAAGGCTGTACTGGTACTTCATACACTTTCTTATATGTCCGCACATAATAACACTCACGAACGTAGTTTACAGGATCCTCACTATCAAAGGCAAGTGGTTGCACATACATGGAAACATGGAATGCCTGTCAATTCCCATTTCTTACAAGTGCATGTGTGTTCTCTCAAGTCCACACAAAAATTCCTTCCATCGAACATCTGACATTAAAACTTCTTAGTTTCTGCCTTGTATAGGATACAATCTCTAGAATCCTCTATATTCTTACTCAACCTGGCCATAATCGTGGGGCATATAGTATTCCCAGCCTACTTCTTTTCCGCCCTTTCTCTGTTTTATTGAAATTGAACCATATTATAGTTTCTAATCCATTCGAACATTGATAAAATCGGCAATTCCCTAGTTATGAGTTATGACTCTCGCACATGTTTAATATCATATCACACTTTGGCATGGAGCTGAAGTGCGACTGACTTCACTCATGTGCTGGTTTGTCCTTAAACCATTTTGCCGCTTCAGGATTCAATTTCTCTATCTTGTTCATTGCTTTTTCGAAATCAATGACAGTAGTTGCCATGGCTGCCTCGTAGAAGGCTTTTTAAGAGGGACGATACTGTACCATGCCAAGGCCCAATTCCCATGAAGATGCCTTAGAGAAAATCTGTGGTGTGCATACAGAAGAATTTCCTCACAAGCCTGAATGAGACCTTTCTGCTTGTCAGATATCAATGTCCATTCGTAGTCATGCACAATTTCTAAATCTTTTCGTTAGTTCCCCAGAATCCACTCCTATGAACCTTTGACTCAAAATCTACGACTACATACGCTATCGGGAAGATGTTATTGTTTAGGTCGATACCAACATCTGTTAGTAACATTCCCCTGAACTTTGATTTTAAATGGCAGCTGTCAATTCCAAATATCTTCCTATTTTCATTTAACATACCTTTCTTCATCGCTGTAAAACAACAATACATCCTCTGAAATCTTGGTTTATCTATCACCAGTGATATATTTGCTTCCCTCAATATGATGTATTCCTCACGAACTTGAACATCATCATTTGACAGGTTTTTCGTCATCACCATCATGCTTGTAGTTTGATCACTTCTCTTGATCTCTGTAATATAGGCCCATATAAACTTGTATTCGTCTTCCTGCATTCTCCGAAGCAACTGCAACGCCTTTTTCTTAGCTCTAAATGCTAGGTCTCTACTTATCTGACACCTCGTTTCCATCATTACCTTATGCCTGGATGTTTTTAAGTTTAAGTTTTTATCGGCTACAAAATTATTAAGATATTTTTTCGCAATCCAACTTGACCTGATACTTGTGTTTCTACTATTGAAGGCACACATGTGCTTTGAATTCACTACCCGAACCACATACTTTCTAGTACTCATATCCATTCTGACATGCACACTCCAACCATCATTTTTACAAGCAACATGGCATCGAAAGTTATCCCTTCTCTGCACTGTAATTAGCCTTCCAATATTTATTGAATACACCCTGACAGCTTCTTGAAATGTTTCAATATCATTAAACACCAATTCACAAATAAACTTTGGATGCTCCATGTCTCTACATGGATTAAATTTCTTATACTGCTTATCTTTGGGCTCTTCATCCTCGCTGTCAACAACATCAAGGGGCCCTTCATTGGATACATATCCTTGTGAAACCTGAGCAACATCAGGGGGCCCTTCACCCACATCGTCACTAAAATCTACATTGTCCTCATCATCGGAATCATTGTACGTACCATCTAAATCTATAACTTCATCTCTATTGTACTCTGAATCAGAAGAGCAAACATCTTCATTCGCACTCATTTCTTTTACATCATGAACCATTTGTTCAACGTGATCACCTGGTTAATTAGCATTGAGTACAACTATTTGTTCCACATACACATCCAATACCTTTATTCCATGACCCAAACCCAATGCCGTATCATACAGTTCTCCATCATTTTGAATGCGAACAAACTTTTCTTCTCCCATCAAGTAGTACCTTTTGTAGACTATTATTCTAATTTTTGCTACACATTTCCTCCAAGTTTACCAATGAAATCTCGTCAACTTCTATATCATCATGAATGCATGTTCCACCAGCCTGATACTCTGCCTTAGGCAAATTAAGTAGCAAACTCCTATAATGTATAATTAAAGTGAACTTCCCACTATGTGTACCTGCATGTTAAACAATTGCAACAGAGGATGTTCACCATCAAAGGTATTATCACCATCGATAATCTGCCTATATCGAAACAACAATAACATGCACCCTATTTATACAAATCTATTGGCTAAATGTATACCATAATACAAGAAGTATCACATTAATCCACAAAATGACCCTTCGATCATAAAAACACATGATTCCACAAATTAATCACAATACCTTCAGACATAACTCCAAAAAACTAAACTTTAACACTAAAATGAAACATCACTTACCATATATAGGATGCTTATCCTTCTGTTGGTTTGGAAGCCTCAGACTCATTCTTCCTGTGGCACTTGTATAGACAGACGAAGCGAAAGCAATTTCTTCACACAAATACAACCAACACACTCTCGAAGAACAAAATAACCAACATCTCTAAGCGATTTTTCTACAAAAAATGTCTTCTTTTATCAACCGCAGTTTTCTTCTTCACAAGATGAAAAAGCCATTGCTTCAGCAGGGTGGGTTTTGGAATTGACAAGAGGTAGGTGAAAGGTTGGCAGATTTTCCCTTTTTTATCCATCTAGAATAAATAAATAATAAATTAGGGTGGGGATGTCAGAGTCAACGGTTATTTTAATGGGTCAAAATTTCTCATCCGGTTACACGGCTGTAAGTGAGGCATTACCCAAAAAGACTGGTTGTTAAGTGAGTTATATCAACGTTTAACTATTAACTGAGTAATGTGTCAAACGTTAGACTATTAAGTGAGATTCCCTCAAATTTCTTGAATATGGAGACAGTTTTGGAGTTTGCCAAATGGACATTCTTGCGAAAGACATGGGTAACAAAACCTTGTTTACAAAAAGGAAAATAGAAAAGATTAGATCTTCGTTTCTGATTCTTCTGGTCACGTTAGGCAGCAAGACAAGATCAATGATAAACCCAACATGTTTCCACAATAGTCCTATTCTATTTCGATTCTCGCAAAGGTACTTCTTAGGTCATATAATCTTCATACCATAGCATTTAACAAATTTCAAAAGCCAGCAAGAATTACCTCCTTTTTTTTTTCATAGTTCTGTTTCTATTTTCAATGGAGTCAAGGACACACTCTTCTTTGACTTTTGAATATGATGGAATAAAGCAAAATGATTCACCAAATTGACTGTACTTCTTATATTGTGAAGTAACAGTTGATCGACACAGCTAGACGCATCATTATGGGTCATCAGAAAACAACGTTTGTGTGTTTCTAACGCATGAGTATGGTTACATACATCCGACACCCTGTACCCTACCATAGGCGGGAGCCTCTAAAGAAATAGGGTAATGTTGTTGTTATTGTTGTTTTTTCATAGTTCTACACACTTAGACTAGGCATACCTTATAAACGATATGGTGCCTATGTCCGTAGTATTTTTCACATATGATAATTTTTACAAGACAAGGTTTTGGACTCCACACTTTGTACCATTCAAGTTTTGAAAATTTTACATCGTCGTGTGAGTAACAGATTCATGTCTAAAATTGATCCTGGATAGTCTTTCTCAATGCATTTCCTTCATTTGGTTTTTACGTTTGCATTTCAAGTTTCAGTAAAACAACAACTATACCCAGTATATCTCAACAACAGCAAAAACTAGTGCTAAGGTCTGAGGAGGACAAAAGGCAGACAAACAATACATTCCTCCCAAGATATATAGAGTTTTCTTCAGTGAAACTTCCGGCTTTATACGTACCTACATAGATGACCATTCAAGTTTCAGTCTTTTTATGAAATCCCCGCGTAATATTTCTATGAAGTTTCTCGATTATTTTAGATGGTTTAATCACATTGTATATTTTCTTTTGAAAAAAAAATTTGAACGTGTGCAAAAATTACAAAAGCAAGTCCAGATGTAATTTCAGATGGTTTAATCACATTGTAATTTTATAATGAGGAGACTTCTCCTCTTGAGCACATGGACTGCTACCATGCTACCATGACCTTGTATGGAACTTCTGATGTGCTATACTGTAGGTCTTTGTTGTCTATTCTGACCGACCATGCTACGCACTGCTTTGCAAATTTGTCTGCAGGAAAGTATGCAACTTATGTAAAGCTGGCAAACGATGATCACCGATTGATGATTCAATCGCGAACCAACAAACGCAAACCAAGCGTTCACCAAAGTATTTGCAGAGTTGGACATAATTTTTTTAATTTGATCGGACGTTTGGTGAATACAATTTAATGTTTTGGTGACTTCAGTTTCAAAACTTTAACTTTTGTTTCGAAATCATTTGAAATAATTACATGTTTAACTTATATAAGTCATCAAAACAAATTTATAACCCAACAAATTGGACAGGTGAATATATTGTATATGTTGTATAACTTCTAAAGAAGTTTAGAAGGTCAAAGAAAAAAATAAATACTAAAATGGTTGCTAGCTTATTGTTCTAATTGATTGAATGTGTTATTTTTTGAACTTATGTGTATGATAAGCTTTCTTGATGTATTTGAAATTAATTTTATTTTCTTGTTGATAAAACTAACTACATGATAAAGATGTTTATGATGAATGGTGATTATATTTGTTCGAGAAGTTGATTAATAGAAACATTATACTTGATGTTTTAGTTGATAAGAACAAAACTCAATGTTTTCACGTCTATTTCTAGTTAGTCTTTCTTTGTCAAAGAGATGTTATGTCAAGTGATTCTTTGATAGAAATCACCAAAAGGCAATGACTTGAGAAGGTGCTAGCACTTGATGATCGATACAAAGTTGTGAAGGCTCATGAGTTTCTTTGGGGTAAATCACAAGCCATGTGAATTCTATGAGAGTGAATAAATAAGAACTAAGTATAAGTTGGTTCTTCTCACATTGAAGGGATTGGATTATTTCAATTGATGTGAGTTCTCTATGATAACAACTCAACTTACTATTAGTATAGATCTTGCGAACAAGGTTCAATGTGGTAAAAACAAGTTATAGAAGAGTTCTAATCAGCACTATCAAACTTGTCCCTCCTTATGCTGTTGATGTGAGACGGTGCTTGCTACAAGAATATGTGAGATTATAAGAATCTCTTAAAAAAATTCATATCCATATTTATGGTGGTGTGAGCAGTACACACTTAATGAATTTCACCTATGCAAGTGTGGAGGTGTTGCCGCTTCCTATGAGAGTTTGGAATAACTCAATAGATCGCTTATGAAAACCTTGGACTAAGTGAATAACTAAATTCGCACCAAATTGCGAACTTGTATGAAGTAGACAATGATATGTCTTTTTGTTGTCCAAACAAACAATAGTGAAGCATGATTCAAGACATCTACGTCATGTTATTTCCGTTTATGTACTTCCATTTGTACTGACTGGCGATTCAAGAAACGGTTCATCGTCCATTATGTGTCATTGTTTTTGTTTAATACAGAGAGGTCAGTTTATGATTGTTCATGTTTGTTGCATAAATGTTGGATCATGTGGGAGATTGTTGGAAAGAGCACATAGAAATGCTTTAGAAAGTGCTCAAGCTTATATAAAAATTGTAGGATCTGCAAGGCACCTCTAGAAGGGGTGGTTGAATAGTGGGTGCGGAAAATGTGGTTTTTAAAATAGTTTTAAACCAAAAACCCAACTTCGGAAAACAGTTTCTGTTTTCAGGACCAGTTTTAAAACGTTTTGAAAACTAAGTTGCAGATTTTCAAAAATTCTGAAATTTGGAGAGAACTTAGCCTCAGATGTTATGAGTATCTCCTAAAAATTTCAGATTTAAATTCAACCTCTAACCCGTTGAAAATTCGTTGCTGGTCAGATTGCGCAAATCTGTCAGAAACGGTAGACTGATTTGAAAAATTAATTCCTATTTGTACGTAACTCCAAATGCTCTGAAAATTTAAAGACTAACCCCTTATAGGTTGTATTTAATGGGTTGAAACAGTTTTGAAAAATGCTTTTGGGAAGTTAGTCAAATACGATCAAAGTCTCAACCTTTGCAAGCCTGAAAATCAGACTGTACTAGTCTCAGAACTTAAGACGTTTGGGTGACTTATACTTATCCAAAATGGTTGAAACTTATGCCAAATTAACCTTAAGATGTGTGGCTATGATTCTGGAAAGTTTCGTAATTTTTGAAATACGTTTACTATTTTTACAAGCATGCTCAAAAACGATAAACAATGCTTAAACAGAAAGTAATTGCTGAAAGTAAATGACACCAAGTTTTTTATACCGGTTCGGTTATCAACAACCTACTCCAGCCTTCGAGGACACCTTCCTCGGTTCACACTAATCACACAACACAAAAACACCTTACCACAGGGTTGATGGAGTTATACACCAACTCCAACCCGTTACAAACCTTGTATGTTGAATACAATGCATACGAACACCACCACCTTGCTAGTCTAAGATTGATCACACCTTGATCAATCTTTTACAATGATAAAAGAATATGTGGTGGTCTATAAGAAGCCTACTCAAGTATATGAATGTAACTACAATAGGCTTTTAGGAAGAAGAAAGAAAGAGTAGAAAGAAGAAGTAGAAAACGTTTTTGATCTTTGAAACTTGTAAGCCTTTTCTTCTATTTTGTTTGTACTCCTTCTCATTTTATCCACATCTTGGCCGCCCCCTATGCATCTTCCCTTCTTGAAAATTATCTTCTAAGTCCTTGGAAGAGCATATGGCATCATTGTGACATGTCTTTGCTTACTTGACATCTTTTCATTGGATGATCATTAAACTTTTGCTTACTTGTCACTCATTGACTGGTTGGATGTTGTCATCACTTGATGACTAGGAAAATCTGAGAATACCACTTAAAACATGTGCCAAAATCATCATAAAATAGTTGTTATAATTCACAAGATTATCACATAAATTAAGCAAGACAATTTTCTCTAAAAAAGGGTAAAAAATTCGGCCATAAGATGCTGAAATTTCAGCATGTGAATCATTAGTATTTTTCAAATTGTTGCCAAATTTTCTATGATTTATTTCTTGAAAATGAATCACCATTTAGTATGCAATATTCTCTTCTTTTATGAAATAAAATTTACGCACCAATAAGCCCTCAAAATTGGCCTAGATGCATTACACACATGCTGAAATTTTCAGCATGTGTGATATTCAAGAATATCACTTTCTTTAATCCATAAAATATTTAAAACACTTCTAAATTGTCTTCTAATTAATCCATCTTAATCAAGACACAAAATATGGCTCATAATGGTGTAGAATTTGTCTAGCCTATTAGCACATGCTGAAGTTTTCAGCATGTGTTACAAATGTGACATAAGTTTGAAATGTTACCTTGTGTAGCTCCTTCCTTTATGTCATCAACATTGTATGCTTCATTCTTGACCAATCAATATGCCAACAATGTTCCACATAGGCTCCAACTCAGCTGATTTAGGCGTGTCATGAAGATAAGACATGTGTTGAATTTTATTTTTGCAAACTTTGTAAAATAGTGCACATTTAATAATACACAGATGGTATATTCCAATCAGCCCTTAATTGAATTTTCTAGAACACTTTGAGATATATGAAATATGTAAAAATTGTCTAGATACATGTTGTATGATGTGCCAAAAACGTTCCATGTGTCGTGTACGTAGAAAACCGAATTTTCGATGTTTATCGATTACCCGATTTTTCTCTAATTAAATTCCAACTTTTTGCACATGTTATATATATTATGTTAAACATAATATACATAAATTAAACTTTAATATTCAGCTCATAAGGCTGATTAAAGTGGCACCTAACACATGTGACAAAATTGAAATTAGAATCTCCATAATTTGGCCTTAATGTGGGGTGGTTTGTGTGTGGCAACATGAAATGATTTTATGGCTGTAAATATCATCATACCCACGAAATTTATTGATATTTTTGAGGTGTAGGGACTGGCCATCTATTTATGGCAAGTACGTGACACGTTGGCGAAGTTTCGGTATTCGCCCGATATGACAATTTTCGGTTTAGAACCTTTTAACGTGTCGTATTTAATTTGTCATCACCATGAATTATATCATATGATATAAGACCTGAATATACTCATAAATATGAGTTAAGTATGGTGGTGTAACGTTAACGTACGTACGTAAAATATATAACGTGTCGGTAGTACGTTGGAATAAATGTGTACATGCCTTTTCCAAAAAATTTGAAAATATATATATATATATATGTGTGTATA
>AP025041.1:18330223-18349994 GCA_036186865.1 Eustoma russellianum | reverse complement strand
ATATATATATATATATGTGTGTATATAGGCGTGCCATAAGTGTGGGGAGGAAAGTGGAAGACTTTCCTTTCTTCACCTTGTTACCTTTGTGCCTTGTCCAAATATTGCTTCATTTAATGAACTACTTAGTTTAATTAACTAAGTACTTCACTTAATGAACTAGTTTAGTTCATTAATGGTGGCACCTGAAAATAGTTCAAATACAACAAATGTTTGCCATTTGATGTAAGCTTTAAAGCTTCATGGCTAGTTAGTACGGCAACATTATATATGAACTATATAAGGCAACTTTCATTCAAAAACATGTCATGTCAAAAATCAAGTCATGTATTTCTTTAGTTCACGTTATTTAAATCATGCATTTTGAAATCACTCAAACCCCTTTTTATCTACAAAAACATGTAAGAAGATTGATTGGAGAATGGAGTAAAATTTGGCTTATATCAATTTTGTCCATACCTTGAATTCAAGGTTTGGAAAGTCCCTATACCCTGAATCCAAAGTTCGGTCTGTTACCATATTCTAAATATAGGCTCACCGATTATTCGGTGAATTTTACCATACGTTCGACAAAGAATTTAGAGTTTGGTGAAAGAGTTCAGTCAAAATCTCAAGCTAACCAAATGATTCACCAAACATTTTGTGAATTCCACTAAAATTTCGGTGACAAAGTTCGGTGATGGGTTTTGAATTGCAACATTCAAAAATTTTGAATCCTTCACTCAGTAAAAGTGACCGAACATTCGGTCGATGCAAACAATGTAATTTTCTGCTATCTTTTGATGAATTGATACAACTTTTGCAACTTAAGACACCTCCTTTCTACCTTGAGCGAGTATAAACTAACTTTGGAAGTTGAATTCTGTATAGAGGTGTCAAATTAACTTTTTTCTTGTGAAATAAAGTCTATAAATACAAGAATCATAAAGTTTTGAAGATAGACTTGAATATACTTTTGATATGCTTGGAAAACCATTTTTGGAGACTCTTTTAAAAACTTGCAGGGTTTCTTCCTCTTCTCTCTTCTTCTTCCTCTGGCACTAAACATTTCAAATAGACAAGTTCAATCTTTTTCTCGTAGAGTAAAAGAAAAGAAGAAGTCGTTATATCCGTGGAGGCATTTGCCGTATAGTCTATCTTGCTCAATGGTGGAGGCAAATTTGCTTTAAGAACAGTAACATTTGTTACATCTGAGCTATTTCTCTTCTTCTTTGTTACCTTTCCTATACGTTTGATCATCATATATTTCCAACCTTATCTACTTTCTTGTACTTTCACAAATGAAATTTAAGGACACTTGAGAAGTATTTCTTTGATGATTTCCTCTATTTTCTTTGGACTACTAGTTTATGTTATTCGTTTCATTATTGGTTTATCATCTTCTATGTTCTCCATATCTTAAATTTCCATTTTTCCACATGTACCCTGGTAAATTTGTCTTACAATGTCGGCCGAAGCAAGGAGTCGTACCATGAAGACATTATTGTTGAGAAACCGAGGTTTGAGTGATTTGAAAATACATGATTTAATTGTTACATTTTTACAAAATGCATGAATAAATTTTACTTGACATGCTTATGTGATAAATATGCTTTACATGTTTACATATATTGCCGTACTGACGTGCCATAAAGCGTTAAAGCTTACATCATATTCTTTATACTATTTTCAGGTGCCATGATAAATGAACAAAACTAGTTCATTTAGTGAAGTGCTTAAGGAGATGAACTTAATAGTTCATTAAATAAAGTAGGTATTGTCTGCCTACCACTTACCCCCTCAGACCCTAACGATAGCTTTTGCTATCATTGAGATATACTGGGTACGGATGATGATGATGATGATGACTCAAGGAGATATATTTGAAAACAACTACTTGGCAACATATTTGGAATGGAAAGTCTTCTTTCCACACTACTACACATGGCATATATATTTTATATATATACACATATTTTTTATAACGACGAATTATGCATTTCTATCCCGACGTTCCACTTACACATCATACACATCATAAACGTACGTCGACATCACACCACCGTATATACATCATATGTATGAGTATATACATGGCTTGTATCATACATTACAAGTCATGTTTCTACAAAAATTATGTCAACATGTCACGAGTCCATAAACCAAAAAATTATCGTATCGGGTGACTACCAAACTTTCACTAACATGTCACGTACTTACCATATAAATGTGGGCAGCCTATATGCACCCAAAATACTCAGAAAATTCGTGCTCCACATGTCAAAATCAGCCCCAAAGTTATACCATGTTTGCACACATCAATCATCCACGTTTTGACTTGATTTGTTGAAAATTCAAACTTATACATTTTTGTCACATGGAGCGTTTTTAACCTCAGCCATAGGAGCTGAAAATAGACATTATTTTGTGTATATTATGTGTGATATAACATATATTACATGGCTAAGAATTTTGAGATTAATCGGAGAAAAATCGCGTAATCGACGAAAGTCAAAAATTCAGTTTTCTGCACTTATGTATACATGGAATGTTTTTGTCTTGATGTAACATGTATCTATACACTTGTTATACATCCAAGATATATTAGAGTATTCTAGAAAAATTAATTAAGGGTTGATAGCAATTTACCATGTGTATAAAGATTATACATCATTATTTGACAAAGTTTACGAAAGTAATTTCAGCACATGGTGGTGATGATGTACATGCCTATTACACCACATTTGGAGCCTAGGTGGAGCTTGTTTGGCACTTTAATTGGTGGAGGATAAGCCACATGTGATTGGTGACATTAAAGAAGGCAAGACACACATAGAAACAATTCAAAATAAAACATATGCTGAAACTTTCAGCACATGTCTTGATTTGGCCAATTTTTTGCCCTAAGTTTGCACCAATTTTCTTCCAAAATTGTGAGGCGATCATATCTTGATTGATTGATAATTAACATATTTGATTTTGAGTATGTGTTTTAGTTTTTTGGTTGAATTTTCAGCTCATTCTATGGAGTGTCAAGGTGGATAAAGGGCGGCCAATCATAAAGTGACAACTAGGCGAAGACAAGTCGTTCGTCCAATCATATTTCGCCAAGTAAGCAAGAGTGTGTCAGCACAGTATACAAGGCATATTGCAAGGGTATTCAAGACAATTTTCAAGGAAGATTTCAGCCCTAGGGGCAGCCACAACAACTATAATAAGGGGTTAAGATGATTCAAGCAAGGCTAAGGCAAAGTTCATATTCTTTCAAGATCAAGCAAGACTATTCTCTTCTTCTCTTATTCTTTTCTCTTGATCTTAACCTCAAGCCTATCATACGTATCTTCTACATACTATATAGACTTTGTTCATACCACCCACATACGTTCATCTCTTGTACAAGGTTGATCAAGGTGTGATCAAACCTTCATTTGTTCGGTGGTGGTGTTTGTGCTGTTGTTTTTGTTTGTTTGACTGTAAAAGGATAGAGTTGGTGTTTAACTCCAGTCACCCTTGTGTCAAGGTGTTATTTGTGATTTGTGAATACCGAGGAAGGTGTCGTCGAAGACTGGAGTAGGTCAATTTGACCAAACCAGTATAAAAAAATCATGGGGTTATTTACTTTCAGCACTTTTATTTTCAGTTTTCTGCATCATATTCATACTCACGGTAAAAATAGCAAACATTTTCCATAAATCACCAAAATTTGCAAAAACATAGCCACACGTCTTAACTTTCATTTGGGATAAGTTTCATCAAATTTGGATAAATATAAGTCACTCAAACATTTAGAGTTCTGAGACTAGTGCAGTCTGATTCTCAGATCTGCAAAGGTTGAGAACATCAACGTGGTTGATAAACTTACCAAAAGAATTTTGAAAAACTATTTCAATCTATTAAAGTACACATCTTAAGAGTCATACCATAAAATTTTTAGGTCATTTAGAGTTGTTAATTAATAAGAATACGTTTTCCATTTTGAGGTACAATTTCTGGTATATTGACACAATCTATGCAAAAATGGTTTTCTCAAGGGGGTTACACTTAGAATTTTTATCTAAATTTTTTGTGACACATTTATAATATCTGAGAGCACATTGTCACCAAATTTCACGATTTTTGGAGGCCTACAACCTGGTCAACAAGTTAATCCAAATCAGGACCTGAAAACAGAATCTATTTCATAAGTGAGTTATTGGGTTTGAAAAGTTTTAAAAACCAAATTTTCCGCACTCACTATTCAACCCTCCTTCTAAAGGTGCTATACAGGTCCTACAATTATTAGCATACAGAGGATCTATTGCAATGATGGTAGACACATACAAATATTTCAATCTTTTCAATGCGATAATGTTAATTTGGATAATATTTTTTGCCGGGAAAAAATATTGATACTATCTACATAAAATTTTTTTATGTTGATCGGAGAACAACTACGCTCAATAATATGATGTGAGATAGATATTTAGATACCTAGAAGGGATCTGCTACACCAGATAAAGCTACACCAAATATGCACCATGGGTAAATTGTCATTTCATGTAATTTTGTTTTGATTGTCTAAATGACGATTTGATTATGTCATAAATGCTTGATTGATTAAATTTTTGCATGGTTTATGAAATAAAGAGGGAGAGTAGCATAAGGATAGATAAGAGTGCAAAATTTGAATTTTCGAAAGCATTTGAAAGCGGTATGAAGTTAAGTTGGAGCATATATCAATGGACTGAGAGAGGCAAATTTAAATCACCGGAGGTATTTTTTTTGATGAAGAGGGAGACAGATTTAAATGATGAGAATTATTTTAGAAACCATAAAGAAGAGTTAATGTTGGAAAAATAGAATATACTGTTGGTTATTTACCTTACCGAAATCTCATATATAGCCCCTGCTACACTTTATAATCGAATTTTTTTTTTGAAAAAGTGGATCATTTTATTTCTTCCAAATAATATCAACAAGTTTACACCAACTCCTGTCAAACTATCTTGCACAAAGAATGCCTACTGAGTACAAATTGTGTCTTCATGTCTCCATGCTATATGAATATTCCGTACCCGTTCGTAGATGTTAGATACAACGCTATGTGTGTCCGGCCTGATAAAGTCTTTCACCCATTGGCTCTTGTTTTTTAGCATCTAAATAGTAGAGATAGCTTCTCTAAATATGTAAGTCCAATATTCATATGGCTGCCCTTCCCCAAGCGGTGCTGATTGGTTCCTATCTATCCATTGGCAAACGCTGTCATCGGGCCTAAAAAACTCCCCCCTATGCTGCCCCGGTAATAATTGTTCCCATAGTTGTTTTGGCAAATGACATTCTCTTAGCGTATGCAAGTTTGTATCTTCCGCTCGGTAGCATTGCACGCATTGTGGTGAGTCTGGTACCTGCCTCTTGTATAGTAAATACCCCGTTGGAAGTCTATTCAACCACGCTTTCCATAACAAAAAATTCCTCCGCTGGGGCCCCTTCAATGACCAAATCTTCTGCCAGTTGGTATCCTTTGCGTTAGCTGCAAACTCGTCCTTTGCGTTAGCTGCAAACTCCATTTGTGACAAATAGGCAGAGGCAACTGAAAATCTTCCTCTAGAGTTACATTTCCAAACTACCGGAACATTTCCATTTTGTCGAATTCCCTGGACAGTATTTGGCTCTAGTCCGGCCAGAACAACTGGAACCGCATATATTATGCTCCTCCAAGTGTGGGTACTTGGTTTACGAGATGCAGTTTCGCTCAAGGGATATCCATACTTCGCTCTCAACACTTTCACCCACAATACATCTTCATTTAGTATCAATCTCCAAACTAGTTTATCTAGGAGGGCACGGTTCATTGGACGTAGTCTCTTAATTCCCGTACCCCCATAGGCTTTTGGCCTGCATACCGTCGGCCATGCAATAGTATGCAGCCTGCAACTAGCACCGTAATCACCCAAAAAAAATCCTATCCAGCTTCTTAATGCTGTCTACAATTGCTGCTGGCAAGGAAGCTGTTTGCATAGCATAATACGGGATTGTGGATGCAACTGATTCAATAAGGATATTACGAGCAGCTACAGACATCAAGCGGCCCTTCCAAGATGCAGGCTTTCAATTGACCTTATCCATCAGATGACAATATGTAGCAATTGTGGCACGTCCGTGGAGCAAAGGCATCCCAAAATACCGGCCTAAGTCGCGAGTAAGCGGGATAAGAAACTTGTTGCTCAATATGTGCGCAGTGTCTAATGGGACATTAGCAGAAACATGTAAATGGGACTTTACTGTACTTACCTTCTGCCCAGATGCCTGACAGAAATTAGTCATTATTGACGCCATTACTGCAGCATGGGCTTCAGTAGCAGCCCCAAATAGAAGAAGGTCATCAGTGAATAATAGATGGGAGATATCCGGCCCCCTTCTCGACACTCTGATTGGCTTCCACAGCTTTAGCTCCACTGTCCTGTTAATTTGTTGGCTCAGGATATCCATACAGAGAACAAACAGATAGGGCACTAATGAGTCTTCTTGTCTCAATCCCCTCTTCGGTTGGAATGGTTCCAGCCTACATCCATTCCATATCACGCTCAACTGCGCATTGGTCACCATGAACATAATAAAGTTAACCATGTCATCCCAGAATCCCACCCTCTCCAAGACGCTTTACAAAAATTTCCAGTTGACACGGTCATATGCCTTCTCCAAATTGATCTTCACGGCCATCACTCCAACTCTTCCAGCCTTCCTATGCATAGTATGGAAGATTTTCTGAGCCACAATGATATTATCACAAGCTTGCCGACCCGGTATAAAGCTGCACTGGTTAGCACTTATCAATTCATTTATTACCACCTCAAGCCGATTAGCCATAACCTTGGAGATAATCTTAACAACTACATTTGAAAGTGAAATTGGGCAAAACTGAGAGATCTCCTCTGGATATTCCACCTTTGGAACCAACGTAATAAAAGAGAGGTTCATATATTCTGGGAAGTTCTACATACGGAAGGCCTGCATTACAAATCTGACCACCGACGGACCAACAATATCCTGATTCTGTTGGAAGAAGAGTTGTGAAAATCAATCCGGCCCTGGACTCTTATTGGCTGCCATTTGGTTGGCTCTTGGAATATCTCAGCTTCTGTAACTTCTCTATTCAGCGCATCCAGCTTTGAATTTGAAAGCTTAGGGAAATTGTAGTTGCTGCTAATGTTTATTTCGCTGTTGTCATCGTTATACAACTTCTTGTAAAACTCTACCACCATGCTTTGAAGATCGGTTGGGCTGTCAATCCAAATTGCTCTCTCATTCTTTAGGGTGCTAACAGTATTGCGCCTCCTCCTCACAACCGATGTGGCATGAAAATATCGGGTATTTCGCTCACCCTGAGTAAGCCTGTTCAGGTGAGATTTTTGTACCAATACTTCTCCTCTTGGTTAAGAATCTCATGTAGCTCTTTAATTAATTGATTCTCCAATCCAAATAAATAGGACAATGGCCTAGTATACATTGTACGTTGGATACTAGCTTGCCGGGCCAAGCATAGATTCTTCCTTCCGCGTATACCCCCAAATACCTCCCTACTCCACCAAGTAAGTCTTTTAGCACATGTGGATAGTAAAGAACACAAAGGTGCACCGTCATCCTTCCAGTTACTCCTCAAGAACTCTTTGAATGTAATGTGTTCCAGCCAACAAGATTAGAATTTGAATATCCTATCTCCAGGCAGCTGTTGTTGATGTAGGCATTGATTGGAGCAACAAATGGTGATGGTCTGAGTTTGTTCTAGGTAAATGGCGCAAGAGAGCTTGGGGATAACTAAGATTCCACTTCTCATTGACAAAACTGAAGTCAATACGCTCCAAGATCTGATTGATTCTTGATCTACCATTCATCCAAGTGTATTTAGGGCATGAGGACATGAGTTGCAGCTGTTGGACCGTACACCTGTAGTAACCACCACTAGAAGGGAGTGAATAGAGGTTAGCAGAAATCACACTACTACCCTTGAATAAAATTCCCTTTTAAAATAGAATATGAGACCTCCTCAGATTCAGTAGCCGTTTTTGAAAAACTCAAAACTCAATGTACACAAACTTCAAAAATTATGAAACTCTCCAGAAATTAATTTCAATATCTTGACTAGACTCTGTTAAAAAAATGAGACAAAAATAAGATCGTTGGACCATTTAACCAAATAAAAAAATTTAGATGGTCAATCTGGACAGAATTAGACATAATAGTACTTAACTTTGAAAACGTGTCTCTTTAATTACGCAACCAAAAAGGTTGATATTTATGCCAAAATACTCCTTAGGAAGTCTAGATTATGTTTCAAAAAAGGTCCTGACCTGAAACTATGCTTGATAAATTCAGAATGTAAGTTTCCTTGAAACTGATCAGATTGCAGCCAGAATGGAGCAGTTATATTGCAACGACTGAAAGACTAACTTTCCTTTGCTCAAATCAAGTGATTCTTGTGGTAAATGAAAGCTAAAAGTCTGAAGTATAGTGCCACCGAAAATCATGAATTTCGAAAATGCTTTGCTATTTTTTTCAAGACGTGTGAATTTGGGTGAAAAATACAGTGAAAACGGGTAGAAAACAGAAAAGTAGAAACAAGACAATAAGACCGTAAATTTATCCTGGTTCGATCAATGCGACCTACTCCAGTCCTAAGGAACACCTTTCATTGGATTTCAATATGATATGAACAAAAATAAAACAAGAACCAAGCTTGATCCTTGGGTTAAACAACAACCCTATTTAAGACTTGGATGATCACCTCTATGCAACTCTTGGTTGCAACACCTCTACCACCTATTGATATAGCCTTATAAACTTGGCTAACCAATCTTACAACATCAACCCAAGAGGCATGTATAATGTAGCTCAACAACAACAAGAAATGAAACACCTTAGCTACAAGGAATGAATCAAGAACAAGAAGAGAATAGCAAGGATGATCTTCAACTTTAGCTTTCAAGTGTATGTTCTTCTTCTTCACATTTGCCTTCTATTTATAGTGTGAAATAGGGTTTGAAGATAAGAATGCACATGTGTCACCATCTTCATCATCAAGTCATAGTTTTCTTCACATTATTGGTTGGCCACATAATCACCTTATACACTTGGCACCATGATGAAACATAATTGGTCCTCCTTGGCACACCTTTTGGCCAATTTTTATTCTTCAAAAGTGACATGGAAAATGTGAAGATAATACCCAAGGATATGATGTCATGTTCCTCCAATAAACCATCAAATTCTTGGCAGCTCAATTCCAGCCAAATAGCTGTTGGTTTTGAAATTGATATTTCCAAGTTGGCAATTTCGCCAACTAGCTTGTTTTTGGTTGATCCACTTGTCACTAAGTCATAAAATGAATACAACATCATTTCCATCAATATATACATGTTTTGGAGCTGTATATACAGGTACAACTTCAGATTTAATGAAGAGAAAATAACACATAAGAGTTGACAAGATTTTACCAACATGTAATATCAAAATTCTCACAATTTCTCCTTGTATGTTGTGATGAATTTTGCACCAATAAATTCATTAAAATCTCCTCAAAATGATGATTAAGAACCTCCAATAATATATTCATGCGAGTCTTCAAGAAGAAAATAAAGTGTGAATTAAAAAACGCCACATATACCACCGATATCGATCATATCACCAAATAGAGAAATATAATAGAAAATCACCAAATAATCTTCAAGAATATCATAAATATACTCCAAAATGAAGATAATAAGATACTCAATAGATTCCTTGAGTAAAAATACCAAAACTGTCCTTGGGGTTAAAATGACCAAAATACCTCTGGTGAGAGAAAACTCCAGAAATGACCATGATGGTAAAAAATAAATATAAGAACACCTTTGTGATAATAAATGAGATGAGAATAGTCCTTGAATCATATTCACCATGTCAAGTACCTACAAAACTCAAAATACCACTTTTGCTCTTTTTGGTAAGTTGTAGAAACTTCCAAGGTACATTAGTCACAAGATCTTTATATTCATCAAAAACACATAATAACAACATGATAAACATATATAAATCATGTAAAAATGAAAACAACTATTTTATCACATTTTAGAAAAAATTTTCTGAAACCCCTAGACATCGATCGATCGAAGTGCCTCTGCTTGAGATATCGATGTCTCACAGTGAGGTTCAGAGTTTGTCTCTAACCTCCATCGATAGATCGAAGTGATCGATCGATGTGTACATAGATCGATCAATGTATCTTAGGTTTATAGATGGATGTCTCATAGTAAGGTCTTGGCTTTTCTCTGCCTTACATGGATTGATCGATGTGAGGGATCGATGTACATCAATCGATCGAAGTGCATTATCCTGAGAGATCGATGTCATTTTTCTTCACTTGTTCAACTTTTAATCATTTATAACACCATGTGTGACATATTTAAGCATTCAACATTTAAAATCATGAATTTAAAAATTATCCAAACATATTTGTCAACAACATCAACTTGCAATGTTGAATAACCACACTTAAGCCATTGTTGCCCACCACACGCCTACCCCCCTTCTTATCTGCATGCGAGAGGACTTCGTTGAAATCACCAATCAATCACCACTAACATACAAATACATATCCTAGCCATACTAACTCCATCCATAATCGAGTTCTGAGCCATCAGTCAGCGAGGCATACACAAGGGTCAGCACCCATTTCACAACATCGTTCTCTATTATGGCCAAATTAATAAACATGTCTGAATAGCTTAGAACTTCAAAATTTACCGTGTCTGACCTCCAAAAACACCAAAGACCCCCTACAAATCCCTCCGCCTCCATAGCAATAAAGCGTGTAAATAAAAATTACGTAATATCATCCTCCCCTCATTACTATTTACTCAGGGATCCATTAAAAATAAAACATCAACTTGACATTGCTGAATCATTTCCTTAAAACAAAGGTAAAACTTTGGGGAGAAGGCACTCCGGCAGTTCCATGAGATAAGCCTCATTATAATACCTTACTAAGTGAAGGAGAGCGTATGCTTCCCTTGCCCCTCCATAGCTATGTCCGTGATACACTCCTGGGAAGGCTTGACATATGGAACAGTTTCCATAGTCTCCCCTTGACCCACATACAAAGCCCTATCCTGACTACCGCTAGTTTGCACAGGGTCAGGAGGGTGCTACTGAGTAACTACACCAATTATGGCTTTACTCCAATTTATATCTGGATACTTCTTCGGTTCTTCGGTTGTTATCTTGGCTTTTGCTGAACCCCGTATTTGTATTCCAACTCCACAGGATTGCCCCCTCTTTCCAATCTTGATTTGGGTCACTGTTCCACCCTTGGGGTGGAAGAAGTCTTTGGTTGTGCCCTCACCTTGCACTCCTTTCCTTGCTTTGAACTTACTTGACTCTCCGTGTTCCTTGATCATCGAAGAGAATGTAGCTTTGGCGCCCATATCAGGTATCTGCTTAAGGCGGTTCCTTAGGTCTTCCAGATTGAAGACCTCACTATACACCTCGGTATTATTGTCATCTCCTCCGCCCAAAACACCAAAACAAGAACCTGATGCGACCTCAGATTTAACAGCCCCTGGCCCAATTTGGCTACGTCCAGTGTGATTTTGTCTTTTAGGCTGCATTATCATAGTGTTTGTTGGGCTAATTGTGGCAATCCTCTGTGCATCCTTGTAGCGCCCCGCCCGGTTTCATTGTTCCGGCTCGGTTAGCCCGCCGTACTCGTCTAAGAGTACCAAGCGTTCTCATCACCATACATACATGGGTAACACATACACATGGATAGATCAACAAAACAGTGGATTTTAGCATAACCGTCGTACATACAACATAGTAGTAGAATACATACGGTAACTAGTTCATAAAACCCCCAAAAGATTCAGTTCAACACACATGATACATAATACTGAAATGAACAGTACATGCTACAGTTTAATAAGTCTCCTGCACTAATCAGGCCTCGTTTTCCCCGGCAATGTACTCCACCTCAAAGGTTTGGTCCTCTGAAAAATAATATAATAACAACGGTCAGACGAAATAAATTCGCCTGGCAAGTAAACCACTTAGATCCCCTACGCGGATCAAATAAGTTGTGAACAGGCAGTGGAAGTAAGATTTATAGTAGAAAGTAATACCTGTCTTTTCGCAACTGGTTTTAACAACACAGAATTAGCAAATCATATACTCAACAAATTGAACATAATAGCATAAATAAAAGATCTCTAATCTACCTAGGTTACCAAAATGTAGTCTACAACTAACTCATACTACATGTCATCAACTTAGAATCTAATCGTTAAACTTAGGGTAACTCTGAGGATTGAGCAGAAGGTAAGTGACTGTGTAAGAAAATAAATTCATGTTCATAACTTAACATTTGCCATGAAACAAAATCATCATATAAATTCCTTGTCAAAGCTTTTTGTGTCATAATTTAGTACTTGCGCGATGGCCATTGAAACGTAAGAACAATATCTAGCGACATCCGGAATGATTCTTCCGTAAAGTTACGTATACAGTAATCCGTACATCACTCGAATAGGTAACTTTACGTTGACGCGCCGGCCATGAACCCAAGCTCTTCACAAGGTGTTCAAGACTCAACACAAAACAATTCGGTAGCCATGTTCTTCACATGGTATTCACCCGACTCATCGTACATAGAAGGGTTCGACAGCCAAGCTCTTCACAAGGTACAACCCGATACCCCACATGTAATGTAAGGTTCAAGAGCCATGTTCTTCACATGGTATTCACATGAACCTTACATTTGTCACATTAAGAAACTTCCGTCTCGTAGATACAATTCTCTACATTTCCATACTCTTCATACATGTCATAAGATAATGTCGTGAATCATGTCATAAACATACTGTAAAACGTTGGTGTCTTTTAAATTGCAAATCTTTTGAGAAAGTCTAATTTACCATAAATCATGCTTTTCTTTTCGCAAAGAGGTAGAAAATGTCCAACGGTTTTAATTCCACATTTGCCGGAGAAAAATTCTGTTTTCGTAATATCTCAAAATTTCGGTTCTTAGCTTGCTTGGAGTTCTCGTTTGGCGTTCTACGATCATTATCTTAGAACTATGTCTCATACTTAGATTGTACACACTATAGACACAAATAATACACCGTGAATGCCCTTATAAGGGCCGGTTTTGAGGCCTCTCAAAACAGCCCGGATTTCGCCTAATATTGCAAAACAACCCCGAGTTGAACTTAATTCTTGAACGCTCTCATAAACAGCCCACTCCGGAGGCTAAGTAGCTTTCATCACCACCTAAAAGCTTACACATCATATGAAGTGATAAATAGGAGCATGGAACAATGTAATATATATTTCACATAATACATATTCGTAAGTACATACTATACAACATTCATGGTATGCCTCATTAAGTATCATTTACTCTAAGTAGCAATTTATATATAAATAAAGTAGTTCTTTACCCTTATACTGGGGGTAAACCGTGGGTTGCCAACCCCACTCAACCCAAATTTTAACTATTAAACATACCACATAATGTTCCTATCCCACTTGTGATAATTATTCCTTTAGCTAGACTTTATCTTACTTAATTCTTGATGATGAATTATATAATTTCAGCACTTGTTTAACAAACTCATAAGTGTGCCATACATCATTCAAAACAAGACTTTAAGATACATAGAAATCATAAGAACCTCCATAGAATGAGTATGGCATTAACATATCCATTTTATAATTTCAAGTAGCATATTTGTTCACTTGAGACATAATCTTTTAACCGAAAAATAGGGTCCAAAACAGCCCCCACATTTTCGGCCTAACACACATAAAGGAAATTAATTTGCCATCTTGGTGAAAACATATCAAACAAGTTCTTTAGATATGTAAAGATGTGATGCCTCACATATACATTCTTAAGAACACAAATACATGAAAATTCAAGTAGCACTCAAGCAAATAAGTGATGGCCATTAAATAAATATACATACATAAAAATGGTTATCTCATAATTTTATAATCACCAAGTTTCTATGTTTCATTCAAAGAGGCTTACTTTAATTCTAAGATTCATATGCATGTAACTAACAACACCACCTAACATATAGCTCTTCCTAATTTCTACATCACATAGCCAAGACATTCACACATCCGAAAATAGTATGTATTTGTATGTCTAAGAAATCATTTGAAACTAAACTCATTTGATCCATTTTGATAGAAACATAATACTAAGGGGTTAGCAAATAAACATAGTTAATCCAAACAATTTACTTGCCTCTTGCACTTATAATTAGGATGATATGGTTGAAGCCCCCTAGATGATGAAGTGTTGAGCTTGGTTGGTGAATCAAATCACCACCACCCCTACCTAAGGTACACGGCCATTAGTAGGGAAAAGAGAAGGAATAGTTTCTTGTCTTAGGAAATGTTCTAAGTAAGTTCATACCTTGAATGTTAGTTTAAAGTCTTGCTTTGAGCTTAAACTTGAAGGGTTCTCCCTCCTTGGCCACCTATAGCACACGGCCATGACAAATGAAGAAAACAATTTAGCTCATGTTTGAAGGATAGTAGAATAATGGAAGAAAATCTCTCAAAGTTGTGTACAAGACTCTTACCTTTGTGTATTGAAAAATGAATTTGGATTTGGATGTTGAAATTCCTCACAAGCACCAAGTAGGTTCTCGGTTGTGCTTGTTGAAGGAGAGATAGTTTTCCCTTTTTTTCTTGGAGAGTTTAAGAGGTGATTGAAATGGTTTGCAAGTTGTAAATTGTACTTGGCTCCTTTTCTTGGCCTTGTGAACGAAAACAGAGGAAAGAAGGAGGGATATGATGGCTAGTTGTATAGAGAAGTGGGAATGGAAGCTTTTTGAGGGTTTTAAGGGAATGCATGTCAAGTGGTTGCTTTATGGAAGGCTTTTGAGAGACTTTTCCTATTTTGTGTAAGGGAAGAAAGTTAAATGTAGTACACCCCTATTCCTTGGGGGAAAGGGACGGTTGGGAGGGTGTTTTTGGGAGGGGTTTTGGCTTTTGTGCTAGCTATTCCTTTTAATTGCATAAGTTGTTACATCTTGGTGCTACATGTTGTAATTCTATATAGCCTTATTTGAATTGTTTATATAGATTTAAATTCTTAGCTCCTTTTTTGTCTCCTACGTACATTATATAAAAAAATAACTTGACATATGAAATCGAGCGAATGTCACGATGTTGGGTCGTAACAATCCTGAAGCCCATTCCCCACATAAGTACCATCCACAGTCCAAAGGCATCCGTCTCCTTAGTTTGTGATGGTTGCTCAGACATGGGACCGCAGCCTCCGACATATAAGGCTTCAACCCAGACTGTTCATTCCGGTGGCCATATCTTCCACACTTGAAGCATATCAAATGAATGCCCTCATATTCAACCTTGTAATCCCTGCCATTCAGAGTAACAACCGATGTGAGAGGTTTTGTGAGATCCACCTCCATACAAATGCGAGCATATTTGTCTCTCTCAACTCTAAATGTGGTAAGGTCCACCTTTTTAGCATTACCAAGCCTTCCACTAATTTGCATCAGCACTCTTTCAATATAGAACTCAATTGGTAGCCTTGCAATACTCACCCACGCAAGAGTTGATGTGATTGCACTACTATCCGGTTGGAAATAATCCTCCACTTTATCACGTTTAAATAGTGTCCTTGAATAAACCGAAGGCCTCCCTCGAGGACGTAAGGATAATAAGCCTTTGCATAAAAGTGAACAATGTAATAGCCTTCTTCCAGATCTGTAATAACACAACCTTCAAACAGCCCCCAAAATGATCGCAGCCTCTGCTCCAGTATACGGAATGATATATTTCGTCTCAACACCTTCACAATCAACGCACGCCTCCACGGTCTCCATAATGCGTGGCACTCGATCTGCCTTCGGAACCACTACAAACACACGCCCAACCCTTATCTCACCTGCTTCGCCTTCAGAGTTATCGTACTCACTCTCTATTGAATCAGCATCACTCTCCTCATCATCACTAACATAAATTTCTTTTTCAGTCGGCGGCCTCCTAAGCACCTCTGTAAAGCTTTGGTCTCCCCAAGCGCCTGTTAGGTTACATCCATCCTCCACATGTGGGACAATATCCCCATTTGTATGCCGCTTATACTTTTTGTACTGCGCTTCAATTGATCAACCTCTTCAATAGATTTCTTCTCAGCAGCTGTGTCATGATCAGGATCCATAGCAAAGATTCTTGTTGTTCCGGCGAGATGGTGTCAACTGTTTAACAAAATGAAAGTTGAACATTATAATCGAATATTCACTCTACCAAGAAATATATGTAAAAAATGAACCATTGGCTATTGCGTCCAAATGGTCCACTTTTTTCTTTCTTTTTGTAGGTTTTTTTTTTTTTTTTTTGGAAACCAAACGGTCCACATTTAAATTAACGGTTTTTACCGACTACCGTTCAAATGTCAACATGCCTAATCATGTGCTATCTACCTCAATTGGAATGTTGCAAAAGCTAACATATACTATTTTCAACCTATTGACATATGCCTATCAAACTATTTGCACGCTTATTACGATGAATAAATTAACAAAAACGTCACTTTTCCCAACAAGTTTATCGTCCCTTTCTAGTTTTACTTTTAGTCTAAACTAGTTCAGTGTGAAAGATCATGAATTCATGTTGACTCCATTGGCATGTAAAGTATTCTGAGGATCTCAATTTACCGGTTAATATTGTTGAAACTTGGGCTTACATTAGGTAAGATCTAAATCCACTTATAAATTTAAGTAGTATTACCTCATTCTCATATAACCTATATGTTTTTCTCAAAGCGGGCGATGTGGAGCTACGTACACGTGCGCGTAGGAACGTGTCTTCAATCACAAACCACAAGTCAGACATGAACATCTGGACTTTGGTGAGGAGAGACAATAAATGGCCAGCTATGAGCCAAGTAAGGTGTGAGTCCACATTTAAACTTGTTCTGATACCATGTTGAAACTTGGGCTTACATGAGGTTAGACCTATATTCACTCAAAATCTTAAGGCAATAGATGGTGGTAACTCATTCCCATATAACTCATATATTTTTTTAAAAAGAACAATGTGAGACTATATTCTTAAAAAATATTTCTATTTCTTTTTTTTCTTTTCTTTCTTTTAAGGGGTGGGGAAAAGGGAAGGAATTGAGGGTACTTAGAGAAAGTTGGAGAAGTTATTATTCATATCCAGTGGTAGACTATGTTGTACTGATCTGAGTAATTTTCTTATGTAATACGGATATTTATAACTGTCATAGTGACATATTTCTTGTGATTTGGCATCAAACATTTATCTGAGTCATGTACCCAACTATTATTAACTGTGATTAACTGACCATTTCAATATGAAAAGCAATCAAATATCAATACCTAAATTTCTCATGCAATGAAAAAACAAGTCTTCCAAAAATTCAGGGGCAGCCCCTTTTTCGTGTCCTTTTTCCCTTTCCTTCCTATAGTCTCTGCGAACCAACCTTCCGAAAGCTGTAAAGATACTTGGGAATGGAGTGTTTCTTTTTCTCGTCTGTTTCTTTCTTATTTTTATATTTATTTTATTTTGTCCTTATCTGGGAGAACTATAGGGAAGAAGTTAAAGGGATTGTGGTTGAGTATACACATTTATATATATCCAAATATACACACATACACATACATACACACACATATAGACTATATATATTTACTTACCGAGGTTATTCTAACAACAAATTTACCATAATCTCCAATACAATTTCTAATCATAGTGTGGATGCAGCAGCACAAGAACAGATTAGAAACTGATATCAATGGAAAAGGAATATAAAATCATACTTGTGCTTCCGTGATTCCAGATATCACAGAAACCTATGCTATTGCTTGTCAGATGCCCACATGTGCCAACCATTGTACCGTCTTTGTGAAAATAGTCAACTAATAATTAACTAATCGTTTGCGTCCGGTCATCAACATTGGCTGTTAGTCAAAATATAGTAACGCAGAATAAAAGTTAACGTTCAAACAGACAAACATCAATTGGCTCAAATATTAATTAACTTCTGAGGAGTTGACGAGGTCATGCGGCAAGGTATATTTATTTCGTAACTTTAAACTAGAATCTTTTGCTGGTGCTTTCTCTTTGCCGCTACTATAAGTCACGGTTTATGGAGCGCGTGTTGGGATTAATTCGAGATACGTGTGATGCGCAGCACGTTGATAAGGTTTATACGAATTAATCATAAAGGTGGACGTTATGTATGATAATATTATATGTCACATATGTCACGTAATAATATTAATTATTACGTAAAACATCCACACGTTAAGTGATCATCGGGTATGTTCGTGGATGTATAGTGTGGTCTAAATGGAAACCCCGAATATGTAGACAGTCATATGGTCAGAGACCGCGATGGATGGGGTCAAAGTGCAGCGACCATAAAGTGACGACATCTGGTCCCCGAGGGGCGACAACTCACGTGTGGCTTGTAGATAATTATTGGTACAATAATTAAATATTGGATAATATTTAATAGGAAGATAAGGTTGAGTTTTAAATTTAGATTTAAATTTAAATTTAAATTTAAAACCTAACCTATCAGATCCTTCAATCCCCCTCTATATAAAGGAGGAGGTTTCACCTCCTCAAATCATAAAAATAAGACGCACGTTCAGTAGCATATCAGCGGCCACATACAGTTGAGAGGGAAGGTGTGCCAAATTTTCTATAAAGCCCACGCTGCCTAGCCTCTCCATCGGGTAAAGCAGTGAATTGTTGATTCCGTTCAAGGGGCATATCAGCAATTGGTGGGAGGTCGTAAATCCTTGGATCACGCCAGATTCTTCATCAGCCGGAGCAGTTGCAGTGTACGTGTTCAGATTAACAACAGCAATGGAGCAAGGTATATTTTCCGCATTTTGTTACTTTGTCCATTGATTCGATTAAACGGTCCTATTCAGGGGTTTATTAAATTAAATCCAACAAGTGGTATCAGAGCAGACCTAATCGAATCAAATATGTATTCTGTTGATCTGTTCATGTTCGGAAAAAAGGTGAAATTTTTCGGGTCAAAACGTTTTTTTCCGGAACAAGATTTGATAAAGAAAAGTTTCTGTCTTTTTGAATATATAAAAGCCGTCAAGTTTTCTAGGCACAAGAACAGCGCTGGCGCTTTGGCCAGCGCTACAGTCATCAAATCAGAGGTCTCGGTTTCGATCCCTGTCATTGCGAAAATTTCGGCTGTTTTTCTGGAAATCCTGTTTTTTTTAATATAAATATTAAACAGGCCTCCGTATTAGAAAAAAGGCATCCTAGCCTGATGGTTTGCTCAGCTGTTCGCGTATGGACAAGTCCCGTGTTCGAAAACTTCTTGCGAAAATATCTCTGTTTTCTGTTTTTTATGAAAAATCCTGGTTTTTAATATTAATATAAAGCAGCCTCCTTTAATGCACAAAAGGCCTGCTGCTCCAGTGGCAGCAACGCCAGTTTACAATCCACAGGTCTCTGGTTCGAGACCTGCTGGAAACATTCTGGAGGCTTCTTTGGCTCCAGGCGGTTCAGGCTGGCGATTTGGGCTGGGCTGGACTGTCTGGTCCGATCCGGCCCTATTGGGTTCAGTTAAAGGGCTTCGGCCCAATTTCAGTTTCAATAAAAAAAAGAAATCAGATTTGGTTCGGCCCACTACAGTATTCAACAAAAAAAAAGGGGAAAATCTGGAATTCAGAAACTGGGCTTGGCGGGTCTGAACCGACCCGACCCGCGCCCCAGTCCTTTTAGTTTCAGTTTTTTTTTG